>OZ012716.1:3015000-3502231 GCA_963942605.1 Poecilus cupreus | reverse complement strand
GAAAAACTTCAAAGGGTACCCCTTGACGTTTGGCCTGAATAAGGCCATTTTCAGACGTTTTGCTCTAAAATTTCAACCCAAAATCCGAATGTTCTGAATTTTTTAGGGTTTATGCATTTCGATGATCTGAATCCACTGGTTTAGTCTGCAAGTTCGTATCTCGTTTATTATTTGAGATATCGCTGATCTAATTTTTGAAAAAAATTCAAAAATTTTCTATTTTTTAAAAATTTGTTATTGTGCTATATATAATATGCACGAATAACACAAAACTGAAGAGTATTTTTTGATATCTTGCTTAATTTTTAAGTTGCAGTTCTTCAAAGTTGCACTTCAAAAAACATCAAAAACCGCCATATCTTGAAAAATTTAAGAGATATGATGATGCGCTCTGCACCAGTGTGTTTTTTAGGGTTTATATTATATAGAAATACAATAAAAGTATATGCCAATTTTTAGTGATATTTCGTGAAATTGAAGTACAACTGTGTTTAAATGAGTAAGAATGTTTTGCGGATGCATTAATTAATATAATAATAGTAGTTAATGTAACAAGCGAGCGCAGCGAATCTATAAAGTCCGATTATGTACAACTGCATGGAAAATATTTTCTCTTAAAATATGATTATGTCAATACCTATATTTAAAACATTTAATTGCATCTCAAAGTGTACTTCGTTGTTATGAATTTGTTTAAAAAAAGTTATTTATCAAATTGTCAAAGTGAAAAAGTGTTGAGATGGATGAAGACATTGAAGAAGTTCCAAAAGAAATAAAAGATCTTGCATGTAATGCAAGAGAATGTCGTATGACTTGTTCCTTGCGTATGTAACTAAGATTATAGAAATATATTCTTAAATTATAATTTAGTTTTTCTCAAAATTAGAAGTATGTACAAGAAAAGTGCAATTAACATTTTATATTTCAAATATTTTTGCTAACATCTTTCATTTGAAACTTTTTCTCACAGCTGATTCTATTTTAGAAATAAATGGAATTTATTGTTTTGTGTGTCTAGTAAACTTCCTCTTCCGGGTTTTCAATTTCATTCAAAATCAACTCAGCTCTTCATTTTTTCATGAAACTTATAAATTCCAAGTTCCGTTTACATATCTTGTATCGTTCATGAGATATTGCGCACACGGACATCCATCCATCCATCAATCCTCACACACAGGCATCATTGAAAAATTGGTCATAATAGATTCAGTGGACGTCAAAATATGTATTTACACAAAAATCTCGTCAGCGATTTTTTTCGTGATTCCAATACTTCCTTATAAGAAAGTAAATATCGTAGATTCATAATTTAGGGAATTACGTATTTGTTGCTGATATTGGTGTGGCGTTTGAAAATTTAATCGTTTATACATAAATTGTCAACTTACTTCAAGTAGAAATAAGTTTGACATGATCAAAACCACCAACCTTAAAAACATAAATTGTACTTCATTATTACAACATTCATTATTCTTTAAACAGTTGATACAGTAACAACTTACAAATTGTGACAAAAATCATTCGTTTTTTGACAGCTAATGAAACATTCAATAGTTATATCACGAGTGCTAAGAATTTAATCGATTAAATTTGACATGTCTAGCTTATGCAAAAAATTTTGCTTAAAAAGTGTTTGAGTACATAATAATTTGAAAAAATCCCGAGACCGCAGGCCGAGGGATTTTATCTTGAATTATTATGTACGATAACACTTTTTTAAAAGCAAAATTTTATAAATAAGCTAGACATCAAATTTAATCGATTCAATTCTTTAGCACGAGGGGTATATGTCAAGATTATTTCATGAATTCATAGCATAAACTTCAATATTTGCAAAAGAAATTGAACTTAAACGTTGATTTTGACACATTTTCACATAAATAAACCGGTACACTCATAAACAAAAAGCACCATAAAATTATGTTGTTGTAGTGTAACTATAGCAAATTGATTGTTTTTCTTTTTATTTGTCAAATAAATGTCAAAAATTTGTAAAACAAAATAGCTTGAATTGAATAATTAAGCATGTTTAAAGATATAGAATACCAGTAAAGGTAAAAAACATGTAAGTATCTTGCTTCTGCAACTAATTATCCAGTTAAATATGCCTTCAAAATGTTAAAAATTTGCATATAAAAGCTAGCTTCAATTTAATCGCGAATAAACAGCATGGTGCTGTTTATTCACTTATTAAAATACACAACAATGGAAAATGAGACATTTTGATTGGTCAAATTTGTAATGAGTGAAATAATCCCCATTAAACATGAAGTTTTGATGCCTTTTTGTCACTATTAGCAAGTTGCTAAATAACAACTTCGTTAGAGAATTGGGCCAATTAACGAATTATTCTGGGTGCAGTAATAGCTTTGTTATAGTTAAAATATAAAAAGTATATTTTTAATTTTGCAGGATTCATGTTGTCAACACTATTTGACTCGACGAATTATATAGACTTGATTACAGTACCAATGGATATGATCTTCCTGATAACTTCTGGAATTTTTCTAAATATAAATACTTTACCGTATCTTTTAATATGGTTGAAATATATTTCGTCCTTCTTTTATGCCTTTGAAGCTATTTCCACTTTGTACTGGAATAATTACTTCCAAGAAGGTAACAATCATTTATTTGTCTTTGAAGCATACCACCACTAGAAGATGAAAAGCACAACAAATAAATAGATCTTTTTAACCACTGATATATAATAATACTGAAACGTTGACGTTGAAAATGCGAAGCGAGTGAGACATCTAGTTGCTGGGCTATCTGCCTTTGTTGTATAATGTTTTTATATGGAAAATGTTCTCTACAAACTAGAGATAGATTCGCGTTTCTTTTTCATAAAAACCGACAAAAGCGCGTTACAGTATTTACAGTATATCCAATATTTACAGTGCGTTTAATGCCTTATAACAACATCGAAAAATAGTAATAATCAAATTGTTATAGAAATATACCCTTACCATGACTAAAATACGTAAACAATTACAAAATATAGAAAACAATATGAATTGCGTTTCTTTTCAATATTCAATCACGTAGGATCGTCGATTGTGACTTGAAATCGTGTAATTATCTACCTACAGCAATCAAAAGCTTTTAGAAATGTTTTGTTATTGTATTTGATTCACAATAGTTGAATTTTTAAAACAATTTTTATATATTTGTATAAGTAAAAAAAAAAGAAAATTTTATAAAGGATTTTGAATCCAAGGACGCGTTTTCAATATTTTTGAAATGTTCAATTATTGGGTTATTATTTACAACAAAAAGTTAAATAATTTATTGGAGTGTAAAAATTTTAAAACTAATATTTATAATGGGGTTTTTCACCATTTTTTTTTTTTTGTTGTGACGTCACAGTAGATGTATTGCAGGATCTAAAACAGTACAGATTGTAAATAATTGTAGTCATATATTTTATTACTTATTTTATTATTATTATTATTACAATAAAATAGAACATTTATGTAACAAAAATTATTTAAATCTCTACTGTTTTAGATCCAGCAACACCTCTGCTATGACGTCACAACATTTAAAAAAAAATCATTGTGGCTTAATGAATAACAATTAAGAATTTTTAAAAGCGTGGATAGACTTCAATATAGATAAAGTTTCATTAAAAAAATTTTAAAAAATTGTGAAAGACCCCATTTCACCCTAGCTGGAATCCGGAATAATGAAAGCAATATTAATAGGTAATTTTCTTAAAATTATCATTGCCATTCCAACATACAACTTTTACGAAATTAATTCGAAAATTTGCTAATTATGGCACTGTATTATAATATATAATATATTATACATTAAGAGAGAGAAGTGTATATTTTTTTCCTGTGGAGTAAATTGATGCACGAGCCGTAGACGAGCACTACAATACGACGAGGAAAAAATACACTTCCCTCCTGCGGTGTATAAACTATTGTTTTCACGACTCCAATATTTATAATGGTTTTTGTGTATTTCAAAATTATTTAAATTGTAATATAGTTTATCCAACACCTCTCAATAAATGCTTTACAACTATAGCGATTTTAAACAAAGAAATTAACAGATTATCCATCCACTAGTGGGTATAATTTTGAGGAAAGTCACTAGTGAGTATTTTCTTTTATTTATAACAATAATAATAACACATAACACCTTTGTAACTACTTCGATTGACATTTTAATTTAAAATTTTAAAGCATATGTCACTGTCAAATAATATTTCTTTAATAAATTTGTCATTTATTAAGAGGTGTTGGATAAAACGTTATACTTCACACGTGGGTAAAGTGGAATTACCCACTCGATAAAATTATCACACTCAGCCTTCGGTTTCGTGTGCTAAAATTTCTCTAGTGGGTAATTCCTTACTTTGTCCACTTGTAAAGTAAATAACTATTATCCAACACTTCTCAATAAATGCTAAAAGTAAAAGTAAAATTTCAAAATAATTTATTTTAAACTAATCTATTTTATTTCTTGCAGGTTGTTCTTCTGAAGTCCCATGTTTAATAAATAATACAAAATTAGGAAATACTACATTTCAATATGTTTATAATAATTATCTGGATGATTTATATAGTTTACTTATGCTTGCTGTAGTGATGCATTGTATAGGTTGTTTTACTATAATTAGAAGGAAAAAGAAATATTCCAGATGAAGATTTAATATTATGCTAATAATTAGATTAATCATTACCGTACATTTAGTAAAAATATAAACAAATGTTATTAAAAGTTATTGTTGTTACCTATCTATACAGGGTGTTTCATAACTTCGAGTACATACGTTAATGGTATATGTTGTTGGATATGCTGATAACGAATCTAAAAGAATTTTTTTTAAATTCAAAAAAATTAAGGGTTGTTTACCTAAAATATTTTCTGTAGTACTACACTGGATTCGCTTTCCTATTAAACACAAACAATGAAGTAGGTAAGCAACAATTTAAATTACATAATACTAGTATGATTTGACGGCTGGTAACCGCACTTCATACGATAAAATATATCACCTACTGAGATCTGCGTAAGCAGAGTGCCACACCCGTAATGGGAAAAAGGCGTGATGATATTTAGTAAAATAAACAAACAAAAATTAATTATTTTTAATGAAACGATAATTATTAACATAATCATCCACCCATGGCAGTACAACAAAAAATTTTGGACTGGGAAACATGGAAAATAATTTTGCGATTTAAAAAAAATTCTTTTTGATTCGTAATCAGCATATCAAATAACACATACCATTAACGTATGTACCTGAAGTTATGAAACACCCTGTATTAATAAAAATATTGGAAACTTATTTCTTGAATAAATTGTCATTTCCTCTTTTATCATACCCGAAAATATATCTATAAAAATATGTAAAAAAGTATTAGAGATACGAGTACAAAACAAAAAGGTAGATTATTTTGTAAAGGCGGTAAATCAAAGTTTTCAACTTATTCAAATTTCTGAATAAAAATTAGTTTTCATAAAAAATAAATTGTTTAATTAGCCTTTTTCATTAGTTTACAACTATTGTAATTATTTTATTGTTTGGGCAATAAATCCAATAAATAATAAAAGCATGACTGTGTGTTTTCATTTGTAATGGACTAAGAATACTATAAATGAAAGTTAGAAAGCATAATACATTCATTGATTTGTAAAAATGGCGAAGTTAATTATTCCAGTATTAGTTGTTCTTATGTGCACAAGTAAGTTAATTTTTTTATTTTAAAGTAATTTAGTGAAAGTGCAATATTGCTTATAGTGCGACAAAATATCCTTACATAACATTATGTATTATAACACTCGATTGAGCTGTTACGAAACTCCTTAAATAAAATAAATAAATATATCATCACGCCTTTTACCCATGAAGGGTGTGGCACTCTGCGTACGCAGATCTCGGTAGGTGATATATTTTTGCGTATGAAATGCGGTTACCAGCCGTCAAGTCATAGCCCCCAAAGTTGTTAGTGGAGGGGGAACCACAGGGGTAAATTTAAATTGGCAACTGTCGGTACTGGGATCCGAACTGAGGATCTCACGATCCACAGTCCGATACGTTACCACGGAGCTATTTACCCTTCGGGTGTCGTAACAGCTTTGTTATAAAAGCAAAATATAAAAAATAATTTTTGTTATAAAATTGCGAAAAATGTTAATAATGCACTTGAATATAAATACTGAAGTTTTTTCTCGGAATGTACAATTTAAACTTGCACAAGTAGACGGCAATGCCATTCGTTTTTAAGAACTAACAAAACTCTTTATTTGCAGTGTTTGCTATATCATCAGGACAGCTTTTTGATATGCCAAATATTTTCCCAAATTCTTTCTTCCAATTCTTTCGCATTCCAATGAACACAGGACATTTATTTTTGCAAAAACGTTCTGCGAACAACGAAGATTACTATAAAACCGAGAATCAATAAAACAATATTAAACATAATTGTGTGAAAATATTCTGCAATGATTTGTATAATATTATGTTAATGTATCTAATAATATACAATAAAAACGTGTTGCAAAAGAAAGAATTATTTAATTTCCTAATAGTTATTATAGTTACTTATTTTTTGTACTGCTGTAAATTTTTACCTGTTCACTTTACAGCAATATAAAAAAAATCTGATGTGGCCAGCACATAACCTCCCGCCCAATACTACTCTTAAACGGTACAAAATATTATTTGATAATACAGAAACATACCTTCTTATTTGTTTATTTTCTATTTATATTTGAGAATTTTAATTTTCTTTCGTATATTTATTTAATTTTTGACATATATTTCACTAAGAAAACAGCTTCACAATCACAATGACATGTCACATTTCGTAAAAAATTGAAAATTTTAAATATTTCCATGGTGTACTAGGAATGCAAGATTTTTGTGAAATCTAATTTCTTTATATTTTATTATCTCTAAATCTAATGAAAATTAATAAAAATAGTGTAATCAAAACACATGTAAAATTAAATATTCTTCAACTTTCAAAATAACATAAATTGTTGAAAAAGTAAATTTAACCATGTTTTTCACGAAAAACTGTTAAGGGCTTCAAGTATACTGCTACTTCCGGTTAACCAATTTTATCCAAAATCTAATCAACTCTTCATTTAAAAAAAAGAAGCAAAATTCACAAAATTGTATTTTTTGGTATTATAGTATTTGAGTTATGCGAGACGAAAAAATTACCACAGACTACACACACACACACACACATACATACATACATACAGACATCATCGTGAAAATAGTAAAATCGTATTGTAGGGACCCTAAAACGGGGACCCTAAAACTCACTACCCAACTTTATGACCAAAAACAATACCTCCCTTACCTAGAGGTAGGCGGGAGGTAAAAAAATACATTGAAATTGGTATATTCTACATTTCAATTCTACACCCGTTAGATATATTTATAAAACATTTGGAACCAGGGGAAAATAAGATACAAGAAAACAAAGTTTTCAGGTTATTCAGTTTTCCAAATAAAAACGAGATTTTAATAAAAATGAATTGTTCAATTAATTAACTGAATCAATTATTTTACAACTATTGTAATTGTTTTAGTGTTTGAGCAATAAACAATAGAAGCATGACTTTGTGTTTCCAATTTGTAATAAACTATATAAGAATAATATAAATGGAAATTATAATGCACAATACTCTCATTGACTTGTAAAAATGGCAAAGTTAGTTATTCCAGTATTAATTCTACTTATGTGCACAAGTAAGTTTACAAATACGAATAAAACTTTTTAACCATAAGCATAATTGAAAAATGAGGTTAGAAAATTAGTTGGATTTACTGTCTTCCAGGGAACGCATACACTTCTCGAAAAAACATTTCACGAAAGTACAAAATATGAAAATACATTTTCGAATGAACAAATGTCGAAAATACTTTCAGAGATTTTACATCTACCGAATATACAAACGTCGGAATATCCTCACTTAAAATTGTAATATTTTTTTATTGCATTTCTTTATAATATAAGCGTTAAGAAACTCATTGTAGCAGAGCGCATCGTCAGATCTCTAATATTTTTCGAGATACGTCGATTTTAGGTATTTTTCGAAGTGCAACTTTAAGGGCCTGTAATTCAAAAACTACACGAGATATCTAAAAATTCTCTTCAGTTTAGCTTTTCTGGTGCCTTATATAACAAATTAGCAAATTTTAAAAAAATTGAATTTTTTTGTATTTTTGATCCAAATTTCGATCGGCGATAACTCGACAAATATGAAAGATACAGATTTGCAGTGTTCACCAATCGATTCAGCTCGACGAAATACATAAGTATACAAAGTTTCATAAAAATCGCTTTACGGGATGGACAGTTAGAGCAAAAAGCCTGAAAATGGCATTTTTTGTCGTTTGGCCTGAATTTAGTCATTTTCAGACATTTTGCTCTAACATTTCAACCGGTTGTCCGAATTTTCTGAAATTTTCAGGGTTTATGTAGTTCATCGAGCTGAATCGATTGGTGCACTGCAAGTCTGTATCTTTCATATTTGTCGAGATATCTCCAATAGAAATTTTGATAAAAAATTTCAAAATTTTAAAAATTTACTAATTTATTATAAAGGACACGAAAAACACAAAACTGGATATATTTTTAGATATCTTGTATAGTTTTCGGGTTACAGCCCCTCAAATTTGCTCTTCGGAAAATATTAAAAATCGTCATATCTCGAAAAATATTAGAGATATGACTATGCGCTCTGCTGCAATGGGTTTCCTGGCGCGAATATTATAAAGAAATGTAATAAAAAAAATTTACAATTTTAAGTCATATTTGGGGAAATTTCGGTATTTTGGAGAATTTAACAAATCGCCATATTTCGATAAATATAAGACATATTACGATGAGTACTACAGCAATGAGTTTATTCATGTTTAAATTATACATAAGAATTAAATTTCAAGTTAAGTTTGGAGGAGTAATTTATTTTCTAGTAAACAATTTATTTGTATAAGAAAGTAGTGTGGTGCCCACACCAGATCTTTCAATTATGCTTATGGTGCACGCTTGGGCGTAGTTCTGAATAAACTGAGCACAAAACAACTGTCAGCTGTCAAATTGGCAATTGCTGGAAAGTGTTGCCAATTCGAAAAACAAACCTCTAAAAAAACCACCCGTTATAATAAGTCGAGGGTAACGTCATTAGTTTTTAACTAACAAAACTCTTTATTCGCAGTGTTTGCTACATCATCAGGACAGCTTTTTGATGCTCCGAATATGCTTCCAAATGGTTTGTTCCAGAATATTCGTAATCCAGTGAACATAGGACATATGTTCATGCAAAAACGTTCTATGAGCAACGAAGAAAACTATAAAACCGCGGATCAACCATAATCATGATTATGTGAAAATATATTCTGCAATTATTTGTATAATATAATGTTATTGTATCTAATAATATACCAACAATAAAAACGTGTTGTAAAAGAAAGAATTCTTTAATTTATTATTAACTCTTTCAAGACGGAATTAATTATCAAAAAAGTGAAGATTTGAAATAAATTTAACCTATTTAAACAATTATTTAAAAATAAAAAACCATTTTAGCAAGTAGAGACATATCTTCTAACAACAACTGGAAGTATTTACGACTAATTTAATAGATTCGCAGCCACCTAGAGCTATAAAAGTAACTACATGTTTACGTGACCATATGGTGACGCTAGGCGTTGAAGGGTTAAAACTCAAAAGCCGGTAGTTGCAAAAAAAAAACATATTGGTATTTGTTGTCTGATGTACGGAGAGTGTGAGATTGAGAAGAATGTGTGAAGAGGAGTAAAAAATCTGTATTGGTATTAATCGATTAATTCCATCAACGCAATTTTACACAATTCTTCTTGATTGTAAATAGCAATGACTTTCCATAAACAATCGATCATTTACAAATTTGATGACTTCATGTACACTGATAAAAATGTTTTCTTGGAACAAACAGATTCCTCTTAAATGAAGAGAAAAATTTATTTGAATAGTACCAATCCGATTTCGTTTTTATTCAAAATATTTGTAGGTTTAATAAATATTATTATCCAACACCTCTCAATAAATGCTATATTACTATGGCGATTTTAAACAAGCAAAGTAACAGATTATCCACTAGTGGGTATAATTTTGAGGAAAGCTACTAGTGAGTATTTTTTTATTTATAACAATAGTAATAACACACAACACCTTGGTAACTACTTCGATTGACATTTTAATTTAAAAATTTAAAGCATATGTCACTGTCAAATAATATTTCTTTAATAAATTTTTCATTTATTAAGAAGTGTTGGATAAAACGTTGTACTTCACACGTGGGCAAAGTGGAATTACCCACTCGATAAAATTATCTCACTCAGCCTTCGGCTTCGTGAGCTAAGATTTCTCTCGTGGGTAATTCGTTACTTTGCCCACTTGTAAAGTAAATAACTATTGTATGAAATAGTTGTTTATGTATCAAGGCACTGAAGTTCAATTTTTTATCACAAATATGGAATTTAATTGCCGAGGCCCGTAGGGCCGAGGAAAATAAACCATGTGAGTGATAAAAAGGAACTTCAGTGCCGAGGTACATATTAAGTTTTATTTGAATACTAAAATTCGAAAAAACTGTAAAAAAATTACAATATAGGTTAAGTTTATACATCTGTCAGTTGTCAATTGAAGCTGACAGTCAGTGTTGCCAACCCCGAGAAGTGAAGTTATCGTAAATAACACTCAAAATTATGTGTTTTGTCCTCAATTTCGTCATCGGAATTAATTAGTTAATTCTTCTTGCAAATTTTGTTTCATGTTACGTCCAAATTTACTATAGTACGTCAATATATCTGCCAAAATTATCCTAATTGTACAATAATTATTTAACAGTTGCCAACACTGCGTTGCTCGAAATCGTCGTATAATGGGTTACTTTAGTGACGATTTCTGAGCTTTTAATGACGATTTTTGAGCACTTTAGTGCCAATTTCAAATAAATTAATTTAGTTTTGAAGAAACATATCGAAGTATTCAACTGAGACTCATTATGGAGACAAAGTAGTTTGAATAGGAGCAGTTTTAATACAAAATGATATCGTTTTAAATGAAATCATTTTGTTTAAAATTAAAACGACTCTATTTTCATTATTTTTAAAAATAAAATTTAAAATATATTCGTTTTCTTTCAATGCAGAAAAAAAAAATAAATAAAATTTATATTCACAATTAATATTTTATTTGAATTGAACCTAATCATTTTGTAAGAAATAAAAATTTCAATCAGCCACGAAATAATGAGGTTGGAATACTGATACTGGTGGATATCTTCGAAATTGACCTAATATTTATGAAACACTGAACTGGTTCTTTTATTTTAAAAGTTAGCAACCTATTTCTCTGCTTTGAGAATTCGGTTGGTAATATTTTAAAAATAAATTATTATCTGACGTCCAAAATTTTTTTTATTGATAATTGATACTGACTTAAATTAAGAAAACAGGTCTTGGGAAGAAATAAAAAAATTTCACTAAATATACGTTTGAATTATTGTCTATTTATAAACTTGCTGAATTAAAAAGAAACAGGAAATATTCGTTGATCGCACTAATTAATTTTAGTTTTTTAGTTTGGTTAAAGTGTACAGTGTGCTTTTAATTAACACCTTCGTCGTTAAAAATGGGGCTGTCTACAGAAATTTATTGGTAAAAATTTTGTAACCATTTGTAAAGAGTCTGCATAGTTATATGTAAATTACTTATTCTAATGTATAGATTTATTTCTTTATTTTTTTAGATATTATAGTGACCGTAGCTTAGTTGAATCAATTTTTTATTAAAACTTACAAAAAAATAATGAAAATTTTTTTGCAATTTATTTCCAATGAAATTTATATTAAGTGTTACTTATACCGTGTGTAGATTTGTAGAATTGATTTCAATGCTATTTTTTATATTATTGTAAATTTTTACTTATTCACTTTACAAAAAGTGTAAATACAAATTTAAAAATGTAAACAATAAGGCCTATTTCGATATATCAATCGAATTAAAATTAATATTTTTTTAGGAAAAATGTAACACGGTCATGGAAAATTAAACATAAACGAAAAAAATTTGACATTTCAGAAAACAGATTTAGATTTATTTATCACCACTAAAATATAGTAATTCTGGAACTTGCACTTTTAGGTTTTCACGATATAGAAAATCGAGCCTGAGCTGTAGGAAACGTGAGACATTCCCGGACGACTGTAATAATCTGCAGTAGTACGGGAATATCCGTTTCCTACGAGATATACGTACTATTTGTTTCTCCGATCGGAATTACGAACAGTTAATTTTAATTCTAAATAAAACGTCTTCTAATTTTAACCCCACAGCTCTTGTTAGCGTATAGGTCGTTGCTTAACTACGGTAACTATAGCAAGTTCATTATTAACTACAGTAACTACAGGTGATTGTATATTTTTGTTAACCACCAAATTTGTCAACTTTGCAAAGTGTATTTTTAAATATTTGAATTTTATCGTGTATTGTTAAAAAATGTCAGAAATGTTCTGTGATGACGATTTTTCCATTTTTGGATCACCACCAGAAATAGTGGACGCAGCAAATACGGCAATGTTAAATTTAATTTCACAGAAATCCCGGGAAAAATATGAATTTGTGTATTGGTAGAAGTTTCACGGATTATCAATTATATTATTTTTATTTAACTTAATTTTGTTCAAGGTTATGTACAGCATGAATTACCAAATTATCGGTCCTCGGACTGTAGTCTTTTTGTTATACGCATTTGTGTTAAGAAATTATAACAAATGATGTGTTTTTGTAATAAATTCGCAACCGTACAGGAATATCGTTTCCATCCCAGGCCGGGAATGTTATTCTCGAACTGTTATCGCAGGTTGCTTGGTAACAACTAAAATCATGTATTTTGTGCTTCGAAAACAAAACGGGAATGTGTTACATTTAGTCCGATCGGAGAAAAACTTCATTTTTTTGGAGGAAATTGCTCCGTGGTAAATTGTACCATTTCCAGCAGAGTGTCACCTAAAACTGGCGTGATGATACGTTAATTTATTTTAGTTAAATTTTATTGCAGATAAATTTCAATAAGACAAAAGCGAGCAAAATTTTACGACACTTCTTTATTATCAATAAAACTAAAAAATAAAAATTTAATGGTGTACTATAAATTCAATATTTAAATATATATTTTATATTTGTTAAAATATAATTATAAAATAAAACATTTATAACAGATATTAAGTGTTACAGGTATTTAAAAATAGAAATAATAGAAAATACAGCATATCCAATGTGATAAAGACTTATATAATTTAATAAATAATTTCAACAAAATCTCATCATAAAACAAATAAAACTATAACAAGCTTTTTCTGCAGAATACGTTGCTGACAGAAACTGATTAACATCGCTATGAAACATGAAAATTTATTAGGGTCCATTTAGTTTATCACTCCTATTTATATAAATGTGTAAATGTGTCCGAAACTAACCAATCCACCTCTAAAAATGTTAATGACCCTATCTACTACACCATCCGAATGCGAATAAATGTATTCCTCGGTCAAGAACATAAATGTTTTTATATAAAAAAATATTTTTTGCCTTTCTGCGGCGAGACTCACGGCACAGGGCAGTATATAAAGTTGCTAAAACTGCAAATTTTGGATTCTATTTTGAGTTGTGTGTAGAAGAGTACGCTGCAAAATGTTTAAGGTGGTGTTAGTCTGTGCTGTCTTCGTGCTTTCTTCTGCTGACGGGTTTGCCCTGAAAGCCAAGCTTCGTAAGTATTCATTTTATTGGTATTTATTAAAACCCATCACTATTTTAGATACTGAATAATCCCTTTACTTAACTTAATTAAAATATTGATCAACTTTGATTTATACTCGCGATATTGATCACATTCATGTTACACCTAATATATTGATTTTCTTTAATTTAAATATGGATCATTCTTACTACTATACTGGTCAAACAATACAAACAATAGTAACCCTGTCAAATATTTACTAATATCAAATGAACTGAGATTGTACTTTATATTCTAAAACAAAAACTCCAAGCTTCAAACCTTTCTTGGTGCTTGTATAACTATTCCATTTATAATTTTTCCGAAATCTATGCTAAAGTAGGTACACGATATCAGTAACGAAGTAACATTTTACTTTACAGACTAATGTGTCAAACTTGAATTACAACCTAAAATAACAAACAAATTATTCTGTAATACTATTGGTGAATTTATTTATTATTTACTTTTATTAATTTATCGGATTTAATGTAGATCACATGCAGACCACGTCTAAGAACATAAAAAATAATGAAAATTATAACCAAATTTGACACTTTCGCAGTACTAGATTTCGGAAAAAATATAATGCATACCCCACCTGGCACTAAAGTATTTTTTATTACTCAATGGTTTATTCGTAATAAAAAATTACCCTTTAGTTCCTTGATAAACAAATAACTATTATTTCATATTGTATCACACTTACTAGTTACAGTCCAGTAAATGGGATTTTCCTGAATTGTTATTTTTGCGGTTCTGTATCATAACTAGCAATATTTTAGTCAAATTTTATCCATAATATAGTTTTCCATACTCATTTTTGAAAAATGTTAAAAATATCAACAAAACGAAATTGGTTGCTATCAATAATTTATTATTTTTATTAAGACCAATTTGTATTTAAGAAAGGAAGTAAGAAAGCAAACTTTTGTTTAAAAATACTACACAAGTATAGAAATAAAAAGTTGTACGTCTTACGTCCGTTAATGATTTTCATGGTATTCATTTCGAAATTCCGGCGTGACCATAAGTTCATTCCCGTTATCGAGAAAATTTGGAACTAACTGGCAAACAGAGCGAAGTCATTTTATTGGTCGATTCAGATTAAAAATAATTGTCAATTGATTGAATGTTTTGCCTATATATTTCTTGTTCCACTATGCAACAAAGTTACAATACTGTTGGAATTCTCATGGCTTGAATGATTCATATTTGTTAAGAACATGTATGGAGTTAAGATTTTCTGTAGCTAATTGAATATGTGTAATTTATAGCTGCCTATATCGAACGTTGCAGTCTGAGTGATCCAAACATCAACGAATGCTTCATACGAAATGGAAACAAAATTATTCCGCGACTTGTAAGAGGTATGTTCTAACCTATTTATCATAAATAGTAATAAAATACAAAGAAATATAACATATTTAATCAATTCAATACAAAATTATATAATAATAACAATAACTTTATCAAGTTAGTTCACTTTTCCGATGTTGTTTTCCTTGGAGGCACTAGTGAAGATAACAAGTTGTAGTTTGTAGCTAACCTCCTTTTAGTGCTTTTTTTTAATTTTGTGTTGTTACTTTGTTTATTTAATCTTGTTTACCTTATATCTAACCATTATTAATAATTATTGTGAATTTCTTCAACTAATAGGTGATCCGCACCACAACATCCCTGACATGAACCCGTATAAATTAAAAGAAGTTGTACTTTGTAATAACCATCAGTTAAGATTTGTTTTGAAGAATGTGCGAGTCTATGGTCTGGAGAAAGCACGATTAACTGGAGTCAAGTAAGTATAAATATGTATTATTAACTACAAGAATTTATCTAGTAGAAGTCTACAGGAGTACAGAATATTCAATTTAAGTGTATCACCATTACTATGTCGAGAACTTTAAAATTATGAGGATTATTAAATTAGGAAATAAATACCAAGTCTACATACAAAACTATTAACAAAGAGATCTTAAAATACGGGATACAACTTTTATATTTTAAAAGGGAACAAGTATTCTTTACTTTTCATTACTCGCATTAAACGTTATTAAAATATACAAATAAAAACACTGACTTTTCTCAACAAAATCATCTTATTAACAACAAAATTAATTTTTCCTATTTCAGGTTATTTCACACTGTTTTTCTCAAAAACAATGCTACAAAATTGTCTTTTGTTCAACTGTTTTGGGGAATTTATTATTTGTAAAATTGTCATTCTGTTAAACTTACAGCTGTCACTGCTCACGTAAAATTATTGCAATTAGTTTTTTATTGAAGTAATAACTCAAATAGTCGAACTGTAAAGCACTGTTTTATTAATATTACAGGGAAAATACTTTTTTTATTGTTATTTTAATTCACATTTTCAACGTGAAACAGTAAGAGTAGTATGAAAAACACGTATTACAATGCCTAATTGTAATACTCGTATTAGAAAAAAGATTATTGTAACACCAGTTGTTCAATATTCTATTCCCAATAACAGAATCCATATTGTTAAAATTTTTATACCCGTTCCAGATTGAATTTCGACCAGGGTTCATTGGCACAAAATTTAACAATTCCCAGACTGAGCGTGCTTGGGGATTACGAATTAAATGGAAAAGTTATTGATGAATTTGTCCAAGGCAATGGGAAAGCAAACATCTCCATAGGTAAAAAGCACATCTTATAGCGTGGAAAACTGGAGTTTTAAAAATTATAATGTTTCAGTGAATGGTCTTTACATCAGTAAACTGAAGTTTGCAAATAAAAACAACCATGCTGTTCCCATTAGCTCCTATACTTATTATAAACCACAACTTGTTATTTATGATCTGGAGAATTTGTACAATGGCAACGAATTCCGTGGTAAGTATCATTTGTATGTTATAATTATAATAAATGTCGTAGATAATTCAAGTCTGCATTTAAGTCAGTTAACAGATTTTATTTTAGACATTTCGTAATCGATAAAATCAATTTTAAAGTTTTTGAAAATTGCTTATTTATAGCGATAATCATGGAACAACAGTTATTTGTATTACTAGTCCAGAAACTGCACTTTTACGAGTGCTAGTATATTTTGACAGGTTGAGTCAAAACCGAAGACGAGGCTTGCAAATTACGAGCACTCACAAAACAGTTTCTGGACGTGGAATACACCTTATTTTTCATGTCGATTTTTCCATAAATTTATTAAATAAAATTACAGATTGACAAATATGAAATAATAGGATTTTTTTATGTTGGTAACATCAGATCATTCGGAAACAAAGATAGAAGGGTTTTCATTTGTTTTCTTTGAAAAATTCGGTGACATTTATTTAGTTTATATATTTCACTGCACAGCAACTGAAAATTTAATTATAATTACTTACATTTATTATTATAATTAACAATTTAGCACTAAAATTGATGGAAATCTCTAACCTTCATATACTCTGAACAAAACCAACGCACAAAGTTGACAGTCACTTGATGCCAACCCTAATCTTATAAAAGTCCCTAGTTTTTGTCACATAAGCCGGAAACCAAGCAGTTTCTGGACGATTCTAAGATGTATAAATTCAATTCGTATAGCGAATAGTTATAAACAAGAGCACAGTTTATTATAGTTTCTCAGAAAAGTATTAATTTTTTTTTAATTTCAGGTTATCAAACAAATGTGTATTTTAACAATAACTGGAGAGAAGTACACAAAATATTAAAACCTGAAGCAGCTAAAAACTTTAATAATTTTATTTATCAAATTTACACCCAAATTGGGAACACTGCACCTATAAGCGGATTGTATCTTGAATAATTTAAGGCATGACATTATTTTATTTATTATAATATTTGATTTTAAAACTGTAATTTATTTATTTAAGTAATAAATTAATATTCTGGAATAATTGTGTTTCAACGAGTTTTCTTATTATCTACTTTTATGAAAAAGAAAATAGTTATTTATGATATAAGTGTTAAAAGTGATTTTTTATGAGTAAGTACGGATGTTTGTGAAACGAGGCGAAGTCGAGTGAAACAACCTCACGAACGAAATAAACTGGAGAAGAGACCATCGAGGGAGACACAGCAACAGCGTTCAAGAGAAATAGATATTTCAATTGACAATTGCTTTCTGTATTCAGTAACTATGTTCCAATATTATTTATGCAACACTTTGTTGCATTTTCAGTTATTTTATTATTAATTTTATGTATTCGTTACATTTATTTTATATTTTCTTTAGCTCACCCCCATCCGTACCGTACACACATGATAGTTTTTAAGACAAACGAATATATAAAATTATTTAACGCATAAAATGTGATGGTATTTTTTTATTGGTTTGCCTGTCAGCAAATATTTATTTTCCG
This sequence comes from Poecilus cupreus, assembly GCA_963942605.1. Taxonomy (NCBI): domain Eukaryota; kingdom Metazoa; phylum Arthropoda; class Insecta; order Coleoptera; family Carabidae; genus Poecilus; species Poecilus cupreus. The sequence continues at coordinate 3,484,077 of OZ012716.1, read as the reverse complement.
AATTAACTTTGCGTCTCATGCAAATATATTTTAACTTATTTTTCACTTGTAAATTCATATTCAAAACCAATTTTTTGGAAAATCCCTAACTGTCCCACGCAAATTTTTTTGAAAATTAATTACCTCTTGTAAATACATGAAAACACAGTTTTTAAAAAATAGCCCACAGTCTCGCGAAAGATTTTTTTGTAAATTAATTTTCACTTATAATGTGGTTAAAACCAAAATTACAAAAAATTGTTCACCGTCATGCGCAATTCTTTTTCAAAATTGATTTTTACTTGTAATACATGGACTAAATCAAACCTACGGAACAAGCTTATAGATCAATAGTACTACAGCTTATAGATCAACAGTACTACAGTATAGATCAACAGTACTACAATTAAAAGTAATAATTTATAGTAAAATAATTTATTAATTTAGTATATATTATTTAAAAAGTCATGTTTAGGAAAGTAAATGAAATAATCTTGTACTATTTATTATAAAAAACGAAAAGACAAATGGTTATAATAATTGAATTAAGTATATATTTAATTATATAATAAAATCTGCAAGTAAGTGTTCCCAAACATCACTCTTCTTTCTTTTATGTAACATTTTAAAGATTTATCCCCACATTATGGCGAAAAAATCCGGCTTGCAAAACAATCATAATTCCAACACATACATATCTATAATATTTTAAATTTCCTTCAACTCCATAAAATATAATCTTCTGCCTCTAGGTGCCGATGGGTCAACAAAATAAACAAAATTTTCGGTTCCTAGATCATAGAATAATTTTTACAAATGAAATTTTAAAGATATATTTGTTATTAAAGAACGAATATAATACGGATACAATGTTGAGCCATGACAATAAACAAGCATTTGTGAAATTAATAATATACTTAAGGAGCGAGTGCTTCATTAAAAGTTACAACATAACCAACATTTTGATAAAGTTTTGCAATAAAATCTGCTACTATTTTTCCAGTTGACGGCTGGAAAGATCTGCTAACTGCTTCCCAATTGTTATTCAGAAACACATTGGTTTGATAACCTATAAACAACAAATCAATGATTAACGAAATACAGTCAGATTTAACTATTATTGTTATTATTTGTTTTTGTTTTATCGATTTTTTTGTTGTTGTCCTCTTTAATGTACTGCCATCCAATATTAAAATTTCATGTCTTAGGCTGGTAGTACATAGCAACAATATTGACAACGTAATGACGTAAATAGCTATAACAGACCTAGTAATAATTGTTAGTTATTAAATTAAACTTACCAAGATAATCGTTGCCGCTTAGTAAATTATTAAATCTGTAAAAAACTCGCTGTGGTTTGTAAGATCCATAAGGATTTATGAGGGTTACCCAAAAATCTGGATCTATTATGAATCTAAACCCATCCGTGAAGAAACCATTAACTGAAAATGTTACACAAATAGGAAATAAGAACAACTAAAATATTAATATAAACATTTACTTATTGTAATATTTGCTCTGCCCAATCCGTTTACTTGCTGATTAACTAGTCGACCAACCATTTCATAATTTCCAACAATGTTCAATCTTGGTACTGTTAGATTTTGTTCTAGATGATTTTCTATAAAACTCACACTGAAAATTATGTAGGTGTAATATTATTAAATGAATAAATTAACCAAAGTCATAATAATAATAATATTCTGATGTGGCCCAGCCATTCAAATATAGCATTCTGGAACTTGCACTTGTAGGCTTTTATGAAAGAGAAAAACGAGCCTGAGACAGATATACGTCGTGGGTTATCCGTCTTCGTCTAACACTTATTTTAATAACATGTATATCAAAAAATTGGGTTGAGTTTTCAATAAATAAGCACGTTTTAGGGTCCATACAATGCGATTTTGCTATTTTCACCATGATGTCTGTAGTATGTGTGTGTGTGGTCTATATACCAAAAAATATAGTTTTGTGTATTTTTGCTTCTTATATTTATATGAGGAGCTGCTTAGATTTTTGGATAAAATTGGTCAACCCAAAATAGCAGTTCACTAGAAGCCCTTACCAGTTTTCAGTGAAACACGCTTAAATTAAATTTTTCAACAATTTATGTTATTTTGAATGTTGTAGAATATTAAATTTTACATCTGTTTTGATTACACTAATTTCATTAGTTTTGGAGAAAATAAAATATAAAGAAATTAAATTTCATAAATCTTGCATTCCATGTACACCATGGAAACACATAAAAAAAATTAATTTTTTTTACGAAATGTGACACATGTCATTGTGATTGTGAAGCTGTTTTCTAAGTGAAATATATGTCAAAAAATAAAATAAATATACGAAAGAAAATTAAATTTCTCAAATATAAAGAGAAAATAAATGGCTAAATTGCAGTATAGTACACCAACTGACTTCGTCATGGAAACCAGTGAATGTCAAACAGTGTTATTTTTGGTTTGATTAATTTGACAATTAAATATTGTAAGATTATTGCTAATTCTTGTGCAAAATCAAACTGCAGTATGCAATCATTAAATATGTTAAATTAAATATTAATTTAGTTTTTTTTTGTTTGTTTATTAACTTTCAATCTTTTTCATTTTTGCCAACCTCAAAAAATTCTGGTGCACAATACTGCAATTTTCCCAAATAAACAATTACGAAGGTATGTGTCTGTATCATCAAACACTATTTTGTACCCTTTAAGAGTTGTATTGGGTGGGAGGTTATGTGCAGGTCACATAAGATTTTTTTTTAATTTGTTCCGATTTATTTCGCGAAAAATATCTGCCCCCCTAGTATTAACTTACATACTTACAACATGCTAGTCATTTTTGCATTTTCTAGTCCGCGCACTTCCACATTTCGCATAATAAACCGTAATTCATTGTCGTTGCGAATAACAACTTCATCTAATTTCAATGGCAACATGTTTGGTATGCCGTAATGAATATCACCTGAAATAAATTATACAAAAGACAATTCATTATGGCATATGTCTTTCAGGTTGTATTCGTAGTAAGTATTTGTACCTTTCACAAGTCGCGGTATAACTTTATTGGCTGCTTTTACGTAGCAATCAAATAACTGTGGATCACTAATTCGACATTGTTCAAAATAGGAAGCTGAAATGCAACAAAAACGCACTGAAATACTTTCAGAATATACATATATTACATAAATTAAACATTCGAAAAATTATTCTCCTGTATGTCATTAATAAACCGGGTGTCGACTTTTTTGAGTTACAATGTAAATATTTTAATTTAGTTTTTACCTAGTTATTTTAGAGCAAAAGCGTAAATAGCTTAAATGTTTAGAATTAAAATGCTCCAAATGAGACTAAATTTATTGATGTGATACATAAAATGTATAATTTTTAGCTATTTCCAGAGTGACATGGTTTTAACATTCAAACAATCGTATTGTTTGAGTTTGACAGATGATACTTCAAGAGTTTTAATGATTGCTTGTTTAAATTATTTCTAAATGGTAAATGTATTTTGAAGTTTTGGGAATTTTTAAATGATTTATAATTCTATTTTCTATATTTGAAGAAAAAGTAGCATGTAATTGTGTTCAAACTTAGATGCACATTTACTCCTAATAACACAATATAATATTATTATTCTTAATTTCATGACATACTTTCTGTGTATGATTCTTTTTTAATAAAAAAACATAAATAGTACTGATCATTTTTGAATTATAATGAAAAATCCTTAAATTTTTTAACATATATAGATTGTTTCATTTAAAAATATGAGTTACATATCATTGCTCAAAAATGGAACACACAATAGAAAAATTTATACTGGAGATATGTGGGCATTTTGATTTAAAAGAAACTTTGCATTAATTTTATTTTCATTCATGAGTTATGAACAGTGTTGTGACTGATCTAGATCAACTCGTAAGATCTTTGACCTTTCTATTTTCTTAATACGAATAAAAAAAATTTGTGAAAAAAAATTACTGAGCTTTTTTTATGATCTAAAAAATACCTTTTATTCCAGATCTTATCTAAAAAAAAATAGATCAGATCATAAAAATTGATCTATGATCTGATCTAGAACATATTAAACGAGAAGATTTTGATCTTGATCTAGATCCTTTTTTAAAAATGATCTATCACAACATTGGGATACACAACCTTCCATCCACACAGATGTTTTTGGTATGTTAAAACTAGATTTAGGAAACATTAAACATTTATTTTTATCTCGAATCGATTTTTTCATAATAACACTACTTCTAAGAGAGTAAAAATTACATCAAAAGTTGCTGTTGATATAAGGAGAAATGTTACTGATTTATATAGTTCATATATCTATCAAAATTGGTCAAGCCGTTTAGGAAGATAAGAATTACGAACACCGGAATTTTATTTATTTCAATATATTTTGCCAGCGAGGTCTGTGGCAGGACAACGTCTGCCTACCGGGTCCGCTAATTTTTAATATAACATAAAATATGAATAAAATAAATGTGATGAATACTTACGAAGCTTGGCTCTTAAGTAGAACCCATCTGCAATGAAAACCACAAAGAAAATACAGACTAACACCTTTAACATTTTGCAGTCTGCGTTTCTACTGGGTGCGAAGTAGAATAAAAAATTTTCAGTTTTTCGAAGGTTATATACTACCCCGCCACTGAAAGGCAACAAAACATTTTTTATTTGAAATCTTTTATGTTCTTGACCGTGGAATACATTTATCCGTATTTTGATAGTGTAGTAGTTTGGGTCAATAGCATTTTTATAGGTGGATTGGCTGGTTACCCAGGCATATACAGATTTGTATAAATAAAAATAATAAACTAAGAGGACCCTAATAAAGTTTCATGTTTCATTATGTGTCAGTATTAAAGTATTCTATAAAAAAAAATTGTTATAGTTACAAACGTTTTGCATTATGCTGAAATAAGGTGCATTTGTGCTGAGCCTAAACGATGCAGAAAAATAAGAGTGGGACGGTGAACGATTTTTAGATATTTTGATTTTGTATTTTGCTCATGCATTTGCAAGTGAAATTAATTTCCAAACAAAATTTGCGTGGGACGATGGACGATTTTTAGAAAATTTGATTTAGCTAATGCATTTGCAAGTGAATTTTTAATTATCAAAAAAAAATTTGCGCGGGACGGTGGACGATTTTTAGAAAATTTGATTTAGCTAATGCATTTGCAAGTGAATTTAATTATCAAAAAAAAATTTGCGAGGGACGGTGGACGATTTTTGGCAAATTTGATTTAGCTAATGCATTTGCAAGTGAATTTAATTATCAAAAAAAAATTTGCGAGGGACGGTGGACGATTTTTCGCAAATTTGATTTAGCTAATGCATTTGCAAGTGAATTTAATTATCAAAAAAAAAAAATTTGCGAGGGACGGTGGACGATTTTTGGCAAATTTGATTTAGCTAATGCATTTGCAAGTGAATTTAATTATCAAAAAAAAATTTGCGAGGGACGGTGGACGATTTTTCGCAAATTTGATTTAGCTAATGCATTTGCAAGTGAATTTAATTATCAAAAAAAAATTTGCGCGGGACGGTGGACGATTTTTGGCAAATTTGATTTAGCTAATGCATTTGCAAGTTAATTTAATTATCAAAAAAAAAATTTGCGAGGGACAGTGGACGATTTTTGGCAAATTTGATTTAGCTAATGCATTTGCAAGTTAATTTAATTATAAAAAAAAAATTTGCGCGGGACGGTGGACGATTTTTGGCAAATTTGATTTAGCTAATGCATTTGCAAGTTAATTTAATTATCAAAAAAAAATTTGCGCGGGACGCTGGACGATTTTTGGCAAATTTGATTTAGCTAATGCATTTGCAAGTTAATTTAATTATCAAAAAAAAATTTGCGCGGGACGGTGGACGATTTTTGGCAAATTTGATTTAGCTAATGCATTTGCAAGTGAATTTAATTATCAAAAAAAAATTTGCGCGGGACGGTGGACGATTTTTGGCAAATTTGATTTAGCTAATGCATTTGCAAGTGAATTTAATTATCAAAAAAAAATTTGCGAGGGACGGTGGACGATTTTTGGCAAATTTGATTTAGCTAATGCATTTGCAAGTGAATTTAATTATCAAAAAAAAAATTTGCGCGGGACGGTGGACGATTTTTGGCAAATTTGATTTAGCTAATGCATTTGCAAGTGAATTTAATTATCAAAAAAAATTTTGCGCGGGACGGTGGACGATTTTTGGCAAATTTGATTTAGCTAATGCATTTGCAAGTTAATTTAATTATCAAAAAAAAATTTGCGAGGGACGGTGGACGATTTTTGGCAAATTTGATTTAGCTAATGCATTTGCAAGTGAATTTAATTATCAAAAAAAAATTTGCGCGGGACGGTGGACGATTTTTGGCAAATTTGATTTAGCTAATGCATTTGCAAGTTAATTTAATTATCAAAAAAAAATTTGCGCGGGACGGTGGGCGATTTTTGGCAAATTTGATTTAGCTAATGCATTTGCAAGTTAATTTAATTATCAAAAAAAAATTTGCGAGGGACGGTGGACGATTTTTGGCAAATTTGATTTAGCTAATGCATTTGCAAGTTAATTTAATTATCAAAAAAAAATTTGCGAGGGACGGTGGACGATTTTTGGCAAATTTGATTTAGCTAATGCATTTGCAAGTGAATTTAATTATCAAAAAAAAATTTGCGAGGGACGGTGGACGATTTTTGGCAAATTTGATTTAGCTAATGCATTTGCAAGTTAATTTAATTATCAAAAAAAAATTTGCGCGGTACGGTGGATGATTTTTGGAAAATTTGATTTAGCTAATGCATTTGCAAGTTAATTTAATTATCAAAAAAAAATTTGCGAGGGACGGTGGACGATTTTTGGCAAATTTGATTTAGCTAATGCATTTGCAAGTTAATTTAATTATCAAAAAAAAATTTGCGAGGGACGGTGGACGATTTTTGGCAAATTTGATTTAGCTAATGCATTTGCAAGTTAATTTAATTATCAAAAAAAAATTTGCGAGGGACGGTGGACGATTTTTGGCAAATTTGATTTAGCTAATGCATTTGCAAGTTAATTTAATTATCAAAAAAAAATTTGCGAGGGACGGTGGACGATTTTTGGCAAATTTGATTTAGCTAATGCATTTGCAAGTTAATTTAATTATCAAAAAAAAATTTGCGAGGGACAGTGGACAATTTTTGGCAAATTTGATTTAGCTAATGCATTTGCAAGTTAATTTAATTATCAAAAAAAAATTTGCGAGGGACGGTGGACGATTTTTGGCAAATTTGATTTAGCTAATGCATTTGCAAGTTAATTTAATTATCAAAAAAAAATTTGCGCGGTACGGTGGATGATTTTTGGAAAATTTGATTTAGCTAATGCATTTGCAAGTGAAATTAATTTCAAATAATTGCAATGGGTGTCACAAAAGTTAATATTTACACCATGTCCGAACTCAACATTTACAAACTATGCCGCAAGAATTTCATACGCATTGGCTGATAATATGATCGCTGATTAAAAGTGACTAACATCATTTAACGGCTGGCAAAAGAACTTAAATTATTTCGCAGATAAATGTACACAACGAAAGAAATTAAAAAAGTTAATTGGTTACAATATTCATGGGCTATATTTATTTATTTATTATTAAGTATAATTAACACTACTATCTGTACATTTTATATATTCGCACATCTTAAGTGTGTAACGGACGGGGGTAGATAACATATATATGACAATTTGCGAATATATAGGAATGAACAATACAAAATATGATTAATTAGTTACCATCTCCATGAGGAGGTGTAAGTCAAAAATATGCCCAGAATATATTATGATTATATTAATTATTTATCTACAAAATAATTAAAAATCGTTTGACAACAGAAAAACAAAGCCAGTCGCTCTCAACAGGTTGTCACACTATCGGGCACTATGTATCAAATATCACGACAAATTTCATGAACACAGAAAGCAGTTCAATGAAATGATTCAAAGTTAAAATATAATCTAAACTTTGCATTTTATACGATACCGATAAAAAATACTTGATTTAATTGATTTATCACGAGCAAAGTTCGGTAAATGAAAAGTAAATTAAAAAATTAATAACTTTTTTGGGATATAATTCAATCAATCCGAGTATAATATCGTGTTCGGGTAGCATGAGTCGTGGACAGCTAGTTATATGAGCGACGATTAAGGGTGAATTAAATAAATTATTAAAAAAACAAGTGAAGAAGATTTTAGGGAAGATAAATTAATTTAATCAGCCTCATTTTGAGTTTATGCTAGAGGTGTTTTTGTAGAAATGTAAAGTGTAATTAACCCTTCAACGCCTAGCGTCACCATATGGTCACGTAAACATGTAGTTACTTTTTTAGCTCTAGGTGGCTGCGAATCTATTAAATTAATCGTAAATACTTCCAGTTGTTGTTAGAAGATATGTCTCTACTTGCTAAAATGGTTTTTTATTTTTAAATAATTGTTTAAATAGGTTAAATTTATTTCAAATCTTCACTTTTTGTTAATTAATTCCGTCTTTAATGGGTTAATTTAGAATCCAATATATTTATACCTTTAATTAATTGTTTCAGTTTAAAGAACTTAATTTAATTTTTTCTAATTATCTTGATTAAACTATCTTAGGAATCTTATTTTTATATAAGAGAGAAATTTAATTAATAGGTAACTATTAAATTATTAAAGTAATATGATTGTTGTTTTATTTGATCTAATTAGTGACAGTTACTATAAAGTTTTGTGTTGAAATTACAATAAATATTGTTGAAATATTTAAATTGCTATAGAAAAAAAAAAAAAGTATTTATGTGATTATTTAAAAGGAAAAAAGATCGCAAAAAAAACTATTAAATTTGAAATCGAATTAATAATCATTAATAAAAGTATTTCAGAGATAAATGCAAGTAACAAATTAAAAATGAATGATGTCTTTAAAATACCTAATAGAAAGATTTCTCTAACTGCAATAAATAATGAGAGTTTTATTTATCTTTTTTTATATATTCGCACAACTTTAAACTAAGAAACGGTACGAGGGTGGAGCTAAATAAAATATGTATTTTGCGAACATATAATAATAATAATAATCAGCATTATTATTATATTTATTATGAATAATATGGTCTGAAAAATTGTGTCTATAACACCTCTGGATACTTAACAATTATTACTAGTTAATATAAAATTATTTGAGTAAATCTTAATAAATAAAATAAATGTGAAGCATGTATCTGCAAAATAATTTATATGCATATTATTGTTAACTACAAAAACTTATTAAAAAGAATTAATCAAAAATAAATATTAGGTGACAATTACAATCTTCATCAAAGAAATTTAATAAGTTCCTATTAAATTATTTAAGTAATTTTATTGTTGTCTTATTTGTTTGATTTAGTGACAGTAACTATAAAGTATGGCTAGAAATTACAGCAGATATTGTTTAAATATTTAAATTACTATGGAAATTAAAAAAAATACAACTATTTATGTGATTATTTAAAGCAGTAAAGATCGCAATAAACTATTTCCATTTTAAATCGGATTAATAGTGGATAGTTTTATAAATTATTAAAATTACATAAAGAATTTCAGAGATAAATAATAATAATAATAAATGCAAGTAACAACTTCAAAAATGTATTAAAATAATTTTAAAAAAAATTATATATATATTAAAAATTGTGACAATGATAATTTAGATTATTAATAATCTAAGCAAACATTTAAAAAATCAAGAACAACTGCCACTAAAACTGAGAAATGATGTGATTGTGTTATTTTATTTAAGATAAGAGGCTCCATTCTTGAAACGGATAGAGTTTACAATTACATCGACTAAGAAAAGTTCCAAAATTATTAAAAAAAAAAAAAACAAAAACTAAATAACCCACAAATCAACGCATTTATTTATGCTAACCAAACACAAATATCAACAAAGTTCAACATAGTTAAATCATAAAAAAATAGATGAATAATTTTAATCACTTCGAATCGCCCTAAAAATTACACAACCCCTCAATCTGCATCACTTTGTCGCCAACAATCACACTAGGCAGTTTTATTTCATTTATCAAACGTCACGCGCGACAAACAAACGAAATAATAAAGTTCAAATAATTACATCCGGTGTCGTATAAAAGTTAAAATTTATACAATGTCCGAACTTCAAACATTTTAACTCCACTGACTTCTATATTCACAAACTATGCCGCAAAAATTTCATACCCAATGGCCGATAGTATGATCGCTGATTAAGGGTGGATAACTTCATTTAACAGCTGGCAAAAGAACTCAAATTATTTCGCAGATAAATGTAAGTTAGTTAGTGTCAATATTCATGGGCTATATTTATTTATTTGTTATTAATTAAGTCTAATATCTATACATTTTATATATTCGCACAACTTAAAACTAGGTGTATAACGGACGGAAGAAGATAACATAGATATGACAATTTGCGAATACATAAAAACAATTAAAATATCAAGCAATGAAATATGATTAATTAGTTACCATTTCCATTAGAGGAGTTGCAGGTCAAAAATATGCCCAGAATGTATTATGAATAATTAAATATTTATCTACAAAATAATAAAAGACCGTTTGTCAACAGAAAAACAAAGCCAGCCGCCCTCAACCGGTGGTCACTCTACCGGTCACTATGTATCAAATATCACGACAAAGTTCATGAACACAGAAAGCAGTTTAGTTAAATTATTCGAAGTTAAAACACATTCTAAATTTCTCGTTTTATACGAATCGATTACAAATACTTGACCAGTATAATTTAATTTATTTATCACGAGCAATGTTCGGTAAGTGAAAAGCAATCCCCGAGGGTGGGTGCTACCGACACAGTGCAACACATGTAGGGAGGGGGCAACTTTAAGATAACTAAAAGTAAATTAAAATAATTCATAACTTCTTTGCGATATAATTATATCAAACCGTGTATAATATCGTATTCGGGGAGCATGACTTGTGGTCAGCTAGTATGAGTGACGATTAAGAGTGAATTTAATTATTTATTTAAAGTGACAGAAAACGAATTAATTTATCTTCTCTTAATCTGAGTTTACTACAAGTGTTTATGTATTATTAATTATTTATTTAAAATATTTCTCTTTAAAATGATTTAAAAACAGAAGAAAAATCAGTCTTAATCTTTGTTTATACTACCGGTGATTGTGTACAAATGCAAATTATAATAAATTTTTAATTCAAAGTATCATTTGTTTGTCACCCTAATAATTATTTTAGACTGTTTTAATTTATAGAATTACATTTTCCTAATTATCTCGAATAAGCTTTCGAAATTTTGTGTATTTAATGAAGAAATCAAAAAAAATAATATAAACAAAAGTAAATTAACAATTGAAAAGAATGTAAGGTAGAAAAGATATTCAATTAATAGATACCTATTTAATTTATTGATTATTTTGATTGTTCTTGTTTTATAAGATTGAATTGGTGACGGTTTACTATAAAAGTATGTTTAAATATTTAAGTTACTATGGAAATTTAAAAAAAAAACCACAACTATTTATGATATTTATTGGAAAAAGAACGCAAAAAACTAATTAAATTTGAAATCATTAACTAAAGTTCTTAAATTATTTCAACAATACATGTGATGTGTTTGAAATATCTGATAGATAAAATATATCTAATAATTGCAGTAGATAAAAGAAATGATTGATTTATTTAAACATTTTTATATATTCGGAAATCATAAACGAAGAAACGGTACGAGGGGGAGTTAAATAAAATATACATTTTGCGAACATATAAAAATTAAAATTTATATACAAAATTTTTCTAATAGATTTACGAAACTATGAATCAATTCTAATCAAATTGATTGAAAATATTTAACCAATGACACTATGAAATAATATGACAAAGTTATTAATGATTTGATCCCTTTAATTTACTTTATTAATAATCAAGGTCAATATTTAATAACTAAATGCAACTGCCACCAAAACTGTTAAAAATTATGTTTATTTTATTTCTGTTTAATCGACCCTTTATACTTAAACGTCTATTAAGGGTGAACAACTTATTTTTTACTGAAAAAAGTTCAAAAATTAATTTAAGCAAAAATAAATCAAATAAAAAATGCACTAGCTGTCTATGATTTATGCTATAACCAAAAACAAATAGAAACAAACTTTAACAAAATTAAATTTTAAAAAGTAGATGAATAATTTTTATTCAGTTCGAATCACCCTAAACATCACACAACCCCTCAATCTGTAACACTTTGTTGGCAACAATCACACTAGGCAGTTGTATTTCATTTATCAAACGTCACCCGCGACAAACACACGAAATTATAGAGTTCAAATAATTACAACCGGTGTCGCATAAAAATTAAAATTTACACCATGTCCGAACTTCAAACGTTTCAACTCAACTGACTTCTAAGTTCACCAACTATGCCGCAAGAATTTCATACGCAATGGCTGATAGTATGATCGCTGATTAAGGGTGGCTAACTTCATTTAACGGTTGGCAAAAGAACTTAAATTATTTCGGAGATAAATGTAGACAACGAAAGAAATTTAAAAAGTTAATTAGTATCAATATTTATGGGCAATGTTTATTTATTATTAAATAACTCTATTATTAAATTATTTATACATTTTATATATTCGCACAACTTAAAACTAGGTGTGTTTGTGTAACGGACGGGGGGAGCTAACATAAAAATATATAACAATTTGCGAATACATAAAAATGAACAATTGAAATACCAAGCAACAAAATATGATTAATAGTAACCATCTCCATAAGAGGAGATGCAAGTAAAAATATGCCCAAAATATATCATGATTAATTCAATATTTATCTGCAAAATAATAAAAGACCGTTTGACAACAGAAAAACAAAGCCAGCCAGCCTCAACCTATGGTCACACTACCGGTCACTATGTATCAAATATCACGAGAAAGTTCATGAACACAGAAATCAGTTCAATTAAATTATTCAAACTTAAAACACAATCTAAACTTGCATACGACACCGATTACAAATACTTGATCAGTACAATTTAATTTATTTACAACGAGCAATGTTCGGTGAGTGAAAATCAACCACGGAGGGTGGGTGCTACCGACACAGTGGAACACATTAAGGGATGATACAACTTTAAGATAAGTAAATTAAAATTAAAATAATTTATAACTTCCTTGCGGTATAACTACATCAAACCGTGTATAATAAATAACGTATTCGAGGAGCATGCGTCGTGGACAGCTAGTATGAACGACGGGTGAATTTAAATATTTATTTAAAATATTTCTCTTTATAATAATTTAAAAACACAAGAAAAATCAGCGTAAACTTTGTTTATACTATCGGCGTTTGTATACAAATGTGAAGTGTAATTGATTTTTAATTAAAAATGTAATTTGTTTACAACCTTAATAATTGTTCTAGTTATTGCAGATTATTGTTATAATTTATCTATGTTTATGAAATTTCCTGTATTTAATGGAGAAACCTAATAAAATAATATAAACAATGGTTCATTAATAAATGAAAAGAATGTAGAAAAGATATTCAATTAACACGTATATCTATTTATTGTCTTACGAAACGATGAATTAATTCGAATCGAATTAAGAGCCAATGACGCGTCTATAGACAAAAAAAATTAATAATAATTAAAATAAATATTGTGATTATGGAATTATTATTTCAGTAAATATTCATAAAAAGAATTAAATATGAAGCATTTATGTCCTAAATAATTTCAATGTAATTTATTGATAAGTACAATTGTTATTAAAATTAAATAAACACAAAACCATGATATAGTATGACATAGTTAATGAATGATTTGATCCCTTTAATTTATATTAATAATAATCTAGGTCAATATTAAATAACTTAACGCAACTGCCACCAAAACTGTTAGAAATTGTGTTTAATTTATTTCTGATTAAACGGCCCCTTATTTAAACGTCTATAAAAGTAAACAACTTATTTAATTACTGAAAAAAGTTTTAAAATTTTGTTAAACAAAAACAATTTAAATAAAAAACTAATTCAATCAAGGAACTAACTGGGTGTCCATGATTTATGCTTACCAAACAGAAATATCAACAAAATTAAACATAATTACATTTTAAAAAGTAGATAAATAATTTGTATTAACTTTGAATCACCCTAAAAATCACACAACCCCTCAATCTGTAACACTTTGACGACAACAATCACACTAGGCAGTTTTATTTTATGTATCAAACGTCACCCGTAACAAACAAACGAAATTATATAGTTCAAATAATTACAATCGGTGTCGTATAAAAGTTAATATTTACATTATGTCCGAACTTCAAACATTTTAACTCAACTGAATTCTATATTCACAAACTATGTCGCAAAAATTTCATACGCAATGGCTGATAGTATGATCTCTGATAAAGGATGGCTAACTTCATTTAACGGCTGGCAAAAGAACTCAAATTATTTCGCAGATAAATGTAGACAACATAAGAAATATAAAAAGGTAATAAGTGTCAATATTTATGGGCAATATTTGTTTATTTATTTACTATTAAACACTACTATTAAATTATTAATACATTTTATATATTCGCACAAATTAAAACTAGGTGTTTGTGTAACGGACGGGGGGCAATAACAATTTGCGAATACATAAAATGAACAATTGAAATACCAATCAACAAAATATTATTAATAATAACCATCTCCATAAGAGGAGGTGCATGTAAAAATATGCCCAAAATATATCATGATTAATTGAATATTCATATACAAAATAATTAAGACCGTTTAACAACAGAAAAACAAAGCCAGCCAGCCTCAACCGGTGGTCACACTACCGGTCGCTATGTACCAAATATCACGACAAAGTTCATGAACACAGAAAGCAATTCAATTAAATTATTCAAACTTAAAACACAATCTAAACTTCTCGTCTTATACGACACCGATTACAAATACTTGATCAGTACAATTTAATTTATTTATCACGAGCAATGTTCCGTAAAAGAAAAACAACCACCGAGGGTGGGTGCTACTGACACAGTGGAACACATTAAGGGATGGGGTAACTTTAAAATAACTATAAGCAAATTAAAATATTTTATAACTTCTTTGCGATATAATTACATCAAGCCGTGTATAATAGCGTATTCGGGTAGCATGAGTCGTGGACAGCTAGTATATGAACGACGATTAAGAGTGAATTTAATTATTTATTTAAAATAAAATAATTTTAAAATACTAGAAAAATCAGAGTAATCTTTGTGTTTGTATAGAAATATAAAGTGTAATTGATTTTAAATTCAAAGTGTGATTTGTTTATTACTCTATTAATTATTTTAATTAGTATAGATTATTAATTAATATTATAGAATTTTAATTTCCTAATTATAATGTATAAATAAACTTTTAGAAATTTCGTGTACCTATTTAAAGAAGAAACCTAACAAAATAATATAAACAAATGTTGTTAATTAATAATTGAAAAGACTGTAGAGACGATATTTTATTAACAGGTACCTATTTAATTTATTGATTATATTTATTTTTCTTATTTACGTGATTAATTTGATGGCGATTACTAGAAAGTTATTTTTAAATATGTAAAATACCACAAAAATTTAAAAAGAAAACCACAACTATTAAATTTTTAATTGGGTTAACGGTGGTTAATTTCCTATTTCTTAAATCGTTAACAAAAGTTCTAAATAATTTCAGAGATAAATGTTAGCAACAAATAAAAAGTGAATAATTGTCTAATGTCTTTTAAGATGTAATAGATTGATATCTATAAAAATAAAAGTAGCAGTGGATAAAGTAAAGAATGTTTTATTAAACATTTTTATATATTCACACAACTTAAAACTAAAAAACGGTTCGGGGGGAAGCTAAATAAAATATACATTTTGTGAATATATAAAAATATATAAGTACTTAAAATTTATAATCAAAATTATTATCATAAGATATACGAAACGATGAATCAATTTGAATTCAATTGATTTAAAAAATTGAGTCTATAGACAATAAACAATTATTAATAATTAATATAAATGTTGTAATTATGGAAAGATTATTTGAGTAAATATTAATACTAAGAATTAAATATGAAGCATTTATCTCCTAAATAATTTAAATGCAATTTATTGTTTTCGCGAAATATAAAATATTATATTATTATTTATTAAATAAACACAAAACTATAAAATAATATGACAGCTAATTTATATTATTAATAATCTAGGTCCATATTTAATAACTGAATAGAAACTGCCACCAAAACTGTCAGAAATTATGTTTGTTTTATTTTATTTCTGATTAAACGGCCCCTTATTTGAAAATCTATCAAGGGTGAATAACTTATTTATCCAATGAGAAAAGCACCAAAATTATTTTAAACAAATAAATAAAAAAAAAACTCAAATTAACGTATTTATTAGTCCATGATTTATACTAACCGAACACAAATATCAACAAATTTTAACAAGTTTAAAAAAAAAGATGAATAATTTTTATTTACTTCGAATCACCCTAAAAATGACACAACCCCTCAATCTGCTACACTTTGACTACAACAATCATACATTGTCAGTTGTATTTAATTTATCAAACGTCACTCGTTCAAATAATTGCAATCGGTGTCACATCAAACGTTTTAACTCAACTGACTTCTTTGTTCACAAACTTTGCCGCAAGAATTTTATACGCATTGGCTGATAGTATGATCGCTGATTAAAAGTGACTAACATCATTTAACGGCTGGCAAAAGAACTTAACCCATTAACGACCAAATTATTTTTCTTAAAAAAAAATATTTTTTTTTACATATATTTGTTCTTAATGTCCGCCTAAATACAATATAATCGATTAATTGCAAAAAAGTCCTTTAGGGGCCGTATAAAGGACCGTCCTCATTTGAGGACGCTGGGCTATGAGATGTGTAATAATTTACAAAACACTTAATTTTAAACTTTTATTCATACATTTATTATTTGCAAATGATCTTGCACTAAAATAGTAATGTTAATTTTAAATTCACAAAAATACGTCAACTAGAACAATTTATGAACAACAGACTAACGCAAAGAAATGAACGCACACTATGTTATTTGTTGAATAGTAGTGTCATCTAGCGATATATCAACTAAATTCTTAATAAAAATTTATACTTAAATAACGAGATGGCAATAGTGTTACTGTCCTCAAACGATGACGCTGGACGCTAATGGGTTAAATTATTTCGCAGATAAATGTAGACAACGAAAGAAATTTAAAAAGTTAATTGGTGACAATATTTATGGGCTATATTTATTTATTTATTTACTATTAATTAACACTACTTATCTGTACATTTTATATATTCGCGCATCTTAAATGTTTAACGGTCGGGGGGAGATAACATATATATGACAATTTGCGAATACATAAAAATGAATAATTACAATACATCCAACAAAATATGATTAATTCGTTACCATCTCCATGAGGTTGTGTATGTCAAAAATATGCCCAGAATATATTATGATTAAATTAATTATTTATCTACAAAATAATTAAAAATCGTTTGACAACAGAAAAACAAAGCCAACCGCCATTAACCGGTGGTCACACTACCGGTCACTACGTACTAAATATTACGACAAAGTTCATGAACACAGAGAGCAGTTTAATTAAATTATTCAAAATTAAAACACAATCTAAACTTTGCATTTTATACGACACCGATTACAAACTGTTGTACTGCTGTAGTATAATTTAATTGATTTATAACGAGAGATGTTCGGTAAGTGAAATAAATATAAATTAAATAAATTAATAACTTTTTTGCGATATAATTCAATCAAACCGAGTATAATATCGTATTCGGGTAGCAAGAGTCGTGGACAGCTAGTTATATAAGCTACGATTAGGGGTGAATTCAATAATTTATTAAAAAAAAAAACAAGTGAAAATTTTTTTAGGAAAGATAAATTAATTTAATCAGCCTCAATATGAGTTTTTGCTAGACTCTAGAGGTGTTTGTGAAGAAATGTAAAGTGTTATTAATTTTGAATCCAAGTGTAATTTATATTTATCAACTTATAATTAATTGTTTTAATTTAAAGAATTTAATTTTCCTAATTATCTTGATTAAAATATCTTACGAAACTTGTTTGCATATAAGAGAGAAATTTAATTAATAGGTACCTATTAAATTATTTAAGTAATTTGATTGTTTTATTTGATAGATTCAGTAACAGTTACTATAAAGTTTTGTGTTGAAATTATAGTAGATATTGTTTCAATATTTAAATTACTATGAAAATTAAAAAAAACTATTTATGTGATTATTTAAAGGGAAAAAAGATCGCAGAAAAACTATTTTAATCGGATTAATAGTGATTAATTTAAAAAATCATTAATAAAAATACATAATGCATTTCAGAAATAAATAATAATAATAAATGCATGTAACAACTTCAAAAATTTATTAAAATAATTAATAAAAAATAAAAATATTAATAATTGTGACAATGATAATTTTGATTATTAATAATCTAATCCAATATTTAATAAATAAAGAGGAACTGCCACGAAAACTGTGAGAACTTATGTATTTATTTAATTTAATTTAAGATAAGGTGCTCCATTCTGTAAACGTTTGTTAAGAATTAACAATTTTTTACATTGACAGAAAAGTTCCAAAATTATTTAAATCAAATAAAAACTAATTAACCCTCAAATCAACGAACTTACTGGCTGTCCAGTATTTATGCTAACCGAACGCAAATATCAACAAAATTTAACAAAATTAAATTTTTAAAAGTAGATGAATAATTTTTATTCACTTCGAATCATCCTAAAAATTACACAACCCCTCAATCTGCAACACTTTGAGGGCAACAATCACACTAGGCAGTTGTATTTCATTTATCAAACGTCACCCGTGACAAACAAACGAAATTATAAAGTACAAATAATTACAGCCGGTGTCGTATAAAAGTTAAAATTTACACCATGTCCGAACTTCAAACATTTTAACTCAACTGACTTCTATATTCACAAACTATGTCGCAAAAATTTCACACGCAATGGCTGATAGTATGATCGCTGATTAAGGGTGGCTAACTTCATTTAACGGTTGGCAAAAGAACTCAAATTATTTCGCAGATAAATGTAGATAACGAAAGAAATTTAAAAAGGTAATTAGTATCAATATTTATGGGCAATATTGATTTATTTATTAATACATTTTATATATTCGCACAACTTAAAACTAGGTGTGTGTGTAACGGACGGGGGGAGCTAACATATGTATATATATAACAATTTGCGAATACATAAAAATGAACAATTGAAATACCAAGCAACAAAATATTATTAATAGTAACCATCTCCATAAGAGGAGATGCAAGTAAAAATATGCCCAAAATATATCATGAGTAATTGAAAATTTATCTACAAAATAATTAAAGATCGTTTGACAACAGAAAAACAAAGCCAGCCAGCCTCAACCGGTGGTCACACTACCGGTCGCTGTGTATAAAATATTACGACAAAGTTCATGAACACAAAAAGCAGTTCAGTTAAATTATTCAAACTTAAAACACAATCTAAACTTCTCGTCTTATACGACACCGATTACAAATACTTGATCAGTATAATTTAACTTATTTATCACGAGCAATGTTCGATGAGTGAAAAGCAGCCACCGAGGGTGGGTGCTACCGACACAGTGCAACACATTAAGGGATGATGCAACTTTAAGATAACTAAAAGTAAATTAAAATAATTCATAACTTCTTTGCGATATAATTATATCAAACCGTGTATAATATCGTATTCGGGCAGCATGAGTCGTGGGCAGTTAGTATGAACGACGCTTAAGGGTGAATTTAATTATTTATTTAAAATATTTCTTTTTAAAATAATTTAAGAACAAGAAAAATCAGCGTAATCTTTATTTATACTAGCGGTGTTTGTGTAGAAATGAAAAGTGTAATTAATTTTTAATTCAAAATGTAATTTGTTTACATCCCTAATAATTGTTCTAATTATTGCAGATTATTGTTATAATTTATCTATGTTTACGAAATTTCTTGTATTTAATTGAGAAACCTAATAAAATAATATAAATAATGGTTCATTAATAAATGAAAAAGATGTTCAATTAACACGTATATCTATTTAATTTAATGATTATTTTTCTTTTTCTCGTTTTATGTGATTGATTTGGTGGCTGTTAATATGTAGTTATGTTTAAATATTTAAATTACTATAATTTTTTTTAAACTATTAAATTTTAAATTGGTTTAATGGTGGCTTATTTCATAAATCGTTAAGAAAAGTTCTTAAATTATTTCAGAGATAAATGCTTGTAACAAATTAAAAGTGAATAATTATGTGATATCTTTAAGATATCTACTAAATATATATCTCTAACAATAAAGATTGCAGTAGATAAAAAGATGATCACTTTATTTAAACATTTTTATATATTCGCACATGTTAAACTAAGAAACGGTACGAGGGACTAGCTAAATTAAATAGACATTTTGCGAACATATAAAAATATACAATTAAATTTATAATCATATTTATTGCCTTAGATTTACGAAACGATGAATCAATTCGAATCGAATTAATTGAAAAAAATGAGTTAATGACGCGTCTATAGACAATAAACAATTATTAATAATTAAAATAAATGTTGTGATTATGGAATTATTATTTTAGTAAATATTAATAAAAAGAATTAAATATGAAACATTTATCTCCTAAATAATTTCAATGCAATTTTTTGATAAGTACAATTGTTATTAAAATTAAATAATGATAATTAAATAAACACAAAACTATGATATAGTATGACATAGTTATGAATGATTTGATCCCTTTAATTTATATTAATAATAATCTAGGTCAATATTAAATAACTTAACGCAACTGCCACCAAAACTGTTAGAAATTATGTGTTTAATTTATTTCTGATTAAACGGCCCCTTATTTAAACGTCTATAAAGGGTGAACAACTTATTTATTTACCGAAAACAGTTCAAAAAATATTTTAAACTAAAATAATTCAAATAAAAAACTAATTAACCTTCAAATCAACGCACTAACTGGCTGTCCATGATTTATGCTTACCAAACAGAAATACCAACAAAATTTAACATTAAATTTTAAAAAGTAGATGAATAATTTGTATTCACTAAAAATCACACAGCCTCTCAATCTGCAACACTTTGAGGGCAACAATCACACTAGGCAGTTGTATTTCATTTATCAAACGTCACCCGTGACAAACAAACGAAATTATAAAGTACAAATAATTACAGCCGGTGTCGCATAAAAGTTAAAATTTACACCATGTCCGAACTTCAAACATTTTAACTCAACTGACTTCTATATTCACAAACTATGCCGCAAGAATTTCATACGTAATGGCTGATAGTATGATCGCTGATTAAGGGTGGCTAACTTCATTTAACGGTTGGCAAAAGAACTCAAATTATTGCGCAGATAAATGTAGATAACGAAAGAAATTTAAAAAGGTAATTAGTATCAATATTTATGGGCAATATTGATTTATTTATTAATACATTTTATATATTCGCACAACTTAAAACTAGGTGTGTGTGTGTATGTAACGGACGGGGGGAGCTAACATATATATATATATATATATATATATATATATATATATATATATATATATATGTATATATAACAATTTGCGAATACATAAAAATGAACAATTGAAATACCAAGCAACAAAATATGTTAAATTAGTAACCACCTCCAGAAGAGGAGATGCAAGTAAAAAGTAATTTATATCATGATTAATTGAATATTTATCTACAAAATAATTAAGACCGTTTGACAACAGAAAAACAAAGCCAGCCAGCCTCAACCGGTGGTCACACTACCGGTCGCTATGTATCAAATATCACGACAAAGTTCATGAACACAGAAAGCAATTCAATTAAATTATTCAAACTTAAAACACAATCTAAACTTCTCGTCTTATACGACACCGATTACAAATACTTGATCAGTATAATTTAACTTATTTATCACGAGCAATGTTCGATGAGTGAAAAGCAACCACCAAGGGTGGGTGCAACCGACACAGTGGAACACATTTAGGGATGATGTAACTTAAAGATAACTAAAAGTAAATTAAAATAAATAATAACTTCTTTGCGATATAATTATATCAAACCGTGTATAATATCGTATTCGTGGAGCCTGAGTCATGGACAGCTAGTATGAACGACACTTAAGGGTGAATTTAATTATTTATTTAAAGTATTTCTCTTTAAATTAATTAAAGAAGATGTAACAGAAGACGAATTAATTTATCTTGTCTTAATCTGAGTTTACTACAAATGTTTATGTATTATTATATTTAGTGTATGTTTGTGCATATTAGTTAAAGTTAATAATTAAAATATTTATTATTTTATTAAGTTTGAAAAATGTATCTACGGTATTTAATTAATTTCAGGGAATTAGAATACAGTTCCTACTTTTTTTATTAATCAGAAAATAATTTTAAAAAATCATTAAAATAAACCTGATGAGGACTTTTAGAAAGGCGCGGCTTAACGTTGTTTTAAAATAAAATAAACACAAAGAATTTAATTTGTTACCCTAATAATTGTTTTAATTGTTGTATAATATTTTATTAATTGATGAAATTTTTTTCCTTTTACTACTACCCCTGTACAACCAACAAATCAATGTATTTGATTTTTTTATATCTACATTCATATATTTATTATTATTTATTTTATTCAAGACGTTAATTTACTGCAAAAATGTTTGGAAAACACTGTAATATTTGTTCAATAGATGCCCTAAACAAAATGATCGATTAAAAAAAAATTGAAAACAATTTCTAATTATATTTACTGTTAATCATTTTTAAGCTATTTGAATGTGCCTTATATTTACTATTTAACTGTTTGGGAAACACTGCAGTAATAATTTATTTTTTATTTATATTAATGTATCCAAATTTAGTTCAAACAGTAGTCCTAAATATAGGTGGCAAAAATCGTAGTTTAAATTAATTTATATTAATTATTTTCGAATTATATTTATTTATATTTCTATTATTTTATGTTATTTATATGAAAACCAGTGCCTTCATATTCTTATTTTATTCATTTGTATAAAATATTCTCAAATATATTTGCAATAATATGTACATATTTATTTATACAAGGTGGTCGTTGTTATCAAATTTTAATTAATTTTTATTGCTTTTACAGTTAAACATATTACTATTTTTACAAATTACATGGTAGAGTTTGAAGATCAGTATTTATATTGCATGTGATTATTTACACAATATCTTTTTATTATACACTGCTGTAAAAAAATAGCGAAAGTCTATTTATGTATAGCTGTAGTAGTAACCATTTGTTAACTACAACTATAATGGGAGAAACTTTGTAATTAAAAAGAACCGAATCAATTAATTGATACAGTCGCCCGCGCAAGTGTTACCTATCGACCCTAAAATATAATATCTAAAATATTTTTAAATCCGAGAGTACTTCGCGATTGTAAACCGTAACACATCATACTATACCGCGCATATATCCGATATGCAGCGCGAAAACAATACCGAATCATTCGATACTGCCAGAGCTCTATACTTCTATAACAAGCTCGTTACAGAAGTATAGTGACAATAGAAGAGCCCGCTGAGCCCCGCGGCCTTCGTCCTAAACGGCGAGTTATCCTATCAGGACTTCTAACTAACCGGACCGAACGGACGGACAAGAAATAAAACATGGTGCCTTCCTTGCAACACTTGAATAAATAAATCTTATTCAAAATGTTACAAGTTTTTGTGTTCCCAGCATTTGTGATACTATATGTCTATAATTATTTTAGTAATTGATTTATAAGCAAGAAGGTGGTACACAATTATTTGAATTAAAGCATGAAAATGTACTTTATATTATTTAATTATTAATGAATTAATTCTGAATTAAAAGTAAAGCAAAAGAGACATATAATAATCACTGCAAAATCAATTTAACATTAAAAATGAAATGTGAATCCTGTAACAATATATTTTGATGATAAAGGAACCCGCCACTGGAACTTTAGTCTGGAAAAAGAACCACCTGAAGGAACCTAGAACCTAGACTTAAAACTATGAATTTTGAAAATAGTTGCTATTACACAATTGTCAAACTAAAACTAGCTGAAAGAGAAACACAAAAAGAGCTGTAAAAAAAATATGTTCTGAAAACAACAGTTTGTATTAGTACTAAAACTACGACAACAAATATAATAGCAACTATAAAAAAATTAATTTCCAAATTTGAGGAAAAATATTGAGCCCAAAAGTGAGCTAAAATACAGTTTAGTAAATGGCTGGGAACCACAAAACGGCTAATGAAAATTTTACTGACCTTTGATCTCTGACCGCTCCTGCAGAGATCTGACATCAACCCTGGACTGAGACTCCACGGATACTGCAAAGAAAACACATATTGTACTCTTGGTAGGAAATAATATAACACTTATCACCCAATACTGTAGTGATAATACATATAAAAACATAGCAGCCATCCTTAAAAATTGGGTGAAAGAGTTTGAAGATTAATTATAAAATAATGAAGTACTAACCTCTCAGCTAGGGTGATGACTCCTGACTCCAATCGCCAGGCCAGGAACCACTCAATGTCCAATAGTCTTTAACGTTAAACGCAATAAAAACGATACACAACTCGCGACTTTAAAACTATTTAAAATAATAAAACACTCGCGTCACTACCGCACTTTATCTTCTTCCTCGCTTGAAGCACCACCGGATTCTGTAAATAAACACTACATTGTACCAACAGCAATAGCAAAGCATCTTAAACATTGAGTGAAAATGTTTAATGATTTATTAAAATCATGCAAATTATAAAGAAATTAGGTACTAACCTCTCTGCTGGGTCGCCGACTCTCGACTCCAAAGATCTCCACGAAAAACAAATTAATTGGGACTTAATGTCTAAAAGCACTACTAAAACTCTCGCGAATAAACTAGAACTGCAGAAAGCCAAGAGAAATTAAGTAAAAATAATAATAATTAATTGTATTAAGCACTAAATATAATTATATAAACATTACCATAACCTAATAAAAAAGAATTATTTTTTTTATTTATACAACACTAATTTAATTTTTTATAACCAGAAAATACTTTAAAATTATTAATAAATAAATTAAAGTTCAAAATAATTCATTGTTTACAGACTATCAGAGCCACCTGAACGGATACCACGGGAACTAGCGGCGCTAGCCTCGTACCAGGTACTCAACAATACATCAACAATGAAAAAATACTTTTTTAAAAATTTTCCCCGAAATCCAAAATTTTTACGCTCAAACACTATTTAACACTTCAATTTAACGATTTACTAAAGATTTTATTATTAAAAGTCCCAATTTCCGCAAAAAGAAATTAATTTTACGGAGCACGAAGAGATACATCCTCACTCGATGACGATCTGGGAGCAACTGACTGTCGGATTCAATCTTTTTACCCTTTTGCTTAAACTACGTACCTATAATTATAATGCATTAGAAAGAGAGGTCCGATTCGACGTATGTCTTTTCTTAATTTGCCCCTTAATGACAGCTCTAAAGTCAACTTTAAGTTTGGGCACTACGATAACATGATTTCAATGTAGAATTTTCTGGGAAATATGGGAAAAATACCCAAAAAATTCTAGATAGCGTACTTTTGGAACAAATTCGATGTAAAGTTGCGAGTTGGTTAGAATATTTAAATGACAATTAAAACTTAATTTTTTCTATAAAACTAAGATATTTTGGTCTTAAAATGATCCCTAGGACAAAATTTAGCTAATGCGAGTACCTCATTGCGCCCTTTTATACCCAACTTTAGTTTTTTGCGAAAAACGATTTCTCCATAAGATCAATGTTATTTTGACAATTTCAATATTTTACATATTAATCGCTTAAAACTACGATTTAGCTATCTAAACGTGTACTAATACTAAAATCAATATGATTTACATCGATTTGTTATACTACGATTAGATATTTTAGTCAGAAATTCAGTTTCATTATTTCACTGGTGCATGCTACAGAAAGACATAGATCGCATGCACAGGAATTCAAAAAATAACAATTATTCTTTATTTAGAACCATGAAATTTACAAGGAATTCAAATTTACAATAAATTTAGTACATTATAGTTTAATTTCATTGAGATCTGTTCAGTAATAGGTTCAGGCGGTCACATCAAACTTGTAAGAGTTCACACTCTGCGCAGGAAGTAAAAAGGATCCCTTCAACGCTAAACTTGATATAGTTGACAGCTCAAAAATATGGGTGCAATTCGAATCTCCATTGCTTGAAATATGTCTACACAAAATTTCATTCAAATTGGTTGAGTATTAAGCTCAGAAAAATCAATCTAAAATTGCAAGAATGTTGTTGCATAGTGCGATTCCAAAGATAAGGTCTTTCCGATCTTCTGAACTTGACAGAAAACTTTGCTAACTGTACATCGATTAATACTATGAGGTCTAGCGAACAATAAAATTCAGGTTTCATTCAAATTGGGGTAGATATAAGTTGAGCGCATCGTTTTAAATTTGTTCATAACCTTCCTTCTTGAGATATTTCACAGGTGATCCTAAAAAAAATCTATATTAATTTGTATGCATAACAAAGGAATAGACTAGTCGAATCTGCATTATACTAAGTACATCACAACCAAATTTCAGTCAAATCTGTTAACACACATACTTAAGACATTCTAAGAACTATCACACATCATGATTAGTGTACTAAGTGCGCCAAAACACTCAGCAGCCTGCAAGAATCACCAACAAAAACCCAGTAATAAATAAGGTAATTAAAAGTAATAAAGCTTTATTGAGTCATATTATTACATAATATCGTATTTATACAGGTACAATAAGTTATGTCACATTACAAAATAATAATTATATAACAGTAATCAATATAACCTAAAAAAGTTCATATCGTAAATCATCTGAATGATGTATTCCTATATAAATTCTGGTCCAGCCCAGATTCCAACAAGAAAATAGGCAGCTTAAGAAGACTGTCTATCTCAGCAAATGGAATAGTAGACTCCCGGAGCCTCAAATTGCTACATAGATAGGTTAAATCATAAAGCAAGAAGCTACAATGTTGTTCAAATGCATATCTGTAGCACTGTAGCCGCCTCGTCTCAGCAACAAGTAAGTTGTTACATTGTAATAGTTTTTGATGATGTTAAACCATTCGATGGTTCTCCCAGGTGAAGTATACTGAAAACTATGTTTAGACAACAATATATTGTGTTCCGAATACTGTAAATCCATCGTCAGTACAGCAGTGCGGTTGAGCGTGTTTGAAGTCTAACGTAACGGTACAATATTCCATACTTGAGATGGTCAAATCTTTTCGCCAAAAATATTCGTTCATTGAGATCCGTTTAAAATGAATACTGAACAGTGTTGTCCGCAGACGATGTATATTGGCGAGCTGAAGTAATTTAAAATATTACTGAGGTAAGAGAAAAGTTATAAGAACCATAGTCGTGCCAGAATATATTCAATTTGAATGTACAAACATTACAGAAAAGAAAAATTTATTTATCCAACACCTCTCAATAAATTCTCTATAAATATGGCGATTTTAAAAAGGAAAGTATCAGATTACCCAATAGTGGGTATAATTTTGAGAAGTCACTAGCAAGTAATTTTCTATTTATAACAATAATAATAACACACACCTTTGTAGCTACGTCGATTGACATTTCAATTTAGAAAATTTAAAGCATATGTTATTGTCAAATAATATTTCTTTAATATATTGTGCATTATACTTCATACGTGCGCAAAGTAAGGAATTACCCACGAGAGAAATTTTAGCCAAAGGCTGTGATAATTTTATCGTGTAAAGTAAATAACTATTATTATATACAAAAAGAGAATACCACAATCTGACCTATTCTCTAAAATATTGCTACCGTAATAACTTGCTAATTGTGATAAAAATGAATCGTTTTTTGACAGCTAATGAAATATTCCCAATTAAACATGCAGTTTTGATGCGATATATCAAGCTGCTGCGTAACAACTTCGCTAGAGAATTTGACCGATTGTCAGCTAGAAAATTTGTGCACGCCTATGTGCAAACAAGGGTGCTAGATTGTAAATCTATTGAAGACGTCAGTTTAGTCGGATTATGCTTTGAGTTGAGCAATAAGAAGTTGTAAAATCGCTATTTTACTTTCCAAGCTGTGCGGCATCTAAGTAAAAGCATGTGTTTACAAAACGCATCATAGGAATAGTGGACTTCATTCGGAGAGAATATGCCATGTATTTTGGGAATATTCACGGGAACAGAAAGTGACCATTTGGTGATTGGTTGTTTACGTTCATTTCACCCACCGTAAGTATTGGGGTAATATTAATAAAGCCCTTATTCAGAGGAGTGTGTTAATGCGCAAATAGAGTGTTTAGCAGCAATCAACAAATTCTGTAATGCTTACAGATTGAATATAAATAGTGGAAGTGATTTAAATATTTCATGTGAATCAGTTGGAAGCCAAAGAATAATATATTATGCATAAAGGGAGAGAATAAGCTATTCACCCATTTTGATTGTGCCGCGTGATGTGATGTTACCAGCCGTTTAGAAACGCCCCCCAAAAATATTGGTGAGTGTGGATTTAACGAGGGATGTAACTAACAGAATATTTACAATTTTTATTTCATATTATATATCAAACTAAAACATACTTCTTTTCTGAACTGTACATTTACTGAGGCGGCACAATAAAGTAATACCATTCGTTACATACTTAGATGGGAGGAGTTAACAAGCATTCCTGCCGAGGATTCATACCAGTTTATCGAAATATATTGTAATATTTCGGTACAAAATTGACTTTTGCGCTTGAATTTGTTAACGCAAAGTTAATGTTTTCTAAGGAATTTTACTTTGTCGTTTGACTCTCGTCTTTAACAGCAACAGGCGATATTAGTATTATACATTTAGGGAGAGAAATGTATGATTTTATCTCGTGGAGTAAATTGAAACACAACAAGGGAAAAAAAAGGGTGTATATACTATTTTTTTTCACGACTCCAATATTTATGATTGTTTTTATGTATTTCAAAATTATTCGAATTGTAATATAATTTATGATAGTTCCCTTTGATTTATTTAATTTTGCTCATTTTTCACATTATTTGAGCACTTTCCCTGACTACGGAGAGAAAGTTCACAAATCTCCCGTAGATGAGAAATTGGCTGTTTGTTTCATGATTTTTCATAGAAACCGAGTTTCTCTGCCGATCGTGAAAAAAAAATCATTTATCAAGTGCAAAATATAAGTTTTTCTACTCCTATATAAATATATCCCCAATATTATAATTTTTCGATGAATTGTAGTACCCATAATTCACGATAGTGAATTATGAATCATAATTCACTCTTCTCCACCAATCACAGAGCCAGAAATCCATAATTCACAGTTATTTTAAAGACATGATGCGCATCACCAAGCAACGGCCGTCTGACAGTTGATATGTAGTTATATAGTTGACATTGTGTATTTTTATTTTGACGTTTTTCAACGTGTGTTTTCTACGAATTTCAATCATTTTCAAAAGTGATTTCCGAATTTAGAGGAGTAGAAATTAGTTCATATACTGTACACTGTCCATCCGCTTGTGAACATAGAGTCACTAAGCAAAATTCTACCTCCTCGAGTATGTACTATAGCCTGCATTCCTTTTGCTCGCCAAGTTACATCGTCCAGATGTGTTTTGTTTGTTGTTTCTATTGTTCGAGAAGTAAGTTTCGTTCCAGGCGGCATTCTAATTCTATGAGCATCCTATTAAAGTATATCTTTCAAAATTTTACGATGCGAACCGAAAATGAATATGAAACCCGCGTGACCCGTTCAACAAGAAAATTATCCGGTTCTTTTCGTTCACTGAAGTGACCCGTTAAAATTGAACGATACATCTTTATTCCATACTGCAGCTCAGTTGTAACCAATTACGAATAACTGCAAATCAAGATTCGTAAGAAACGAATAAGATTACTGATAAGGAATACAAAGAATGAAACTAGAAAAATTTTAATCGACAATAGCTAAACAATTTTTACAAATTGCTACCATATCTGTATCAAGGATGAAATTTTATACTTTGGAGTAACTAAAAGAAAATCTACATATTGATCATCATACGGAATTCCAATATGATTGGTCCACAATTAATGGTAAATATTAACTTTGTATAATGCGATATTTATACAACGGTTTAAGAATGTTCTAAAATTATTTTATTAAAAAAAATACTTCGAATAAAAGTGGAAGATAATGTCTGTAACTTCACTTTTGAACCAAGACATTTCTCTTAAAACACCCAAAAACAGCTCGTGATATCAGCCAATATTTATTGTAATATTTCAGGTTCAATTGTTCATTCTACAAAGATAGGATGTGCTAGAGATTCGAGAAAATAAAGACTTAAAACATTTGAGCGCTGCAGTTTTTCATTCTGCTGCCAAAATCATCCTTATGAAACTTTAAGATTATCAGGTAAATAAAAGCTTAATTACTTTTTAATAACATTTATATCATGCACAACTTTACAAGCAGATTCATTTTCTTTTTTGAGAATGATAGAATTTTTTAAACAGTTATTTCTGTTCTACATATAATTATTTTTATGAATCTGGATGTATACTGCTTTCCAAATAGTACATAGAGATTTTATAGTAATCCATTAATCGGCATTAATCCTGAGATCAGTGAGATCCCTCCCCTTGTTGGGCGGAAACTAAAATGGTTTCTCCTTTCTGCCGAGTGGCAATGGGTGCCAGCTACGTCGTTAAAATTATATCATTTAAAAAATTGTTATAATAATTTTAAGATATAATTACGTATTATAAATTGAAATAATTTTTAAATTAAAAAAGTGAAGAATCCGATTTAAACCAATACCTATACCGTAAAGGTGGAAAGATGCATCTCATAATAGACCAATCAGCTCAAAAATTCATATCTTAGTTCAACATGACCTGTAACGTATGAATATCGTGCACTTCTCCAGAGAGGCACTTTACTCTAGTAATTATATATAAAAACTTGCTGACTGGATACTCAGAGTAGACCAATCAGCTCAAAAATTCATATCCCAGTTCAACAAGACCTGGTTCAACTCACTGTAACGTATGAACATCGTACACTTCTCCAAAGAGGCACTTTACTCTAGTGATTTTAAATAAAAGCTTGCTGACTGGGTACTCAGAGTAGACCGATCAGCTCGAAAATTCATATTCCAGTTCAATATGACCTGATACAACTTACTATAATATATGAACATCGTACACTTCTCCAGAGAGGTACTTTACTCTAGTGATTATATATAAAAACTTGCTGTATGGGTACTAAAAGTAGATCGATCAGCTTAAAAATTCATATCTCATTTCAGCATGACCTGGTACAACTGACTGTAATATATGAGTATCGTACACTTCTCCAGAGAGGTACTTTACTCTAGTGATTTTAAATAAAAGCTTGCTGACGGGTACTCAGGGTAAACCGATCAGCTCGTAAATTTATATTCCAGTTCAATATGACCTGATACAACTTATTATAATATATGAACATCGTACACTTTTCCAGAGAGGTACTTTACTCTAGTGATTATATATAAAAGCTTGCTGTATGAGTACTGAGAGTAGATCGATCAGCTTAAAAATTCATATCCCATTTCAGCATGACCTGGTACAACTGACTGTAACATATGAATATCGTACACTTCTCCAGAGAGGTATTTTACTCTAGTGATTTTATATAAAAGCTTGCTGATTGGATACTCAGGGTAGACCGATCAGCTCGAATATTCATATTCCAGTTCAAAATGACCTGATACAACTTACTATAGCGTATGAACATCGTACATTTCTCCAGAGAGGTATTTTACTCTAGTGATTATACATAAAAGCTTGCTGACTGGATACTCAGAGTAGACCAATCAGCTCAAAAATTCATATCCTAGTTCAACATGACCTGGTACAATTCACTGTAACGTATGAATATCGTACACTTCTCCAGAAAGGTACTTTACTCTAGTGATTATATATAAAAGCTTGCTGATTGGATACCTAGGGTAGACTAATCAGTTCAAAAATTCATATCCCAGTTCAACATGACCTGGTACAATTCACTGTAACGTATGAATGTCGTGCACTTCTCCAGAGAGGCACTTTACTCTAGTGATTTTATATACAAGCTTGCTGACTGGGTACTCGATCTCAAGCGCAACTATTAAATATTTGAACTTTATTATTTCATTGACGAGTATATAAAGTTTGACTAGTGTGACTGATGCCATCAAAAGTTTCAGATTCCAAGTATCATCCAAAGGATCACAGCCGACTATCTGCTCACAGTTCATGGACACTAGACGCACCTGGAGGCCTTCAAGGATGAGGGAAACTATATAAGCACTCAAATGGAAGTAAAAAATTTGATGCGACACTAAAATTTACAGACATGAACACACACATTTAAATTGTTATTTGAAAACACTCAGTTATTTTGGACTATTTTCGAATTAAATTTATTTCGGTGTCTTATAAAATTAACAATTTAGAATTTTATTGAAAAAAATATTTGTACATACTGATTGTTCGTATGAGGGTTAGTTTAGGGTGATCGGCTTCTTTTTTCTGTTGTAAAAGATTCCAAAATATTAATAGCACATTGTTGCTTGTTCAGTAACTTACGAGAGTATAGTTTATAATACTTTTTATTAACACATGAAACAAATTAGTACACAAAGTTAAAAAATGAATACATTATTCATTTTGTTTCCTTGTATTTAAAATAATTTTTTTATAATTATTTATGTGCCTTAGAATTTCCTGTCAAATTGGAAAGATTAGGCAGATAGCTGCTGTCATAAACACTACATATTCTTCTGAATACAAGTCTTTGATGGTATGGATATTCTGGATACAGTTCCAAATCCGTAAATTTACTCACAGGAGATGAACACAACACTGTATAAACAGATGTGATTTTTTTTTTTTCATTTAACTTCTTCTCATAAACCATTTAAATTATATTTAACAAAAAATCAGTAACATATAAATTAACAATTTATAACAAATTGTATGAGAACTAATTAAGGGTGATTGGCGTCATTCTTCTGTTGACAAACATTTCTATTCTGTGCATTGTTGCTTGTTCAGTAATTTAGTTATATATTTTTATTTATTTGCAACTCATATTTTATTTAGCTCCCTTCTGTCGTACCGGTTATATATAATGGTTTTTAAGATTTGCGAATAAATAAAAGTTTGAATTAATTAATTGACAAAATAATAGACCAGTGGCATCTATTTTGAATGAAAAATAAATAATTTTCTAATGAATTAATCAACGTTTTCTCAACATATTTATTGAATACAAACATACAATAATTGAAGTTAAAAGTGCACACAGGATTTTTTTCTGATTACAATACTTAAAACTTATGATGTATTTTTTCTTCAGTGTGCTTCAACGACGAAACATAGTATAAGATCCACAACTTCTCACATACACTTCTCGACTCTTAAGCTTCTGGCGAGGCTTCTGGTTATTCTCATTCAACATCCGGATTATTACCAGCCTCTCGAACTTGAAGATCTTCATTAGGATGGACGGACATTGCAGCTGACGATCAGAAGAAAGAATAAAGATTACACAATACAAATATACATTTCTTGTAATAAATATTTGTGGAACATAATGTGTATGACACTGTATGTATTTTAATGTCGAACGACGAACCAGTTTAAAAATTCCTTGCTGACAAAACGGTAACGCCTTTCGACATTCTTTTACAAAAATCCATCTGAGGGTGATATGGGGATTTGTATTTCTTTATTTGCATGATTGTTGAAATATTCATCTGACGCAATTTTTTTTTATTTAATCTGATACAGGGCAGATGCATAAAAGGAATTAGCGTTAACTCCATTTTTATTATTACTCGTAACTTCATTTTCCATTGTCACAACGTAATTATTTTAACTAAGGTTGTAATCAAGATTGGTTAGCATAAAATTTAAAACAGTTTGATAATATAATTAATTTTTTCTATGACTACTTAGAAATATGCTCAATGTATGTTTGTTGTAGCTAGGGATATGAGGTACATTACAAGCATCGTGCGAAATGAATTTGTTTTGTGTGTATTTCAATACAGGTCACTTCATTTCAGTACAGGTGCCATTGCTAGGATACTTATTTAGAATTGTCAAATATTGGAATAGTGAAAGCGGGACAAATTTATTATTAAAATTAAATTAATTTGAAAATAATATCGTGTCGTAGAAAAATTAAGTGTACAACTCGCATGTAATGTCCATATCATACTCGTATGATTTGCAACATTCGCCTTCGGCTCATGCTACAAACTTTCATATTCGTAGGAAATGAGTACCATTCCATGCTCGTTGTACAATACACTATAAAAACGAAGATACTGATGATGGCAAAAATTGAATCCACGCTAATTCCTTTTATGAATCTGTATGTAAATTGCAATTATTTGCGTCTGTAAAATCAAATTAAATAAATTTGGTTAACGACCTGCGCAAATATTTCTTTCAAATAATCTTCAAATATTAATTTAAGCCACTAAAATAAAATACATATATCAAATTTGGCCGGCATTCATTATAATATTTTAAAATTAATCTCGAAATAGTAACGGTATTAATTTGGATAATATGGTGAATGAGGAACCAATTTGTACAATAATTCATGTAGGTTTGCCATTGCAACTACACACTTGTGTACTTAGTGGAAGAGCGTTTTTTTGCGCCAAATACAGTCGCTTTCGCTTCAACTCTTTGTTGAATCGGTCCTAAAGGTCTGCGATACCGTGTGCATCTTAAAAACTGTCACCATGACCTTTTTGGTCCACAGAACCACCTTGGCCTTCTTCGGCTTTGATTCGCCAGGAGCTGTCCACTGTTTCGACTGTTCCTTGGTCTGTGGCGTGTTGTGAAAGATCCATGTTTCGTCCACGGTTACGAAACCAAGCAAAAAGTCCTTATCGCGTCAAACACTCATTCGAAATTCACGATCACGTTAGTTGTTGACTGAGCAAATGCGGCCCCCATCTGGCAGAGAGCTTCTTTATTCCCAAATATTCATGCAAAATATTGAACAGTCGTTCGGTTAAGATGTTCGCAGCATCAGCTATCTCGCGCTTAGTCACTCGTCGATTATCGTTCCATGGATTTTGTGGTGAACTCTTTTAGACACCCTGAACGCTCAACATCAAAAATGCTCTTTCGACCGCATTTAAATTCAGCTGCCCAATATTTAATTGTTGATATCAAAGGTACTTAGTCACCATAAACATCATTAAATTCAGTGTTAATCTTATTGTTCGCTTGCTTGTCCAAAAATTAGTATCTAATTACTTCATGTTATTCAATTTAATTCATTTTTGTAAAAATGAAAAGGTGACTGTCAAACAAAAACTAAGTGACGCAGTCATTTGCAGGTATGGGCTCATGAAAAACGTCATTGATTTGATTCTGGTAGCGTTATTTCTTGCCTTTGCCGAATACTTTTCATCTCAAGTACATCATTAGTAACATAACTGCAAAAAAATACTATTAAATGAATTATTATTTGTTCTTAATATGTTTTTTCTGTTTATAAACCCACCACTAATCTGGAATCATTGTGAACTTTGACACCATCGTAGACAATACCACATTCTCCTGGAACATTTCAGACTACTGCAGCAGCGTCAATTACTAATCAGCTTGAGTACATCATTTTACAAATCGTTAATGTTGTTCTTTTGACAGTTATCTTTGGTTTCCTACATTCATTTTAGATTTCATTTTCTGACTTACTTATTGTCTAAACATCTAGAGTTATAAGTTTTAATTAATTTTCTTTCATTTCCTGCGGCAAAATTGTGTGATGATTTTTCTAGGTTTGTGGTATGTGATGGTGATGCTGGATCCTTCAGGTAAGAACACAATTGTTGATTGTATTCGGTGATGAATTTTAGTAATACTAGTATATTTTTACAAGTAATATCTACTGTTTGTTTATAACCATCTAGCTAATTAAAGAATTTAATGTATTATGACACAAAATTATCTGTGACCATTCCGAATTACCTGGTCCACTAGAATCTCCACGATTCTAATTTTCATTTCATTCACAAAGCAAAATTTTAATTTATTTATTTGATGAAAACTAACCTCGAATCTGATATGTAATGATTTACAAGTGAAGTTCGATGCCACCACACTGCAGGTTTCCATAGCATCTCTAGATTCTAGATTAATACGTACAATTGTGTAAAGAAAACAGTCAGTGATAAATGCCAAGCTTTTGAGGTTATTTCAGTACTTTTCAACTATATTCTATAATGTTTGTGCACAGAACAATATTCGACAATACCTAATGCAAACTTCAACATATTGAATACTATAGATAAAAAATTTTCACGATACCCCTGTTATCTTGCAAAATGTGGAATTATTTTGTGAGAGCTCCAAGACATTTATTTGTAAGTAGATGGTTGACAGATATATAATACCTAGATAAAAGTTATTTCAGTAAATCCAGAATCATATTCTGTAGTTCGTTGTGTACTTTCGTGAATAACTATTTATATGCAGATCTCTAAAATGGA
Source organism: Poecilus cupreus (assembly GCA_963942605.1). Taxonomy (NCBI): domain Eukaryota; kingdom Metazoa; phylum Arthropoda; class Insecta; order Coleoptera; family Carabidae; genus Poecilus; species Poecilus cupreus. The sequence continues at coordinate 3,447,323 of OZ012716.1, read as the reverse complement.
TAATCAGTTTAACATTTCACATAATATACCTTCAATTTCTAGGTAAATGACAAACCAAACTTACACATGCAGGAACTTATATTTCGATAGTAAAATTTATGACATAGTTATTTATGTCGGATTATAATTTGATTCGTCAGACTTTATTAAATATTTATCATTATTCTCATTTGGATTCTTTGTATGCTATTAAATTATTTGAGCATGTTATATTCAAGAAGCTTCAATTTTGGATAAACATTTAAAATCATGACACATATGATTCAATTATTATATTAAATGCAATTGTACTGATATCTTTGTGGCTTAGGGTTATTTTCATATTGCAATTACTGTTTTTAGCAATGAAATTTCATTGTATGAATACATTTAACAAATTAAATTTGATGGAGCAATATAGGTTATACGTATTCATGTTTCAAACTAATATAATCGATGTAGAATTTCTATATCATGTTAGATTAAAAAGCACAGAATGAAGTTAAAATAAGTTTTACGAATGATTTTAAGACATGAAAAGTTTTAAATTATGCAAAAACTCGTAATTCGTATTGTGTTTCTGTTATTGGTTAGGTCATTGAATTTAGTAAATGGAATTGAAATTGAGGCATTTAGTAATTACAAAAGTTAATTATCAATGTAAAAATTATTTCAATGTATAAATTGTCCTAAATTATGAAAATATAGAGATTTTCGTCGTTTCCCAAAATCAGCTGTCAGTGTTCCTCATATTTTAGAAGCATGTATCTTGAAAACTAGAAAATCTACAGAAACGATACTAGCATTAAAATAATCCTTGAACAATAATCTATCTAGTGCATATATTTTCATTTTGAAATTTTATTCATTTTTTTTATCTAAAAACACTAAAATTAACATTGTGATGCCCTTGTAAAATTTTGCAATGCCGGAACCAATCAGAAGGTCTGAAATTGGCACGTGACACTCCGGCGAGGAAATTTTACCATACCCTTCCTACACTTGACCCATACTTCAGTCGAGTTTCTGCCGCGGTAGTGAAAGGTGCGTCGCTCTGTACAATATTTGTCTTGTTGTAACTCGACTCGTGGTAATTAAATGTGAATTTTGTAGTTAGATACGGTATGCAATTACTGTATTTAAGTGCAATATTCAAGTTTGACCGTTGGGTGATTAAGTGGGCAGTAAATATTTTGCGAAATGTGTTAGCAGTCGGGTACTTTGGATTGGGGCTGGGCGCGTATTCGAGCAATTAGGCGGCAGGTGCCTGGCCGCAGTCGGGCGTATTACAATCAAAATTTATCGTTCGCGAGTGGGCTTCTCTCACAACACAAGAGTATGATTTCGTATGTTTGGCTCACGCAGTGCATGCCTGGAGTGGCTCGTACAGTCAGTGTTGTCTCTCCATCTTCCTATAGGGTGGAGAGAACAAACCTCTGCAGGTCATACTCTTGTGTCCGTTGCAACTACGTGTAGAATCAGCCGTGAACGTTCGCGGAGTATGATTTCGTATGTGCGGCCTACGCAGTACGAGCTGGAGTGCTTTAGTACAGTCAGTAGGTGGGTGGGTGAGAACGCACCGCTGCAGGTCATACTCTGTGTCCGTTGTAGAATCAGCCGGGAACCGTTTACGGGATTTTTGCAAAGCGCTGTCTTCACGTGAAGACCATCGATTAAATTTATTCCGATTACTGGTTTAGCGCTAACGCGGCGCGTGGGGCATGCTCACAGCAGTCCGATCATCTAGAGTGGATCCAGAGTCATGACTGGTACCAGCTCTCGGCAAATATCGCATCCGATGCCTGTTAACAAGATTCGCTCTTGACAGTTCTCGTTCATTACATTTATGAATATGATAGGCTCTATTCATAAGTGCTTGTACAAAGGGAATTCCGGATGGCAGAGAAAGTAGTTGATCGGCTAACGTGATTCTGTGACATGAGCTCGGGCCCCTGCGGGATCGCGTAGTAGGAGACCATGCGGGGTTCGGCTAGACGACCCACGTTTCTTTTTTGAAAAACAGACAACACACCGGTTGCTGTTATTAGAGTCAAAGAGGCACAGGAATGTCTGTGGGGTGGTGTGAATCTTAGTTTTAATTTAATTTTAATGGTTTGGGTACTTTAAGCTAATTTTAAGTTAATCCATTTTATTTCAGCTTCAATTTAAGTTAGATTTAAGTCTACTAACCCATGTACTTGTATTCCTTTACAGCATTTTTTCTTTCAGAATTGTATTTTTAATACGTAAGTTTTTATTTCCAGATTTAAATTGTTTCATTGTTTCTAATTTGTTTGTGTTTATTTTTGTTTACAGAAATCAAGAATAATGAAGGCAAGATGTATTAGAACTATAAGTAAGATTTTATTTTATTTTTTCAACATTTCTATTTATTTACCTATTTCTAATTCGTTGTTTTTATGTTTTTAGAATTAAAGCAGAGTCAGCCAACGTGGGAACTGGTTAAAGTTAGCTGAGCCTACCGGCGAGAGATGCAGCAGCTAGTAGCGGAGTCAACCACCGGGGGAAATAGTCAACGCAGCTGATTCAACCCCCGAGGGATGAAGCTGCAGTCTACCGTCGATGGAAATGATTCTTCCATCGTGGGACATAGCTTCTTGCGGAGAATTCCTATTTGTTTGCGAATTTTTGTTTCTTATTCTCTTTCTTTCTTGAGATAGGTGTTCTTTATTATCATCGTATATTTTGTTTGCATTTGTGTTTGTTTTGTTTCTTAAGATAGAAAAGAAGATGTAACGTCGGCTGTCCACGCTGGATTTCTACATGTTTACTTTCTACTTTACAAATGTAAATATACGTTGTTACATTTTTTTTTACAGTTTCTTATTTGTTTTGTTCATTTCAGTCAAGAGTCTACGTCTGGGAAATGCAGTTGAAGAGTCTTCAAGAGAGCTTCACTTCTTGTAGTCGAAAGGCTGCGACCAGGAGATAAGATGCAGAACCTTCAAGAAAGTCTTCAACACAGTTCGCTGTTTCCAACACAAATGTAAGTTTATTTAATTAATTTATTAATGAATTTAATGATTTACTAATGTATTTGTGTTTGTTTAGTGGGCGACGACACCACTCTTCTGTCCCAGGTTTTTGATGGAAGTTTCCCTGGGATGTCAGGTGAATGCCAGAAGAGTTTCAGTCTCTTGCTTCCAACGTCAATCCAGGAGATCTGAACTTTATATTCATTCAAATAAATAATAAAATAAAAATTATATACAAGTACTGTGTTTTATTTAAATATATAACTTTAGCAAATAGTTAATCATGCAATAGTTTTAAGTTCTTTTGAACGTTTTTGAATATTCTAGTGCAATTTTGTAATAAAAAATATTTCCTTATGTACAAATATATGTAATTTTAATAATAAGTTGTATTTTGTTTGAGAAATAAATCTGATTGAAATTATTTTGTTGTATTTGTAAAATTTGGGGGGTTAGAAATCATTTTATCAGTGTCCTGTCATCTGTTACTAACATCTTATGGAACACTGTTGATTTTATTATAAAAATCCACGCCATACTTGTAATTTTAGGGTTTTTGGTAAGAAAAAGTAAGGCTGAGTGTTTTACTATTTAATTTTGGGGTTAAAGAAAAGAGATGAGGGCGCTACACCCTTCGCTAGATGCCATAGATTCCTAATCTGTGACATAAATAGCTCGAGAGGTAATATTTTTTCCGTAATGTATACTTGAAAACTTACAAAGGGACGTTCAAATTTGATAATAGTACAGCCATCACTCAGAAAATCTAGAAGATGCTGGCTTTTTGAAAATAGCACCCTGAAAAATCGACGCTTCTCTATAACATACGTAAGTAAGCCAAGGGTTAAGAAAACGCTAATTTGTCGAGGCTGCTTTTTCAAAATGCTAGCATTTTTAGTTCACTGATTTCTTCAGGGTCTACTGGCAGATTTCAAATGCAAATTACGCAAGATATACTAACCCTAGGATATTTTAAATCACAGATTCGGAATCTAAGAGCCCTAATGAAGAGTGTAGCATCCTTAACTCATTTTTTTACCCCCCAAATTTTATCGTAAAAATACCAAGGCTATAATCCAACTTTTTTTTGGCAAAACCCCAAAAAAATCGAGTTAAGGGTGGATTCCTATAGATTCAGCCCTAAAAACTCCAATGGCGGTCTCGAAAATTGGCGCTCACCCTTAAATTTGGGGTAATTCATATTTGAATTTCTCCAATTTTATGTGCTTTATGTAGCATGTATATAAGGTTCATTACAGCATGTCACGTTTCCTCAGCGTACCGGCCATTTTATATATTATGAATATATGAACTAAAAGTCAAATGCGAATTACGTAAGAAATACTAACCCTAGGACATTTTAAATCACAGATTCGAAATCTTTGGGCCCTAATGAAGGGTGTAGCGCCCTTATCTCAATTATTTTAACCCCTAAATTTAATCGTAAAAACACCAAGACAGTCCAACTTTTTTCCTGCGAAAACCCAAAAAAATCGAGTTAGGGTTGGTTTCCTATAGATTCGACCCTAAAAACTTCAATGGCGGTGTCAAAAATTGGCGCTCACCCTTAAATCTTACGTAATTAATTAAAGGGATGAAAATGTTGCTCTAATTATGTAACTATGAATGCTATCGTAAAATGGTTTGTGATATCGTGTTCAGCACACTCAAATTAGGGATATACAGTCACTTCTAGCCCTTTAAAGTTAATATTAAGGGTGATTTTAGGGTAAACTATGTTCGAAAACTTTAAAGCCCAATATCTCGAAAACGGTAAGAGATATCGCAAAAATAACGAAATTTCGCCGTCCCCTGTGAGTTGTGCCCTGAAAAACCACTATTTTTCTACAACATATGTGAGTATGAAGGGCGTAGGGCATACCCTTATCAATTAGCCGAAAATTTCAAAAAAACGAGCATCTTCAATTAAGTTTTGATTACCAATCTAAAAATTGTAGGTGCGGAGTTACCGCATCCAGTTTGTGCTGCCATCTCTCACAAAATTTGTGAACTATTGTTGTGATTACAGGGCAACAATATTTTCAAACTGCAATGATTTTTTGTAATTTAGGAACCTCTACTTCTAAAATAAAATAATAGATGGCAGCACTAAGATTAAAATTGAAAAGAATAAATTTAAATATTGAATATTGTTTTATAAATGACAATATTAATTTTAAAGTATTGTATTATATACATATATTAAAAGTAAATAAAACACATATTGTTTCTATTATGATTTCTTTATTATTTCTATCAAATACAAGTTATTATATTTTGTTTATTATCACAACATATTAATTTATAAATACAGGAATATATGATATTCATTTGATCACAGTTAAAAATAACATATGTAAAATAAAAACTACTGTTAATATATTGTAGTGATGGTAATTTATTATAATTTATATTTATTTATTGTACAGTTATTTTAATAGTGAAGTACATTTTACATTCATCAATAAACTTGTGTTTATTTATATTTGAATAACCAGGCCCGGACAGCCCCCTGGATAGACTCTGAGAGCATGAAACTGATCGCAGCCCCGGAAATGTCTCCTTCCGCCTCATGGAAACTCAGCGAAACCTGACCATAGCAACTGTGATCTGTAACAAACAAAAACAAATTAACAACAATTACAAACATAACATGAAATTAGAACAATACTTGGTTAAAGAACAAATAAATTTTACCATTGATTAAAAAATATGTATTTTTTAATCAATGATTTTACTAATTATTTTTGTTAAACAAAAAAAACTTTTGTGAACTAAGATTTTTTAAACTGTTGCTAGTATAAATTACGTGGCCAAACAACAATAATAATAGTCTTACATTGATTTTGATAGCAACGGACGTCGGTCCTGATGATGTTTCTGTAAACGTCCAGTCACGTTATTTACTCTGGTGAAGTTGTCCACGATGATACAATGTCCGGTGAGACTGGTCAGAATACCAGTAGTTCCACGATGATGATGCAGCAGTCGAAGACGATCCCAGGTTTGTGATGTCTACGATGATACAGGGTCTGGCGAGACTGGTCAGAATACCAGCGGCTCCACGATGATGATACAGAAGCAGAAGATAGTTCCAAGACCATGGAGGTCCTATATAAACACACAAATACAGTATTAATATTATTACTGTAAAATTAATTTACTTACGATTTCATTACAAATAATGTACTTTAAAGCTGATATCGGTTCCGAAGACACTCTTGAAGGTGATCGAGGCTCGGGTGACGTTGTCCACGTGTCGCTATAAACATAAAAACAAAGGATTAGATAAAAAAATAATTGTGAATCTGAAAAAACATACCTGGTATAGTTTGGAAATATTTGTTGAACAAATTTGTACAAAAAGGTGCTATTAAAAAATTACAAAGTACCTACATTGCGATGATAATTTGTTTTTACTGTTGAATGGTACATGCTTAATTATTAATAATTTAATATTATTATAATTTCCGCTTTATTTCACACTACCTCAGCAAAACTACCTTTGACCTGTTTCACTTAATTTGAATCCAGGCGCGGATGAAAGCCCAGAGGGTCCTGGTGATTCACATTGATGTTGTTGTATGAGACATTGATAAAGGTTATTTTTATTGCAAAGTCCACACGAAGCCATCAAACTTGTAAATGTGCGATTAGAACTAAGCGAAATTTTTGAATGTCTTTATTGAAAATCATTGTTGTTTACATTCAAGAAGAACTATGTAAAATTGCCTTGATGTAACTCATCGTTTAATAGCAATTATTTGAGTTTTTAACTCATTTTCGTATTGTTTAAATTTTATTACATACGGCAATCTTTCTGTATATAAAAATTCAAATGAATTTTACATACACATAATACATAAATAAAATATGTATCCTGTAAATCGCTTTTTCGAAAATAATTTATATGTATGAAGAAATAATAGCCCTATGGCATTTAAGAAACCTTTATTACCCTTATTAAAGAACACAACAAAAAATTAAGTATATATTGGTGGTACAATAAAGTTATCGTTAATGTAATCAGCAAGTGATTGAGACTGGAGCATTGTGAAATGATTTCCTTTGATTATTTCCTCTTTCACTTGTTTGCAATTCTGGAAAAAAACAAAAAATAATTATAATTAATGTCTCTTAGCAGTTGAGACCGCTTAAGTAAATAAATAATAATAATTAAAAAATTTATGTTGATATTTTTAGCAGGACCAAAAGAAAAGAAATATTGTACAAATTCATTGCTAGTTCAAAAAATCATCTTTAAAACGCTACAAAAATAATGCCGCAATCAGAAATGCCTTCGAATATTATAAACTATTAACTTAGAATATACAATTTAATCTTGGACATGTAGGCATAAAATTTAAGCACGAGCCGTAGGCGAGAGCTACAATGCGTTGATTTTATAATGGTAACCGAGTTTCTCTCCTGGTCGAAAAAAAAAAATATTTGACGTTTTTAAGATTGCTCACTAGCGGGAAATATTCAAAATGTATCGCATGAACGCTGTTCCCAATAGCGCTGTTGATATTTTGTAATTGTCAAAAAAATTGATCATCAACAAATAAGTTCCAGCATGTACAACTTTTAAACGATACAAAATAAGGAAAAAGTTTCATATACAAATTGTAGCGAATACTTTTATACATCTTTTTTAAACATAACAAAATTTATTCTAACTCAATTACTTATTGAGATACCCAAAACCCTGACAGATCTTCAAATAATGTTTTTATCCATGAAATGGAATTTTGCAACATGAGCAGTTCATTAAATAATATACTGTTACTGATGAGCCCAACCTGTTCTGTTTTAAAAATATTTATACTTACATTACTTAAACTGATGCTGAGATCCTTACTGGACTCATGCGGACGTAATAATCTAGTTGGTGCATTAAGAGGACGTTCACTAGGTATGTAGTTTAATAGTTGATTGAGACGTCTACGAATCATATTCAGCGATTGAGTTAGTTGAAGTTTTTCGCCACGAGTCAAATCGGTGATTTTTAAAACTGCATTTAGTCTGGCTTGCCATGTTTCGTGGCGAGTGATGAGCTCATTTACAACCTGTTAATCATAAAACATTACTGTATAATTTTGTATATCTTATTGCTTATTTTGTAACATATTAATAACTTTTTTTTAAAATCATTTTTTCCCAGTTGATTATATTTTAATTATATTGGCTGGTACTAGCTCTGTTTTTAGGTGTTTTAAGAGAATTTTTTTAGCCTCTGTTTTAGCGTTGTATAATGTTCTAAAATTATTTTATAACAAAATATTTCAAATGAAAGTGGTAGATAATATATTTCTCGCTAAAACCGAGGCTAAAATACTTCTCTTAAAACATCCTAAAACAAAGCTCGTGAAGCTATAAAAATATGTACAATAAATGATAAATATTTGTTTCAAAGAAAATATAATTTGATGGTTCACTTTAATTGACTAACAATAAACAGTTTCTCAAAAATCTAAATTTAAACTTTCGTTTAAATAAACGAATATATAAAAAATAACTTCTAAAATCTAACCAGTTCGTAATATGAATATCTATTATTCAAAATAATTTCGAGACTTAATCATAAAAGCTATTGTAGGAATCCTGTTGAGAACTCACTATCAACAATTTTGAACCGTCACAAACCTCCTTCATTTACATGAGCGGGAAGTAGAAATATAGGTCTAAACAAATAAAATAAATTCGACAAACAACTTTTACGAAAAGTTAAAGAAAATAAAAGTGGATATTCTATTAATGAAGGACGTATAAAATCAAAGAGAAGAGTCGAAATTAATAGAATAAAGTGAGAGGAATACTTTTGGGTTTTCCTTCTTAAAATGTTACTTACATCAGGTAAGAGATGCATAAAATATTGCAGGATGACGATGTCAAGGCTGATGTTACTTGCTTGTGCTTCGCGAATCAGATTTTGCAGAGTGGCGGGTATAGCATCCAACAGATACAATTGTACGTTGTTGCTGCCTACAGAGTTCTCCAGGTGTTTAGCTACCTCCAAGGCGAGAACACCGCCTGTAGACACGCCGGCGATGTTGTATGTGCCTTGGGGATAAACTTCTAGAATTCTCTATATGAAACATAAACAAAACAAAAAAATAATACATTGTATGCTAGCAAGGAATGGATATATTTGTTACAAGGTGAATTGAAGAATGAATTGATCATTAATATATCTTGATTGGCCGAACGGATTTCACGCAAGAGGAGTGTACAATATATTTTGTACAAAAAGTATAAAACTATTAATTAACACAGTCCAAATAAAGAATAGATATTTGTATGATTGTATGTCAAAGACACTAAAATATTACGAATATGGCTAACGCTTGTTCTTAGACGTAATCTGCGTGTGATCTGCATTAAATCCGATAAATTATTGTCAAAAGTAAATAATAAATAAATTCACCAATAGTATTATAGAATAATATGTTTGTTATTTTAGGTTTGTAATTCAAGTTAGACATAAGAGTCTGTAAGGAAAATTTTCACAAAGTTTACCTTTAGCTACTATTTTGTCTAACTTCGCATATATCGTGAACTTCAGTATCGATTTCGGAAAAAACAGTTACTATTGTTAAATGCCAAAGTTACACTATATAAGAATACATAATAATTCGTCTAATATATCAGAAAACAATTAATATATTTTTAACATTTACCAAATTCATGTATAAATTTAAATATAGTAAACATGTTTATCCACAATCATTTAATTTTGATGTTGTTTGCTCACTCAAAAGAGTGAACAAAGTAAGCATTACGTTTAGTAATTCGAAACATTGTTTTTTAATAAATATTCTACAGAACTCAATCGTAAAGTCTTTTTATTTTACTATGAGTTCTGAAAGTTTTTTCAACTTATTTAAAATCATTTTAATATATGAGTACAAAAATGTCCGTTACATCAAGCAAAATTAAATGGGTAAATAGAGATACATTTATTTTTGTTCTCTTTTTGACTATTTATTATTTATAAATAGAATATAAACCTATATTTTATTAATATATCAGTGTCATACCTGAGCCACATCAGCAGAAAATTGTTCCACACTCTGATTCGTCTGCGCAGCATTAATAACATACACCGGGCACATGAGCTTCTTGATGGTCTGCTGTAGATACTGACACCTCTCCCCCAGGAGTCCAGGCACGAGGAACAACGGCGGTACCTCAATGACATGCCTAGGACAAGCACTATTCACTAACTCCACGGAAATGTTGTCAACTGGATCAATCTTCAAAGTTGTCAAAGACGGTACAGAGCCCGCTAGCATGCGGAAGTAGTCCTTGTATGTGAAAGTTTCCTCCACGATGTGTTCTCCGTGGAGCTCGTCGCCAAGGACCACTAGGTCGACTGTTTGACTGAGAACGTGGCCGAGGAAATGAATGGCGTCATCGTAGCGAGATTTCTTGTCCCAACGAAGAGTGCTGCAGCGAGCGTGAGCCGGAAGAGATGATGGCGGTGATGTGCCCGTGCACACTATTAGCCTCATATCTGTAAATAACAAATTATGTTTGTGACTATTTAAAATTTAATAGTATATTATTATTTGAGGGATTATGGTAGTTATTTTGCGTAGTTTGCGTTATCCAAGTGAATAACTTTTTCTACTCCTGTACATTCGTAAAGAGCGTTTAAAAAATTATCGAAATCGGTTGAAAACACACGTAGAAAAACGAAAACATCAAAATAGACAACCATTAGACAACCACAACTGACTACACTGTCAACTGTCAAACGATCGTTGGTTGGTGAACCACATCACGGCTTTAAAATAAACATAAACTACCGTAATTAATCAAAAAATATTGAAATAACCTCTGTAGCGTAGGCTATATCGCTAAGAATATTTAGATGAACTGAAAAAGGTGTATATGGTTGTGAGTCTTGTTCATTAGTTACCGCAAAACGTTGGTGAATGAATTTTGTTTTGGTCGTGCGGCTCACGTTTCAATAATCGTGTTAGAGCAATATAAAATACTTTGCGCTCGAATTATTCACAATATTTTTCTGACGTATGATGCGTGTGATCATAAAAGAAAAAAAGCATTGATCTAATTTTATTAAATTAATCGCATGTATTATATTCCTGTCACAGATTGCTGTAGCTGTTCTTTTACTTCTTAAACATGGTTATGAATTAGTAAAAAAAAAGCTTTTATCGCTCGTTCCTATAGGCGTAAAATTCATCAGAAAACATCAACTTATTGAAACATCTTGTATTATAGCGGTATTAAAATGTTTCTGCTATTCTATTATGATATAAATAAATTTTAGTTTTATTAGACATTTTTGTATATCAATTTTAAGTAAATATATTGTAAATATAGATTAGATCATCCGATATCTGACAAACGTCTATTTTAAACCTACCTCAATTTATGATGTACCAATTTGAAGAAATGAAAATCAAATGGAAAATACTATAAAATTAGAAGATTATATGTAGTTTTTATTATTATTGTGAGACCCTCATTGAATATAATATTAATAAAAACTCTGAAAAGTTATTGAACTACAATACTTTAATAACAAAATTTAACATACCTGATGGTAGAGCTGTATTCAGAGGAATCTTTACTCCCGGCAGCACTATCATCCCTTCAACATTCTTCAACCTTGCAAGAGGAGGTAGGGTCTTCATCAACTCAACATGAATGTTAAACCTTTGCAGTTGTCTTTGTAGAAACATTCGGTCAGAGTTACTTCGCAAGTTCCCCACCAGGAACAATTTTCTTGCACCGTGTCTCGCCAGCCAGACAGCAGTTAGGTTTACGGACTCGACATCAGTGTTATCGTCACCGAAAATTATGTAGGTGCCGTTGGAATCACAGCAGAATGCCGAACTGGAAGATTTCTGGGGAGGCTGTGAGGGCTCGCTTTGGACAGGAATGACAGCGCTGCCTGTTACTTGAGGACTCATTACGTATCTATGAAAAAGAAAATTAATTTGAAAGAATATTTAAAATAAAATACAAGTGGAATTTATGACATGCTTAATTAAAAGTAGATATATTTGCCACTGACATTAAAAGTGCGATGTTTTGACAGCTAATAGTCTGTAAAATGTCATTTTTGCTGTTGTTTGTTACTATGCCTACGGCTCGTGATGCAAACTTCATCTTCGTGAATAATGACGACTATCATAATCCCGCATATAATAATATATTATTTTTCTACGGCCACTTAGAAATCTGCTCATTGTATGTTTGTTGTTGCTAGGGATATGAGGTACATTGCAAGCATCGTGCGAAATGAATTTGTTTTGTGAGTATTTCAATAAAGGTCAGTTCATTTAAGTACAGGTGCCATTGCTAGGATACTTATTTAGAATTGTCAAATATTGGAATGGTGAAAGCGGGACAAATTTATCATTAAAATTAAATTAATTGGGAAATAATATCGTGTCGTAGAAAAAAAAAATATAGTGTACAACTCGCATGGAATGTCCATTTCTTACTCGTATGATTTGTAGCATTCGCCTTCGGCTCATGCTACAAATTTTCACACTCGTAGGAAATGAGTACCATTCCATGCTCGTTGTACAAAATACTATTCCCTAACGGTTGTGATAAGTATGACGTTTCAAAACGTCACTCAATTTTGAAGAATGACACTTTATATGTCAAATTTAGAAAAAATAATTAGTATATATTCCAACTCACCTAATAACATTATCAAGCGGCTGTTGATGCCGGAATATATTCCTCCTAAGTGGCGCAACGTGCCCTTCATTCAAGCCATTCTGCACGAGTTGGTGTATACGAAGCTTCGTTTCGTCTCGCAGTTCACAGATTCGTGCCGGGCGAACACCATACATGCCCACGCAGCGGAAGAACGTGGACAGACCGATGGTGCTGGTGTCGTGACCAGCGTTGGGGTCTACCTCATCCTGGAGCAACACAGCGCGGCCTAATTCGGCAACGCAACGAAGACCGGCGCGTAGAAGTTCACCACGGAGGCAGTTGATGAGGACGCGGATTCCTTCGCCCTGGGTGGCCGCCATCACCTGGGAAGTAAATGAAATTTCTATGAATCGTGATTTTACATCATTGTTAACATTTTTAACTATCTTAGTACTTTCTTATATGTATAAAAAAAATTGTGCAAGCTGCCAATTTACAGTCTCAATCATTCTGATCAATTATTTTTGTACTTACACTTTTGCTGTAAAGTGAATAGGTAAAAAAATCCCTATACGCCACATTTCAATTCTACACCCTGTATTTGTAAGAAAGTCGCGTGGTTTGATTTTAATGTTGTTAATATTTAATAAAAATCTGCCCAGTAATGAATTGGATAAACTTACATCTTGTTCAAATCTCGGCGTGGTAAAGTCAAACACATTCTCGGTACGAAGCATACGCATGTGTTGCAGCAACAGCGCTCGCTGTCGATCCGTTGCAACTGACGCGAAGACCTGAGCGCCGAGGCTGTGCGCCACGCGGACCATGGCTTGTCCAGCGGCGCTGCAGGCGTTGTGCACCAACACAGTCTCCCCTGCAACCAGGTTGGAGAGCTCCACGAGCACGTAGTACGCCAGGGCGTAGGCGGCGGGAACAGTGGCTCCGTCTACGAGAGTCCAGCCGTCGGGGAGTGGCCACTGGAAGGTGGCGTCTGGAGTTAATGTACTATCGCAAATACCTGCAATGAGAGACGAAAAAAAAAGTTTACATGTTTAACGAAAATGCATGAGTGGTACTTACCCATAACTTTGGAGTTATTGCTTTTCTTTACGCCGCAGTAATCTACCAAACCAAGTTTTGGAGAAGAACCCGATCCATTAGTACCACCTTCAGAAGCAATTACGTTGGCTGCATGAATTCCCACGTAGCGGACATCCACATTACGTATTTTCACACTAAACAAATTTATGATTGAATTTATTTCATAGAATTCTTATAAAATACCGATCATACCTGACATTGCAAGGAGAAACTTCAGGATCAACAGATTTGTTCTCAGCTTCAGCGAGGTCCCGGTCGGTAAGTCGAAGGGTGGCTGTGTATCGACTTCCCCAGAGGCCAGGTTTGTATACAGATACTGTGATATCTTGTTGAAATACGGAACTGTAGAAAGGTTCTGTTGCAGTTAACTGCGGGGCTTTCTCATCTAAGATGAATACGAACCTATGATGGAGATACAAATATAATTATACAGGTGGGTGTTCTGTAGTAGAAATATTATCTAAAATAATTTACCCCAGTTTTATTTATACAAATATCAAGCGTCGGTCGTCCTTTTCTATTTATTATTTTTTTCAACTATCACAAGCAAACCTAACATTGTATTGAAATCAGGTAATGGAAGAATTTATATTTGATAGCTCTACCAATAAATTAATCAGACTAAAACAAATGTATTTATGGTCCATGATCAGAACAAAATGAATCAGATGTACTATATGTATATACAGAATGGAGACTGACTCAGTCGATCTTAGACGTTTTACATGTTAAATAATATTTTTGCAATTTAATACTTCTATTATTATATTAGAGATAAATGTTTAAAATAAAAATTGAAGAGATTTAATAAAAACTAAAACGACTACACTAAAATTTAATGAAAAAATTGTTTACCTATTTACTTGATTATGAATAACGTTAAATATTTGCTCAAATTTAATTCCATTTCCTTGGTTATTCATTATAAAAACTGAATCTTTGATATTTTTCAACGTCTTTTTAGCCTTTATTGAAAAGGTAAAATGAAATTTCAACATTTTTCTCTAAAATAATAAATGAAAATGGAAATTGCATAATTTAGAATGTAGATGTGACGCTAGTGATATTCTCCCAGGACTGGATATTGCTTTATCAACCTTTATCAGTAAAATAACTTATAGATGTTACCTTGCTTTGTGGCCCCCTTTCATGCATTTGATAATATTCACAAAACTGTCGATTTCGTTTGTAGGCAGCGAACGACATGCTAAATAAACTCGCTTGTTAGATTTAGAAGCTAATTTGGTTTCTAGATCACGAACCCAACTAAAGATTGGGTTCGTTATATCCTCACTGCTGATAATCTTTTCATTGACGTACACTACCGCCGGTTTTTCAGTACATAACTAAACACAAACATTAAAAATTAGATAAAGTTGATTTTGAAATAATTTAAAAACTGTAACTTACTTGCTTCACTAATTGAAACTGATAGCCAGATGACTGACACGCCAGAATTTCAATGAGATTTGTTTTGGAAAGTGAACAGAGTTCTTCAGAACAAATAAGCAAATGAGTGTTTGGGTGCTCATGCAAATATTTGGGCATCACATCCAAATTTTGAGAACCCACTACTACCAGAAAGGTACTTGGGAGAGATTCTAATTTGTTACTATTAAGTGAATCAACTACATGAAGTATTATGCGAGATTTTGTGCCTTGTGTACTGATGATCTTGAGGATTTTATGAATAGATTTAGTTGATGAGCCACTGCACACAACCTGTAAGAAGAATTAAAAATAATAACGCGATAATACGTCTACCCAAATACTTTCTACATGTCGAGTTACAAAATTGTAACAAAATTAATATGTTTATAAATAAGGCAGAAAATCTGTGACATTTATATCAATTGAGTAATTATATTTAAATTCACAGAAAAACTGTATTATTCCTTTAAAATTTGTAAAAATAATTCTTAGTTTTAATCGATCGAAACCAACTGTATGGTTTACCTTTTTATTTAATTTATTTTCTAGGTATGAATTAGTAACACAGTATAAATGGTATAAGCAGTAGTCGCACTCTCTGGTACTTTTGAAACGTGAAAATTTGGAATTGGAAGCGGTAAACACCGCCTCTTGACCGATTCCAATATAGGCAACTTATGTCAATTGTTATAATTTGCATTTTAAATTGTTAAAAATTCACAACGTGTATGATATACGTAACTTGTATTAAAAGTTATGATTTAATCATTTTTTTATCTACGCCATGAATAATGCGTTCATTTCTTGTGCGTTTCTTGACAAATAATGATATACCTTACCCGCTATCACATTTTACCCACTGGGTGCGTAGTCTAAATCAACCAGCAGGAACAACTGTCAAGTCTTTATCCACTCATCTGTCAAGTTTTTAATCACTCATCTGTCATTTTAAATGCATAGATGACAGCATTAAGAATTGAGATACTTTCTACATGACAATATTTGGTGAAAATAAGAAGTAAAAACAATATTATGTGTAATTATGACTTTTCTAATCATGGCACAATAATAAAACTATAATAGGTATTGTAAAATAATTTGAGTTTTCTAAATATACATAGGTACATATAATCACTTTTATGTAGACAGAATATTATTATTTATTTACAACAAGTAATATGTTTCAACATACCACATGAAGTTCAGGCTCATTCATCCCAATCTGCCTCCTCAAGATCTGCAGACACATATCCACTATCATCGCTGGATCCAGCTCCAGATTCTGCACATGATGCGGAACAAAGCTCGTCGCCGTGGCTGCTAGAGTAGGCCTAGTGACTCCAGTCACCGGAATGCACAATGCGCCTTTCATCTGCATGACGGGACACCACAGCGTATCCGTGGTGCGAATGTAGCGCACTTTCAGCACGGTGTTCTCTGCAGGAAATTGCTCGAAGTTCAAGGCCAATCGCCGGATGTGACCAGCCACCAGGCAGTTGGGAGGAGTGGAGGGATGCAGAGCGCGGGTGTGCAGGAAAGAGGAGATGAAGACTGACCAGTTTTTCCATAAAATCGAGGCTTCCACTCCTGGAATAAGTTATGTAAATATTAGATCCTTGAGTTCAAAAAAGAAAATAAATGACGAAGTAGAAGAAAAAAAGTAATATTATACAGAATTGTAAATAGATTCATGTTACTGTTTCAGTGTATGAATCAGGTGATCCTCCATTAAATTCTCATAGTTAACAAATTTCTAGACAAAAAATTTGAAAATTTTCACTCCATAAAAATGCCCTCGTAGTTCACCCTTAATGAACATCAAAATATAAAATAATTAAAGGATGATATCAAGCAATTAAGATTAATATGTCAATTTTGATATACATATTTTAATGTAATTTTTTTGTCATTACTTTAATAGTATATTCTACAAGTAATGGAATGACACACAAAAGTTTGTAGTCCGAGCAATATTAACAAAATAACAATAGTGCATACAATAATTTTTAACTTTCAATTATTAGCATGTAAAATTATCTGTGTCATAAGGGCTTTATTTTAGATTTAGAGTATTTTTTAGTATGTTGAACAGGAAGAGTGTATGTGATTTATTTAATTCTCTTTTTAGATGGAAGTACTAACCATGTTTGTAGACTTTCAATTCCTTAATAGCTCTATACAGTCCACTCAGTTCCAATCCTCTTGCTGCTAACTCTCTGTAAACTTCGTCTTCATTTAATTTATACAATTCTTCTCCTAGCATCTTATCATTCTTCTTTTCCTCATCAAAATCTTGCAATATTTGTTGTAGCTCTTGTTGATCTACTACTTGTACTTGTCCATTCACAACAATACCATATCGATCACTGACCTCAAACATCCCAGATCCTCTTTGGACCATTACTCTTACCGGAGGAACGTACTCATCTCTAATAGGAAGAGATCTATGGCGTTTTACGGAGACCTCCGTGAATTCTACAGCATCCACCTTGAGTGAAATAGTATTTTATATTACTAGCAAGGTAAAACAGTTTTTATTACTGAATGGAGGAAATGACAGGCGAGCCTGCCACCTCCTTGAAGCAGTAGAAATAGTGTATTGTATTGTACAATATTTTACTTGTTACTCATTTGTAAATAAAAATAATAGTATATTATTATATAAAGGATTATGATAGTCACTATTCACGAATATAATACTATATTTTTTCTACTCCTGTAAATTCGGAAATAACGTTTAGCACTTTTGAAAATGATCGGAATCGATTGAAAACACTTGATGAAAAACAATATAAAAATACATAATGACAACTGACTACACATGGACTATACTGTCAACTATCAGACGGCCATAGCTTGGTGATACATATCACGGAATTAAAATAAACAGGATTTCTGGTTTTGTGATTGGCCGAGAAGAACTAACGTGAATTTTGACTACTATAATTAATCGAAAAAATTGAAATAATCTTTACAAAGGAGTAGAAAATAGTATATTGTACAACAAGCATGGAATGGTAATCATTTCGTAATGGTATGAAACGGACATTCCATGCGAATTGTACCCTATACTTTCTCTACGACCACGATACTATTTCCTAATTAATTTAATTTTAATAGTACATTTGTCCCGCTTTCACCATTCCAATATTTGACAATTGTAAATAAATATCCTAGCAATGACACCTGTACTGAAATGGACCTGTATTGAAATACTTACAAAACAAATTCATTTTGCACTATGCTTGCAATGTACCTCATTTCTCTAGCAACAACAAACATACAATGAGTATATTTCTAAGTGGTCGTAGAAAAATATATTATAACCAAGTCCTGTCAGTTACACACAACTCTTGTGTCAAAAATTATTTGAAATGATTTCTCATAATCCTTGGAAATATCACTTTAGCAATGTAAATAACATGCACAGCTACTAACTTGCAAGATTTTTACAATGCAGCTGTCAATTTTACAACTACTAACTTGTAAAGAATCATTTTCAAAGTGAGTCACAAGTAAATAATATTGTAATATTGAGTGCATTATTATGTGATTATAAATAACAAATCTTACCTTTTTCGTGTTGGCCAAGATGTGACAAACAAGCGGTAGATAAGAACTAGCTGGAATCACTGCAACTTGATGCATTTTGTGTCCTATGACATCTCTGAACCACTCGTTATGGGAATCTAACTTGAAAGTTTGTTCGCTGCTGCTGTAGTCCTTAAACTCGTCGAGGCCCGTACGCCAGCGTTCTGAGTGCGACCAGCGCACTAGCGACGCCAGGCTGGGTGTTCCGCGGGGCACGATGGGGGCCATGGGGCACGTGTCCTCGTACAATGCGGAGATGTTCATCTGGACGCCGGAGAGGTACAGTTTACCTAACAAGCAATGGTTAGGTTGAAAACATTTGCTGAATGTAAACTTATTAGTATTTTATTACATTATTTTAAACAAAGTTTATTTTAAATTAAAATGCTCACATATCCGCTGTATGTTTTTTAATGGAACAGCCTACATACCAAAAAACACACTTTTTGGTATATTTTTATTTGTTTTTCAAAAACTGTAAATTCAAATGAAAAATAATCTTGGTATGTTATAGACGATCATATTTATAAACATACGAATTATTTTCATTGCTGTAGTCGTTCATGGGAATGCGTGACATATATTTTACTACTTTGAAAATTATGTTCATGTCCAATTTTAAACAATAGTATATTGTGTCATTAGGAGTAAATGTGATACTTTGGGTGCTGAGCATGTAAGTTTGAACGACGAGCGAAGCGAGTCGAACAATTACATGCGAAGCGCCCGAAGACACATTTACTCCGAATAACACATGCTATTTTTTCTTCAAACATAGAAAATAAAATTATAAATATTATAAAATGCTCAAAACTTCAAAAAATATTCTGTCTTATCTAGTATTTCAAGTTGCCGTAGAATATGCTGTTTTGTTATTTTTGTTTATTTGTTTCATTTTTAACTGTCAAATTATTGAATTACAACCTAACTATTTTTCATATTATTTTACTTTGTCCGCCGCCGGCGTAAATGTGTTGCCAAGGATACACTTTTACGCCGGCGGCGACAATATTGAACTTCTGCTTGTTGGATACAAATACATAACAACGTACTTTTATGACGTTTGAAGAAAAAATTAGCTTTTTAAAATTTATTACAAAACTATGGACTTTTATCTACAAATGTAGGTATAAAACATATGTTACATTTATTATAATAATGATATATTGTTTCAAAAAAGTCATGTTCATCTTGAGCTATGTTGACCTTAATTATCACCCTGAGGAAGACTGATTAATAGTAGAAACGTCAGTGTGTAACTAATTTTTAATTATTTTGACTGCATCTTCAACTAGTTGTTTTATTTAATAATTCCATCCAGTCGAAAAAATTCCATCATATTATCTCAAGTTATTTTGATATTGTACTAAGTGGTATTTACATTTTTTACGATTAAATATTTCAAATGATATTCAGAGATTTTGAACTAAGTAAATGGTTCATTGTTAGTTGCTCGTGGATAATTCCACTTCTTTAGTTCAGTTCCCGCCTGATCAGCGGATGTCAATCGTTGTAGGAAATATTTAACTAGTGTCATATGCGAGAGTAGTGCCCAGTTAGAGTTATTTTGAGTGCCACTGTCCCATCACATAAGTAATAAGTTGTGAACCTTGAGCAGTGAGCAACCCTTGCATTTTGGCTTTTCTTGTGAAATGATCAAAGAATTACTACAGAATTTAAGAACTCCTGTCGATTGTATGCATAGTTTATAAGTATTGTTAATAGTGAATGTTATATCTTTGAAAGTTATTGTAAAAGTTAGTGAAATTAATAACAATTTCACTTACCAATAGCAGTGAAAAGAAACTCCAGTCCATCAACTTGCCCTCTCTTCGTGAGCGGAATATTGACCGTTTCTGGATGCAACGACCTCCTGAGGATAGCCTGCAGGAGTCCATGCGGGGCGATCTCGATAAGCACAGCACCCTTGGGCACGTTCCTCAGGGCTTCTTCGAAGTACACAGCACTGAGAAGGTTGTTGGTGAGGTACTCGGGCGAGGCGCAGCGAGCGGGCTCTGTGTGCCAGCGTGCCTGGGGTACGGACGAACTCAACCACTTGGCGGAGCGCTCCTTGGGCGACGGGATCAGCTGGTGCAGGTAGTCCAGGAGCAAGGGAGCGGCGGGCTTGATGTAGCGGCTGTGGTACGCGATGCCTGCTACGTTCACGAGGCGAGCGAATACGCCTGCGTCCTAAAATGAATACATAAATAATAAATGAGGAAGCATTCGAATCTTATATAGGACGAGATTATTATGTACAATTATACTAAAATGTGCGTAAATTACCAAAAGCAATTTTCTTATTTCTGCTAATTTGAAGAAAAAATAAATCATTGTTGCTATGAGAACAAACGGCTATTTCTAGTCCGGATGATCCATCGGTTTGTATTTTTTATCCATACCTGTTAAATAATATACTCCAAATTCAACCGTTTGTTTAATCAATTAATGACATTTGTTACTGTTGCTAATTAAATAATATTGAATAGTATTCAATCGTTAGCTTTAAGCTTAAACTGTAGCTAAATAATCGGTTTAAAGATTTCCATATATAATAATATGTTGCTGTATCACGAATAGGTATTGCACTTGATTTTAAATATCACGAGAGTACAGCACGAGTGATATTTTCAAGCATAATAATCATGAGTGATGCAGCCCCAAAATTTGTCTGCATAACTTGTAACACGAATGGTTTTCGGAGGACAATTCAACGAGTAAAAATGTATTCTTTCTTTTAACTGATTTGTAAATAGATTCACTTCCACAGCAACAGTGTAACAAATCAATTGTTTAAAATTGTCGACAGGTTCACGAGTGGACATTGTCGAAAAAATGTCGATGAGATCATTAGTGAAAAATCTTCAAAATCTATTGGACCATTTTGACAATACAAATCGTTCTCCAATATTTTGGGAACCGCTAATATTTTTGCCGATTTGTTCATTATTTAAACAACCTCATACCTCTTCAAATACAGAAGTTACCAATAGTGAGTTAGCTTATTACAACGACCTGAATTAATTAACTTATACTAGCTCAGATGAATTTCGTTTTTTCGATATGATTTCTGAGGTTGGTTATTTACTGATAAAAATAAATAAAGACAAGAATATAAAGTATTTGTTTGCTAACCTGCAGTTCCTTGACCATCACTTCCATATCCTCTTTAGGCCCACTAAGCGTGGAGCTATCCGGTCCGTTGTGGCACGCCACGTCTATGGCCGGAGTCACTCGCTTGGCAGCCTCGGCGGCGCCCATGCCCACAGCAGCCATCAGCCCCGGGATCAACGTAGCCTCCTGCGATGCGCGGCCACGGTAATACGCTGCCAGAACCATCTGCTCGGCTGTCAGGCAACCGTCGGCGTACGCGCAGCCCAGCTCGCCCACGCTGTGGCCCAGGATGCCGTCGGGCTTGATGCCCAGAGCGGTGAGGACGTCAGTTAGGCCCACCTATGAGAAGAGACGTTCATATTAAATTTAATAGTTGTTGGTAAACACATATTGTTGAAATTTAATGTGGAAGCTTTTTATTTTTAATTACAAAAAGAAAACAAGCAACAAAGATCATGTCATTATGTCATTTTGTTAACTACTTATTTATATAACCGCTGACACGTTCAGAGTTCGTTCACACAGCACTCAACTTTGCTACACCTCAACACTTACATTGTTCTACTGTTTTAATTTAACTTGTACATAATAGTGTTTTTGACGCAAATTTATGCTCTCCGCTGCGCTCGCTCTGCCCCTAAACTGTCTCCTCCATAAAACCTTAAATTATGTACCTACTTGTAACATAAATACCTACTATCTAACACGCGATGTCTGCTGTATAAGTCGAATGATATTTAAAAGTTAAAAAAGGATAATAGTTCATAGAAAATTTAGTTGCTGAATTTTTTACTTGCAGCATTTGTCTCCAAAAAAATTTAAGGTTTGACAACACAGAAATAAAGCTACCCGAACGGAGTAGTAGCACTTTTAAAATATTACCTGTACTGCAGCTATACCAACAAACGAGTTGAGAATATTATCAAACATAGTCTTGTCATCTGATGTCAGGATGCGCATAAGATCCACTTCGAACGGTTCCAATGCAGCAGCACACCGTTCAACTGTTTTGGCGAATATTGGAAGATCTAGGAGTGCCTTCCCCATGCCCAGCCATTGACTGCCCATGCCAGAGTACACGTACCAGACTGGACGATGGGCCCCGCTGTAGTACTACATGGAAGAAAGAAAAGAGATTCAATTATGTTTCTTGTAAGAATTATAGTTGTTAGGTACATACTGTGGACTCTTCTTTGCATATTTGGTTAGCGCTTTTCACAACGTAACTGCGGTAGAGGTATCCAGGGATATGGGTAGTAAATACTTCGTTCATCAAATTCATGTAGTCCAGATCTAATACTTCTTTAGATTTAACCTGTAATAATATAAAAATAGTACTAAACAATAAACTGAAATCAGCGAATTTATTATTAAAATGTAGGTATATTCCACTGATTTCTATATAACACTAGATTGGGCATAGGCCATATTCTGCCATCTGAGAGCGTCCCCAATTGAACGGGTGAAATTGATGTTTTGTGACACTTTTGTAAAGTAAAGTGCGCAATCTGAAGCTCTGCCTTCACTCTCTCTTCACCGCGCTCGCCACCACCTCTCTTTAGGTCATACAACGAAGTATGATCATACCCATAGGCAAGAGAGATAGATTTTTAAATATTCAAGAATCACAAAAGTTCAATTTTGACCATTATGACGGCGTTCAATTGGGAACGCACTTTAGCGTTAGAAATCAGTGGTGTATTCTCTTTAAGATTGTTTTCTTAACTTTTCATATCACACAATTGCTAAGGCCTACTAAGTCTAATATTGACAAAGATAATTTCATTTACTAAACAATCATATCACATGGATAAATAATAGTCGGGGATTCGTGGATACAATCAACTGTCTTTAATCAAATTATATTTTTTGATAATAGCAATATTTTCCCAGACTTTTTGATTTATGTTTGTAATATTTGTTTCAATGGAAAATTTTGTGTCCAATATATTTATTTTGCTCACATCTTAATTTAGGATGCTCGGGAAATAATGTAAACCTATTACATCTAAGTCTAAATTTCTAGCATTGATATTTACTTTTTTATACATATTTGTATAGTATAAAGAAGTATAAGAAAAAAAAACGATCATTTTCTCAATGAAGTCTATGTAGAACTTCATAATTATAGGTTGATATTGCGAAGAGGTACAAAATACATCGAGAGTTTTTATTTTTATCTGCATGCATAAGGTTGTCATTATTGATTACCATAGTTACAGTTTTTACAGAACTAACGTCCAGTTTTCAACCAAGCAAAATGACAAGTGACTGTCAAATGTCATTTGTATTTATGTTTTTGATGGTACAAGGGTTTAATTAATAATAAACCTACAATGGCATAGTAGAGTAGACAAGAACTTGAAAACTTAGTGGATATACCTCTAGTATAATTGAACTTTTGACACTTGATTGTTTTAATTCACTA
The DNA here is from genome assembly GCA_963942605.1 of Poecilus cupreus. NCBI lineage: Eukaryota > Metazoa > Arthropoda > Insecta > Coleoptera > Carabidae > Poecilus > Poecilus cupreus. The sequence continues at coordinate 3,423,035 of OZ012716.1, read as the reverse complement.
AAAACTTGATCATATAAATAGACAGATAAGTTTACTTATAAAGATAATTTAAAGTCACTTGAAAAGAAAAACTTCATCGTGTAATGCACACAAGTATATTGATAAATAAAGTTTCAATAATAGCTTATTAGAAGAACCTTTTTTGTTGTGAAAATTGATCTATAAAACAATGTCATTATCTGATGTGTAACTTCACGAATGGATAGCATAGACAAATCATTTTATTTTACAATTCCTCACCTTATCTACGATCTCCCGAATCCCTTCTTCAGTCCTCGTGGACAGCACATGCAACAGCGGCAATTTCTGCGTTGCAGCCACAGCATCCGGCCTCTTCTCCACGGGGTTCCTGCGTAAGAGGGCGTGCCCATACGAACTAGAGAGACCAAATCCGTTCACAGCGGCCAGCGTGCCCGACCACGGCGTGTTCTCGGACACGACCTTCACTCGCCCGTCCTTTAGAGCTGGGATGTCGGACATGGGGGTATTGTAGTCTAGGTTGGCGGGGATCATGCCTGCTTCCATGGAGATTATAACCTGTAAGAAGTAGTTTAAATAAATAATTTGTAATGGAATAATGATTATCTGAACTAAATATGGTTTCAAAATATCGCTAGAAAATAAAACAATTATTATTATGTATTCTACGCATCTTTGACTACGAGGAAACGGCAACAGATTTTATCCAACACCTCTCAATACATGCTCTATAACTATGGCGATTTTAAACAGATTACCCACTAATGGATACAATTTTGAGAAAAGTCTCTAGTGAGTATTTTTTTATTTATAACAATAATAATAACACACAACACCTTGGTAACCACTTCGATTGACATTTTAATTTCAAAAATTTTAATCATATGCCACTGTCAAATAATATTGCTTTAATAAATTTTGCATTTATTAAGAGATGTAGGATAAAACGTTATACTTCACACGTGGGCAAAGTGGAATTACCCTCTCGATAAAATTATCACACCCAGTTTTCGCCTTCGTGTGCTAAAATTTCTCTCGTGGGTAATTTCTTACTTTGCCCACTTGTAAAGTAAATAACTATTGTTCTTACAATACAATATTTATATGTAGAGTGCTTGATATAAATTACACCTACTTTGAAACAAAATATTTAAGAAATACAGTTAAAATTTGTGCACAAATCAATTCAATAGTTCGACAATCTTCGGCCAGAAATTTTAATCGCGAATATGCGCGGTCGGTAGAAATATATAAGAAGTATTGTAACAAACATTCTACCTTTTTAAAAAAATTGTTACAGATGATTTAAATTGATAAATTTGCATTTTTATATAGACCGTTTGATTATATTTATATTGTAATCGTTTAAACCCTTTTACCTTTAAGTGTATGATATGGTATGGTATGTTTTCCAAATTTTCTCCCGGTCACCCAAACACTTTATAACTTATGTGCAGCGTGCTTGACTTCGTCAATCACAATGTTGTTACGTTTACCACACTGCCGGCCAATATATATCGAGAATAATAAATAAAACGTCGTACGATTTTGATAACATTAAATTAAGATTAATAATCAAATAAATAAAACCAAAAAATATTTTTAATATTGATTCTTATTACACAGTGACTCTTTAAATTAAAGCTTTTAAGTAAATATTTCATAAGTGTTAAATTTTAAGGATAGTCGAAATAATTACCTATGTAATTATTTAAATACAACCAGAAATATGTCTTTCACGGTATTTTAGTAAAAGTGATATTTTAAAGATTGTTAGCTATTATTAGCATATTTTAGATATCGCACAACATAATTTTAAAATTACCACAATAGAAAAATAAATTCTATAAAAAGCACGATTCGTGCATTAAATGATTTCCATTTGATACTTATTTTTACTATTATTTACTATTCTTACCTTAACAATGCTGGAAAAAACACTGGAAGCCTCCGAGTGCCCTATATTCGTCTTGACAGCCCCGACCAGCAACGGCTGCTCCCTGTTGCCATTATTAAACACTTCATCCAGCAACTGTATCTCCGTCTTGTCTATGTTTCGAACAGCGGCTCCGTAGCTCTCCACGTAGCTCACCTGGGTGGGGTCAATTCCTGCACGCTCATAGAACCCAGTGAGGAAGCGGCGAGCTCCGTCTGGGTAAATAGACACGTACTGACCAGTCCGGAACCCGTTGTAGATGGTGTCCACATTGACGAGGGTAGCGTAACACCGGCGAGCTTGGTCGCCACGTTGGAGGTAGAGCACGCAGGTGCCGTCACTGCGAGCGTACCTGAACCGAAGAATTTAGTGAATAGTATATTCCAAAAACTAACCGTTGAGAGGTTATGGTTTTATCACGGTTACGGTTATACCACAGTACAGGTGCTAGTTATACCACGTCTATGGTAAATAAACGGAACATCGTAATTATGTCAATGTTTGATTTGACATATTTCTTGTATATGGAGGCGTGGTATGCTTTTAACGAGTTTGTTTTAACCGATAGTAGTAATGGTGTCTTTCACCATTTATTTTTTTATTTTTTTTTATGAAACTTTATCTAAATTAAAGACTATCTACACTTTTAATAAGTCTTAATTGTTATTCATTAAGCCACAATGATTTTTTTAAAAATATTGTGACGTCATTGTAGAGATGTTGCTGGATTTAAAACAGTAGATTTAAATAATTTTTGTTACATAAATATTCTATTTTATTGTAATAATAATAAAATAAGTAAAAAAATATATGACTACAATTATTTACAATCTGTACTGTTTTAAATCCAGCAACACCTCTATAATGACGACACAACATTAAAAAAAAATCATTGTGGCTTAATGAATAACAATTAAGACTTTTTAAAAGTGTCGTTAGTCTTCAATTTAAATAAAGTTTCATAAAAAAAAAATAAAAAAAATGGTGAAAGACCCCATTCTGAGGGAGACGATGATGATGAGTTTGAAATCAATAATGCTGGTTATCTATGATAATTCAACTCCAAAATAAAGTAAGCCATAAAGAAAAAAGCAATTTTATCGTTTTGACAGCGGATAAATAGGAATGTAACTTCTTGCTAAACAGTTATTTACATAAGAGTCAGGAAAGTGGTGCATTACTGTTGAGGAGCCATATTGAAATATGGTGAGGTGACTTTATCAAAACAGTTTTCTTGCCATATTGCTAGGTAACAAGGTTTCGTACAAACAGAAATTTATCCGCAAAAAAAAAGCTCGGTAAAACCGTAGTTTACGGCCAATTGTGACGTTAGCTATGGATCGCCAATGATATTTGGTAGATATGACAGTTTGGGGTGATGCAAGTCGAACAACAAAAACCTAGTAAATTTGCATTTTGAAAATGCTGTTGAACAAATTCGTATTTATTCAACCTCAAAACTAAAATATATCCGAGTTTCATCCTTTTTTAAATTGTTTTTCTTTAACTATGACCGTCTAAAGAAACTTGGATCTGCAGTTAACTTCTCTTGTGGCCGTAAACTACAGTTTAGCCAAAAGCTCTTGTGTAATTACAGTTAAAAACTTGAAAACATTTGGTGATTGATTTTTGATTTTTTTTCTTCTGCTTAAATAAATTTTGCCAACTTAATAATTATGAAAACATTGACGTACCACTAGAATAGAAACACCGTTCTTGTTCTGATGTTCTGAACATAGAGACAGCCACTGTTTAAAGTCATAATTTTAAAGCTAGCTCTTGACTCTATTTCACAGAATAGATACTCAGAATATACTGTAAATAACATAGAAAGAAAACCGATTGCAGTTCTTACCCATCAGCGTTCTCATCAAAAGCTCGCGTGTGGCCATCTGGAGATATAAGATTGATGTTTTTGAAGATATATTGAGGGTAGATGTTCATGGTAAGGTTAGCTACGACTACGACGGCAGACTCGCACAATCCATTCCGGATTGCGTTGTACCCATGCTCTAATACCTGGTAAAAATATCAATCATGAAACGTATTCTTTTCAATCGGAAAATGTGATCAGCTTAGATCATAGAGCAGAGAACTAGATGTAAGGAGCTATATGCTTTACAATGCTATTCGAAGAAATGATTAGGATAAGGAAAGGGCAAAAAGTCCCCTAAAGTTGACAAATAACATTTTTTATCCAACACCTCTCAATAAATGCTCTATAACTATGGCGATTTTAAACAAGGAAAGTAACAGATTACCCACTAGTGGGTATAATTTTGAGAAAAGTCACTAGTGAGGATTTTTTTTAAATTTATAACAATTATAATAACATACAACACCTTGGTAACTACTTCGATTGACATTTCAATTTTGAAAATTTATAACAAATGTCACTGTTAAATAATATTTCTTTAATAAATATTTCTTTTATTAAGAGATGTTGGATAAAACGTTATACTTCACACGTGGGCAAATTGGAATTACCCACTTGTAAAGTAAATAGCTATTGTTAATTTTTATTTTATGGGTCGGAATTGTTACTTTTAATACAGTAATAGATTCAGAACCTTATATTTATAAGTTTTTTGAGGTTGAGGTTTTTTTTTTATCATAGACAGGTGGTAGCACCGAATTCTTGAAACCAATATGATTATTTTAAAGTGGTGCTGCCACCTGTCCGTATACTTATATGACCAAAAAAATTACTTTTGATCATAAAACTGATAAATCTACCGTTCTGAATGTAATACAGCATTAAATATAAGAATTTCGACCCATAATATAAAAATTAACAAAAAAGAGGACTTTAGGGAATTTTTTTCACACTAGGGAAAGTTTGACTCATGATGATGATTATACTGAACTAATCGGTGTTAATCTGGGAAAAAAATATCAAAATATCAAGTTTTGTTTGCATAAGTTAGTGAAGTGTTATTTTGGATCAAGTCATCATTAGCCGTCAGAAACCTGCAGATACCAAGTCGCTACTTCTTGAGTTCATTTCTCCCTTTTTCCGTTCGACATACCCCCCGCGATTTATACATACGACTTACATTAAGTATTTATAGTACCCTGCTACGATTGGCGTAAACGTTATTACAATTGGTTCATCCAGTAGGATACTCGTTTAAAATTGGCGCAGCCGGTAGGATAGTCGTATTAAGTAAGTGATTATGAATACAGTGGAAATAAATAAATAATCCTTATTAGTTATAGTTAAACTTTTGTGTATTCTTTCAACTTCGCTTAATCCCAGTAACAAGAAAAACGTTATAGAAGACAATATACAGATATTGGCTTCCCAAATTATGAACACGAAAGCGTCTTTTTCGAGTAGCTATTGGCAAAAATCAAAGAAATAATTTAAAAAGTGACATCTCACAATACCTGCAGACCTCCCAACCAGGAAGCATCGCAGGAAAAACTCGGTCCCGTCGTGTTCAACCAGTAACTAATCCTATTCGCCATCATCGCCCTCGCCTGTCCCGTGACGCCGAAGCCGTTCTCCACGTTCTCGAACATGAGCGAGTCATTCTCAGAGACGCTGGAGGCGGTGGCGACGAGCACGCGGCGTCCGCGCAGCGACACCGGCGTCATGCCGGCGTCGATCAGCGCCTCCAGGGTGTTCTGAAGCGTCATCCGGCACATCGGGTCCATGAAGAGGGATTGCTGGCGATGGATACCGAAGTACGAGGCGTCGAAGTAGTTGATTTGTTCTGCGTTGCCTGTCTTGTCACAGACGTCGAGTTGTCCTGGAACGATTAGGATGAATAATATTAATATTGCTTTGTCGCAATGCGCTACAACATACACTGCAAACTAAATTTTAAAGAAGCTGAACGCATTTCATATACTTATAATTGATTAAATGCGGGAAAAAATTAAATTAAAGTGTCAGTGGCTGTGGGTGTAGTGGTTTTCTTTATGTCAACGTCGAATTTACGAGGTGATCCCCATTAATAGGAAAATTGCAGGGGATGAACAAGTGATGAGTGTAGTTTGTTCCTACATTGCTGGTTTTGGATGAAAAAAGCAAAAACTTCATTGCTATGTTGTTGTACTGTCATAGATTAGTTGTACGTTTCTTGATCTAAATCAACTAAATATACAAATCACTAAAAATGAACAAATATAAGGAACATTAACTTTGAATACAGATTTAATTTAATTTATAAACTTAGTTAAATACAAAGTGAAAAGATTTCGGAGCAAATTCGTATTATAACCTGAAATTTATTTAAACGCATTCATGTTGTTAACTGTTGTTAGTTTTATCCAAGGTTGTTTCGCACTTCAAATTGGTTTACTTTATAAATAAAACGTTTGTTCAGCTTCAGAAAATAATGGAATGTAACGTCCAGATTTTTACGGGACTTACTATTATACCCTTTTACTGCACAATACACTTTATTTTTCGATTTTTCGCAGTATTTAACTACAATTTCGGTCATTTTTCATCTCAAAAGTCGTTATTCCCATTTGACGTAATGTATTTCTAACGGAATCTTTACCCTACTTTGTGTTCGAAAATAATCCGCTAGATGGCATATCGCTACATGTCAGATCCCAATATCTCAGTAAATAATTTTTTCTGAAACCGTCAGGAAAGTACCCACTTTCCTGACGCATTTGAGTCAGGAAAATAGATCATTACATAACAGTCAGGTAAAGTACTTTCCTGACTCAAAAAAATAACAACAAAATTTAATACTCTTTTTCATATCGGTCTTTTGATTTCCTCGGTAGTAAATTTTCTACTGCTGCAGCTGCCTCATTTAGAATGTCAGGCGGAGTACTTAAATACTCCTCACTCTCATTTTCTTCGCTATTTTCCAACATTTTACTCACTAAAATCAATTACTTTTTACACAAAAATAATTTTCTTATTAGTCGTTGTTTAGTCAACAGTTTTTGTTGTCATCTTGGATACGTAGTTTATCGCCAATATGATTCTTATCAAAAAATTTAAATATTTTGAATTATTCATAATTATTTATTAAATTAAAACGGTTTCAGAAAAAATAGTATACATAATACGTCAGGAAAGTGTCTTTACTGGCCTCGTATTTCAAACAGCCGCTTCGTCTAGTAAAGTATCACTTTCCTGACTTATTATGTAATATACTATTGTTATATGTAAAATAATATTAACTTCAATTTTTATTTGAAACTTCTATTTTGTACCGTTTAAAACTGATCTGATTAAACATATTCATAAGTCGTCTACATATATTATTGTAATTTGTAAATATTTGTTTTCCCATTTTCATTCCATTAAATTATATTCAATTTGTTATTACTATTATTATTAAGCGGTCTCAACTTCTGAGGTTATATGCCGCCTCGGTACCTCCTTTTCAATGGTATGACAACGGCATATTCAATTTGCATCAACTTCAAAGTTTTTCCGTTTATTTTTTTAGAATCAACGTGTCTCTGTAATTTTATTTAGAACGACTAGCATTCCCGGGTTTCAACATTTCCGGAAATAATTTCATAACGATTGTGAAATGAACAACTTTCTGCATCGTACTATTAAACTATACCTGCTTTCCATCTCGCAGCCCCAATACCGTCCACATGGTCCATGAGCAGCTGCTGGAGTTCTTCGACATTGGCAGAACGCGGGAAGTACCCACCAATACCAGAAATCACCACCTCGACATCGTCTCCTTGAGCGAGAACCATCTTGTTTTCGTTTTAGTGTCCGTGCACTTAACCTGTAAATATTCTTGTGATGAATAACACGAAATGAAATTGAAACTACTAGTCTAGCGGTATATATAATTGTGTACTACGATTTTGAATATAAATTAAGGATACACTAGTGTAATGAATAATACGTATTATATTTGCAAGTAATTAATTTATTCTTCATTCTGGTAGGAATGATAAAATTTAAAAACAAATATTTATCGATTATACTTTTTAAAAACATATTAATTATACACGACATCCTGTGAAAAAATATTTAACGAAAATACAAAGCATGAAAATACTTTTCTCGAATGTACAAATGTCGAAAAATACTTTCTACCGAAAATATAAATGTCGAATGTTGAATTTGTTACAAATGCCAAATTTTATAAATCTCGAAAATACATTTACAAAGGCTAGGATATTATAAATTTCGAAAATATTAATTTAATATCTTTGATAGAAGAACATTACACATTAAACCTAAATTGACATGGTAAGGTTATTTTTGTTTTGTTCAATATGTGTTTCAAAAATCTGAAGCCTAATCTTCATTAATAGATTTCTAATTTTATAAATTCAGTATGAACCAAGGTAAATCGCAAATTAAAAATCTAAATTTCTAAATCCTTTGTAAATTAAATCCAGTATAAATTTACAAATTTAAATTTTTATTTTAAATTTACGATTTACCTTCCTGGTTCATAGAAGTAAATATAATATAAAATCAGTAAATAAAACAGTAACTATTTAAACATTTTCTATTTACTTGTTCCTGTTATTCATTTGTTTTCCTGATGATGAATTATGAAGAATTATTTAAAACTTTTATTTTTCTACTCCTGTACAAAAATATCCCCATTATTTCAATTTTTTCGATGAATTAACCCATAATTCGTACTTCTCGACCAATCACAGAACTAGAAATTCAAAATTCATGTTTATTTTAAAGATGTGATGTGGATCACCAAGCAACGGTCATCTGACAGTTGACAGTGTCATTGTGTATTTTGATGTTGATGTTTTCGTACGTGTGTTTTCAACTGATTTTGATAATTTGCTAAACACGATTTCCGAATTTACAGAAGTAGAAACAGTACATTATTATATTCGGGATTTGCAACTTCATCTTCGTAAATAATGACTATTATAATCCCTAATATAATAATATACCTACTATAATGTCCGACTGTGTTATAATTACTTGTTTATGATACTGTTTTACGGCCATGAAGAAGATCTTTATTTATTACAAATGTTGTATTATTTTCTATAGAAATTTCGTAGAAGTTTGTAAAGATATAACAGCAAATTTGAAAGTTTATTTCTTTCCATTTCTTTCAAATAAATAAATAAATTTAAAACTGTTATCTGGAATGTCAAATATTTTTCGTTTCTGTTTAATTTTCCATGGTGGTGGTACAAATTTTCTAATAAATATTAATTTAAATTTGATTGACACATCGTGAAATACTAATATTTGGGTAACCAAATGGACCTTATGCATGTATTATTAAATTGTGAACAAATTTATTATTTACACTTTTGCTGTAATGGGAATACGTTACATTTCACTTAAATATAAAATTATTAAATATTGAAATACTGCTCCCGAAACATGAATTAAAAGTTAGTGGTTGGTTGATTAATGCCAAATGAACTTCATGAAACTGTATTTTTATGGAAACTAATTATTACAGCTTTGTTAATATTATTGGCTGGTATCACGAGCTGTTTTTGGGTATTCTAAAAGAAGTGTTTTGGCACTGTACAAAGTTTTAAAATTATTTTATAAAAAAAATGCTCCGAATTCAAGTTAGAGAGAATAATATATTCTACAACAAGTAATGGAATGGCACATTTTCCAAGCGAGCAAAAAGTTTGTAGTCCGAGCCGAAGGAGAGGGCTGCGGTTTGCGAGTGTGGGATATGCCATTCCGTTACACGTTGTTAGACTATACTTTCTATAACAAGAATTTGGAAATATACAAAAAATACAAATATATAACTGTTGTAAACGTCAAACTCAAATAAATAAAATTAAAACAAACAGACGTAACCATAGTAATTCACTGAATCAAGATACTTCATATATCGCACTAATATGCGGCTCTGATTCATCTAAAATAGCCTAGTTTCCAAAACTGTGTTATAGAAATATATTATCTATCACTTTTACTTTACTAAAAATAATTTATTTATCAGCTAATACAGTGATAACAAATGTTTTGAAGAGTACCCAGGTGTTCATTACTTTGCCAAATATTCTATCAGTAATTAATTGGCCACAGGTGTAATAATTGTGAATAAATACTGAAATAATAATTTCTATACTGCCCAGGTGTGCAATTCCTTATCGTTCAAAATGAAATGGCTTATAATATTTTTATTGGCTTTTTCGGTATGTGGTACTGTCATTTCCATGGAGGTCGACAAATGTAAGTAAACAGATGAAATCGGCAACAATGAAATCGTAGTAAAAAGATAATGATTATAGCGTAATAATTTAGACTCATGAAATCTTAACGGAGTTATTGTTTAAAATATTTATAGCTGCAATACCTATTATGAATATTTATAGGAATGCAGAATTGCAAAGTGTCATTCGATTTGACTTGTTATGATTATGCATATAACGTCAAACTAAGTATGTATTCTATGTTAATTAAGAGGTATTCATATTTTGAAATACTTTCAATGTACAGAAAATTTTAAAAACAAACATATATAGAAATTCGAAGTAAATTGGTTTTATAATCAAATTTTATAATACAATTTTAAAGTTTTTTTTTCTAAAATTTTAGTAATATTTTCACAAATTGGATAATTTGCTTGTATTAACCTTCGAATATTGCACATTTTGATTTATTACTGTGTCTCATTCTCAAACTGAGTATAGAGGAAAAATTCATTAGATACTGCATCCAAAATTGGGAAATCATCCTTTTTCTATAAATACAAATGTTCTATCACTCAACACTCATTTTAGTTATTTTTTATTACTTTCTTATAAAAAGTATACCTAAGGAAGTACTGGAATCATGAAAAAAATCGCTGACGAGATTTTTGCGGAAATACTTATTTTGAGGTCCATTGAATCCGCTAAGACCAATTACTCAATGTCTGTGTGTGAGTATGGATGGATGTCCGTGTGCGCAATATTTCATGAACGAGACAAGATATGCAAACGAAACTTGAAATTTATAAGTTTCATGAAAATATGAAGAGTTGAGTTGATTTTGAATGAAATTGACACACAAAACAATAAATTAATTATTTTTCAAAAATAGAATCAGCTGAAAAAAATATTTCAATTGTAAGATGTTAGCAAAATTATTTGGAATATAAAATGTTATTTGCAATTTTCTTATACGAGAAAAAACTAAATTATATATTTAATAATATGTTTCAATTTTCTTAATTACAATGGGTACAAAAACTAAAACATTTTTAACATTTACATGTCAAGTTATTGTGAAGTGTTAAAAATATGTGTCGTTTGAAATATTATAAAAGCAATATTTGTACCTATTATTAGTTAGAATGTAAATACTAGATATTAATAAAAATTTTAAAATAAAATCATAGTTACAATGGCTGGTACCACGAGCTCTGTTTTTGGGTGTATTAAGAGCAGTGTTTTAAGCTAGGTTTTAGCGTTGTACAATGTTCTACAATTATTTTATAAAAAAATGCTTCAAATAGAAGTTACAGCGAAATGTATTATCTACCACTTTTATTTGAAGTATTTTTTATAAAATAATTTTAGAGGATTGTAGAGCTCTAAAACAGATCTTAAAACACCCAAAAACAGAGCTCGTGGTATCAGCCAATGTGAACAAAAAATTAGATAAGTTTAACATCTATATATCAAATAATTGTCAATATTAAGTCATATGCAAGGTAAAAGTCTTACGTGTTCAGTTGGTTTTATATCTATGTATAAAAAGATAGTGCATGTACCCTTCATTGGAAATTTTATTTTATTTATTACTAGTTACTCAGAATGGTATGTCATATCATGAACTCGATATTGTATACTCGTATTGCAGGTAGTGATGCCATTCCTGGTGCCATTAACTTCGAATCCGAAGGATGTACCGAATTTCCATGTCCGTTAGTGAGAGGAACCACCTCTAACGTAAACATTACTTTCCGTATACGTAAGTACTTTTACACATTACATTCCCACCATGATTTAAGGTCAACCATACGGGCTGAAGATAGTGCAACATGAACATGACTTTTTTGAAACAATATATCATTATTATAATAAATGAAACATATAATGTTTTATACCTACATTTGTAGATAAAAGTCCAAAGTTTTGTAATAAATTTTAAAAAGCTAATTTTGTTTGCAAATTATAACATGAATATAATTTTCAAAGTAGTAATATTTATGACGCACATTGCCATGAACCACTACAATAATGTAAATGATTCGTATATTTATAAATATGATCGTCTTTAACATACTAAAATTTGTTCCATTTGAACTTAAGTTTTTGAGAAACTTAGTATGTTATAGATGACCATATTTGTAAATATACAAATTTTTTGCATTACTGTAGTCGTTCATGGGAATGAGAGACAGTATCAAAGTTCTGAATTTTTGACCAACTAGACTTCAACTAATATTTTTATAGTTTAATGTTATAGCTATCCTTTTCATCCACATATATAAATACTAGAATGTTCAAAGACTTCACAGTAATAATTGTTTTGTTTTTCGATAAGAATAATTGTAAGAAATAATTTATTCAAATTGAAATTTGCAAAACAAAATTCATGGGATTGAACAAATCAAGCCTTTGAAATGTACTTCATCTGACATTGCAATGTACAAGTCACAGTAAAAAATCCATGAAATTTTGACGGATGGAGGTTGTTGGACCATAAAGAACATGAAAATAAATGAAGAACACTGAATTTGCTGTTTTTTTTTTAATAAAGGATTCGTTCTTCGACGCGTATGTTGGACCTTAACGTATGGATTATTAATTTAAAATGTGTTTACTTATCGACATCAATTTGTTAACCTATAGTGGAAAATATTTGACTGACTGGATTGTTTGAAGTTAATTATGAATGATGCCTTGATTTACGAATATTCTTATTGAATAGCTGCGGATACCACTACGAGCACAATCAAAATCGAAGCGCAAGTTGTTATATGGGTCCCATTCCCGCCACCAGATAGCAACACATGTCACAACCTGATCAACTCATACTGCCCTCTAGATGAGAATGAAATTGTCATATATAATTTGGCTATTCCTGTAGCTAAAGGTTATCCCGTAAGTATTAGTTGTGTAACTGTTAAAAAAAAATGTAAAAATGTCATACTTTTTGTAAGCAATCATTGTCATTGAAATATAATAATACTGGTTGGGTTAAAAGGGAAAAGCAAAAGCTTGAGAGACAGATGGTGTAGGATCATTCTTCTTCGTCTAACACTTGTTTGTAGAACGGGTGCTATGCGTTTGTTGAACGCCTACTATGTAAAAACTTTAGATCAAGAGTAGAGAGTTAGATGTAAAGACTAGGAACGATTTGGATTAAGAGAGACAGAAAATTTGGTACGAATAAGCTACTGCGCAAACTCTAGAATTCTGGGCCAGTGGGTGTCGCAAAACATTTGGATTTTTGATTTCGGGTTATTTGTTTCATTTCTCCAACTGAAAACTGGATAGTATGAAACTTGCAAAATAAATTGTTCGTATTGTAATAGAAGAACGATTTTTGAAAAGCAGTTTGGAATAACTTTCCATTTAGTCTATTGTTTTTTCATGAATGTTTTAAAAGAAATCCGTGACGACTTCTATGCTTGTTCATAGCGCTTGCGCAGTTACCTTATTCTTACCAAATTTGTTTTTCCTTTTCTTTCTTACGTTGTAGGTAATTTATATCTTTCACATCTTATCCTAAGCGTTCCTTCGAATAGCATTGTAAAGCATATAGCTTCTTACATCTAGTTCTATATGGTCGTAGGTAAAAACTTGTCCAAAAATGATAAATAATATTTACCAGTTCATTTTCATAAGAGTTGATTGAACTCATTTTTATTAATGTATTATTTAATTTATATATTAAACATTTTACTTTGTTAATTTATTAATTTTTTCTTATCAATTTTCTAAGCAGACTGTACAACAAAGATAGGTGGCCCGACTGGCTGTCTCTCTCGGCTTACATTTTTTGTAAGTTTGCGTATCGGTTTTATTATATTTCAGTGTCAAAATAAATCAAATTTTAAATATTTGTTGAATCCGTCATTATTTCCACTTTGAAATATAATAATTTTAAATGTACCTATTTAAAAATTACGCAATCATCATAATAAGGGTCGTTTTATAAAACTTATTTCTAAATATACTTGTTATATTTTTCAGAAACTGAAGATGGTTTTGAGAATTCAGTTCCTGGACGAAAAGGAAGAACCAATGATGTGTCTTAAGGTTCCATGTGCCGTTGTTGATCCACCTTCTTTATGAATTAAATAAATTTTCTGTTATTATTAATTTCTAAAGACCAATATACAGCTGTTGTGTATCGTATACCAATTTTCGGAAATATATATAAACTTGTTTTAAATAATTTTAGATTTTTGTTGATTGTTCAATTTCAAAGTATAAAAAAATAAATAAAATTTAAGCCGTAGAAACTGAATGTATTTATAGAAAGTTTTCATGTTTGACTTACACTCATATAAATAATTTCTTATTTCAAGAAAATTTTCAGTTTTCCTTTTGTATGCATTCGTTGAAGAAAATTTTATTTCTTACAAAATGATTAGGTTCAATTAAAAAAAAAAACAGTAATTTTGATTATAAATTTTATTTATCTTCTTTTTCTGAATTAAAAGAAAATTAATATTATTTTTTGTTTTTAAAAATATTTTAATTTCAAACAAAACATTTTTAATTAAAACGATATTATTTTGAATTTAAACTACTCCTATTCAAACTACTTCGTCTCCATAATGAGGCTCCGTTGAATACTTCATATTCATTTTCAAAACTAAATTAATTTTCATACAAAAATATTTATTAAACCTACAAAAGTTTTCAATGAAAACGAAATTGGATTAGCACTATTCAAATCAATTTTTGTCTTCATTTAAAAGGAATGTGTTTGTGCCAAGGACACATTTTATTTGTGTAAAAATTATGAACAGTCAAACCAAGAGTAATAATTTGCTTTGTCATGTAATGTTGTTGAGTTAATACTGTTTTACATTACAGTTTTATTCGCTAGAAACTTTGATATGTTTCTTACTAGGTTTACTTGTATAATGTAATTCAAGAAATAGCTAATCCAAGTTTCGTACTACAAACGTTTTTAAAAACTAGATCCACATCCAATTTTAATTAAAGTTTCATGCTAGGTCTACGCGCTGAATCCGTATCCGTGTTTACCAACCTAATCGCAATCTTATCTACTATCCGATTTTATTTGACGTATTTTTTAATAATATTTAATAATTTTTTTAATTTAACCTTTGTTCTATTTATTTTTAATACACAACACTCAAAACATCAAAACCACAGTCAAATATGTTTTTTGTTGTTAGATTGGCAGCATTACTTGACTAATGACCTTGTATTATAGAGTAGAGAACTAGATGAAAGGAACTGGGTACACTTAGGATTGAGAGATACAGAAAATTTGGAAAGAATAAGTTACTGCGCAAACTCCAGAATTTTCGTGAATAGATACAAATATAAGGAATATAAAAAAATAGGATTAAAATCCCTATACGCCACATTTCAATTCTATACCCCTATGTTAAATATACATTTTAAGCGCCATTAGTTAAGTGAACTTTGTTTTATATTTAACTGTTAGTTTCAAGTATGTAAAACGGTTGTTTAGTAACACGATTCCTTTAGTCACGGGTTACCGAGCAACGCGTGATTAAAATAATTGAATGCGCCAAATTTGTAAAATTTTTGTTATCATGGCAAACTTTTCATTTAATATTGTGATCCTACGTCATAAATAAAAATATTTTTTTTTATTTATTGGGTTTTTTCATTATAAAATATTGTACGATACACATACGTAAAGCGTCTTTAGTCACTCAGGGGTCTTAAATTTAATTGACCCGTTCGTGACTAAAGACTAGCTTTACGTATTTGTATCGTAAATAACTATTTTCTACGACCACTTAGAAATCTGCTCATTGTATGTTTGTTGTTGCTAGGGATATGAGGTACATTGCAATCATCGTGCGAAATGAATTTGTGTTGTGTGTATATCGATACAGGTCAGTTCATTTAAGTACAGGTGCCATTGCTAGGAAACATATTTCGAATTGTTAAATATTCTAATAGTAAAAGCGGGACAAATTTATTATCAAAATTTAATTAATTAGGAAATAATATCGTGGTCGTAGAAATAGTATAGTGTACAACTCGCATGGAATGTCCATTTCATACTCGTATGATTTGCATTCCATGCTCGTTGTACAATATACTAATTTCGACTCCTGTATATCCACATTATTTCAATTTTTTCAATGAATTATAGTACCCATAATTCACGACAGAGAATTATGATTCATAATTCATTATCCTCGACCAATCACGGAGCCACAAATCCATAACTCACGGTTATTTTAAAGACGTGATGTGGATCACCAGCAACGGCTGTCTGACAGTTGACATGTAGTAAGTTGTCATGTTGTCATTGTGTATTTTTATGTTGACATGTGTTTTCAACGAATTTAGATCATTTCCAATAGTGATTTCCGAATTTACAGGAGCAGAAAAACTATAGTATTGTATTCGGGATTATGGTCATTATTCACTCGGATGATTTACATCATAATACATCATATAATATATTATTATTGTTTGACGACATTAATTACATCGAGGTGTATTGTTTTTATATATTTTATGTAAATTATTGTAATTATTTTGTATTGTTTGCTTCATTATTACATTTCGCAGTTGCCCCGAAGAAATCACAATTGGTATTCCTGAATAGTTATTGTACTTAAACAATTAAAATATACTTACAAATTGGAATTATAATTTCAAAAATCAATTTCAGAATCTCAATATTATCTTACAAACCCACTTTACTAAAAATAATTATTTTATCAGTTAATACAGTGATAACGATTCCTTTGAATAATATCCAGGTGTTCATTACTTTACCAGATATACTATCAGTAATTAATTGGCATCAGGTGTAACAATTGTGAATAAATACTGAAATAATAATATCTACACACCCCAGGTGTACAATTCATTATCGTTCATAATGAAATGGCTTATAATTTTTGTACTGACTTTTTTGGTATATGGTACTGTCATTTCTTTGGAGGTCGACAAATGTAAGTAACAGATAAAAGCAGCAACATTGAGATCGTTGTATAAAAGATAGTAGTTGTTTTGTAGGCAATGTTATAATTATAACGTAATAATTTAGAGTCATGAAATCTTAACGCAGTTGTTGTTTGAAATATTTATAACTACATAACCAATTATGAATATTTATAGGAATGCACATTTGCAAAGTGTCATTCGATTTGACTTGTTTTGATTATTCATAACCTCAAGTTAAATAGGTATCGAGGTAGACAGACATTCTATGCTAATGAAGAGCTATTCATATTTTGAAATACTTTCACTTTATTTGTTTGAAAAAAAATATTTATTTACATTAAAGTAAGTTCATTTTCAGCAAAAATAAATGATATACTTTTGAATAACAAGAAAAAAATTACTACAAACCACTTGTAATGAAGTAGTTATTTGTATATCAAGGCACTGCAGTATAATTTTCTATTACAAATATGGAATTTATAATAAAAATAACCATTTGAGTAATAATAAAAAATGCATTAGTGACGAGATATACATTGTATTTTTCTTTCCGAAATCGTTAATAGTATATTACGTACCGTGAACTGTAAGTGATAGTTTTTAGTTCGAGAATGTAGTTTGGGATGTCGAGACCCGTAGGGTCGAGATTTCCTAAACATTCGTACATAATAATTTAAGATAAAATCCCTCGACCTGCGGTCTCGAGATTTTTTCAAATTATTATGTACTCAAACACTTTTAAAGCAAAATTTTATGCATAAGTTAGACAGGTCAAATTTAACCGATTAAATTAGCACTCTGCACTCGTGATATAACTATTGAATAAAATTTCTTTTTTATCGAACAGAAAATTGTATTTTCTCATTTCTGATCAATTCTACTTTAGTCAAATCATCAAAATTATTCATATTTTACTAAAGAATTACAATTCTCAATGACTTAAAATATAACCTTTCAATCACAAACGTCAAAATTTATCATTTTCATTTAAAAGATAAAAGTTGGTTATCTTATAAATTAAACTAAATGGAAATGAAAATGAGAACATAAATTAAATTATTGAATGAATGCTTACATTTGATAATACGCATTTATTTTTTAAATTAAATGTAAATGAAAAAGGCTGCATGAATTGGGCATTAATTATTCCTGTGCACTATACAAACTATAAATGAAAGTATACATTTCCATGTGACTAAAATTTTAAGTTATTATGTGTTAAATGCAAACTAAAACCCAGTTTTACTCGGAATGATACGTCGTGTCATGAATTCGATGTTGTATATTGCAGGTAATGATACCATTCCTGGGGCCATTAATTTCGAATCCGAAGGATGTACCGAATTTCCATGTCCGTTAGTGAGAGGAACCACCTCTAACGCAAACATTACTTTCCGTATACGTAAGTACTTTACACTGATGGCACAGTGAATGTGTGATATACTCAAATAATTGTTTTAGCGTTGCCTAACGTTCTCAAATGATTTTATAGAATAATGCCGCAAATAAGACATGCAGGATGGTGACTGACTCAGCAATTTCCTGCTTCTCTTATAATTTTAGAGAAAAAAGTTGCAAATAAAAGTTGAAGAGATTTAATATCAGCATTAGTTAACAAACTGCACTTTACTTATTTAATAAAGAATAAAAAGATGTTCAAAAATAAAAAAATTCTTTATCCTACTCGTACAATAATTATTTTACTGTTGCCAAAACTGAGTTGCTCAAAATCGTCGTATTCTGGATTACTTTAGTGACGATTTTAAAGCTTTTATGACGATTTTTGAGCACTTTAGTGCCGATTTCAAATAAAATAATTTTTTTTTAGTCCTTAATACGTGGACAGTGGCGCCATGACGTTCGGTGTAACGGCACTTTTGACTATTTTATTCTGGGTACTCTTTCAGTGTATTTTTGATAAATGCCGGCCTGTAATATTTCCATGGTTCCTCATTATAAATCCTGAATTTTTGATATATTTGTATATCTTTTTAGACTTTATTAAATGACTAACATGAAATTATTTCACCGATTAAGATGCAGATATAAAGTCTCTTCGACTTTCACAGGGCCGTAGCCAGCTTCAACTTCTAGGGGGGGCCAAAAAATATTTAGGGGGTAAATGCAAGAGCAATTGAATTGACTTTTTTTATGATATAATTAATACAAAAAAATTCTGTTTATAAGTAATAAAGCAGATAATATTGGAATTTTCTATTTTTCAACTATTCTATTTTTGCAAAAAAAATCTAAATTTAATTCTTTTGTACGCGTTTATTCGAATGCTAATTCTCTAGTATTACATAGACAGTCTTTGGAGCCTGTTCACCTTTATCAAGAGCTCATTTCCAATTTGAAAGACATAATAGACGTACACTTATTTTCTTTTGTACCCGTAGTATTGAACTGGCGACATGCATATCAAAATGGTGAGTCCAAAATTTTCGAATATTCTAGCCAAATTAATTTATCATACTACTCTCTGAAATTTAATTTATCCATTTTACCTTATTTGTACAAACTTCTCAGAAGTATGTATTGGTTTGCTGTATTACGATCACGGTCTGAAAGCTAATTTATATTATGTTTTACTCTTTCCTTATCATATATTATGAGAAAATTGCAAATTTTACAAGAATTAGAAATTAAAATTTAATTTATATTTATGTACTGTTACTACTAGGGGTGGCTCTAAAGATTACAGGGGGGGCTGAGCCCCCCCTGGCCCCCTCCTGGCTACGGCCCTGGACTTTCATTTCACGCCTATGACGGGCTGATTCAGTCACTATCCTGTACGCTGCACATTATACACAACTTTCATTTGAAGAATTTTGAATTAAGACAATATAGGTAAATACAACAGTTTTACAGTTGTAATAGTATGTTACATGTGAGGTGAGAAATAATTCATTTCAGTCGAGGGCTTATAATATGACCGAGAGGCTCAGATATAGCGCAAGGCTGTAATGAAACTCCCACCGAACTATGTATACTATTTTATTCACAATCATCCTTATTTATCCAAATTCACTTCTCATTCTACTCGTATATCCAGCAAACAAAGATGATGTATAGTAGTAGTCTATGAAAACAAATGTTTAAATTTATTTCAATAATTTGACATGTGTCAACTGTTCAGAAAACTCAAATCTTAATAAAACAGCATTACATTAGAATTTTATATTACTTTATAATAAAAATGCTTCTGTTCAATATTAATATTGTAATTATTGTTGTTTTATTGTAATTATAAGGTTTTATTAATATGGTTGGCAGCACTGTTCAACTTACTTTCAGAGATTTATGACTGTGTTGCTAGGTAATTCTATATAAACACTTTCCACCCATGGGATAAATCTGTCATTTCCCACCCAAGAGATTGTCATATTAGTACGGACGTATTTCCCAACCTCTAAAAGGTTTGAAATTGACATATTACTATAGTGATTGTGAATAAAATATTATTACCCTCAAAAACCCAGCTACTAAATTTAACGTATGGATTATTTATTTAAAATGTCTTTACTTATCGACATTGCTTCATTAGCTTTGTTGGATTGTTTGAAATTAATTATGAATGATGCCTTGATCTATGAATATTCTTATTGAATAGCTGCGGATACCACTACTAGCACAATCAACATAAAAGCGCAAGTTTCTGGATTGTGGGTCCCATTCCCGCCACCAGATAGCAACACATGTCACAACCTGGTCA
The DNA here is from genome assembly GCA_963942605.1 of Poecilus cupreus. Classification (NCBI taxonomy): domain Eukaryota; kingdom Metazoa; phylum Arthropoda; class Insecta; order Coleoptera; family Carabidae; genus Poecilus; species Poecilus cupreus. The sequence goes on along the minus strand of OZ012716.1, from coordinate 3,402,366 downwards.
ACTCTTTCTGCCCTCTACAGGAGAATGAAATTGTTGTATATAACATGGCTATTCCTATATCTAAAACTTATCCCGTAAGTAATAATTCTGCAACTATTAAAAAAAAAAAAATAGTGAAAATATCTAACTTTTTGTAAGCAATTTGATTCACTGTCATTGAAATATACTAATACTGGATCACTAACTTGTGGACTTGACAGCAAAAAGCGAACCTGAAACAGAAAGATGTTGTGGGGCTATCCATCTTTATCTAACACTTGTTTGTAGAACGGATACTATGCGTTTGTTGAACGCCTACTATAGTCATAATGGTTAAAAGGCGTGATGATATTTATTTAATTTGTATTATTCAATTTTTAAAATAAACTTTTTATTTCAAAATCATTGAATGTTAATTTCTTCATATCTTCTTATCAACTTTCTAAGCGGACTGTACAACAAAGACAGGTGGCCCAACGACATGCTCTATCCTTTCCGCTCGCATTTTCAATGTCAGATGGTGTTTCAGTATTATTTTATTATTTCAGTAATCACTGTGAAAATAAATCAAATTTCAAATACCTACACGGAAAAAATGAATTGTTAAATAACAATATTTATCTTACGTACGTATAGTGACACAGTGACAGCAATTTAGATATTTACAAAAACAATATTTTAATTTATATTTATATTTATATTTATATTCGATTGCTGCTTCAAAAATCTACATATTTAAGGTTTTTTTTAACAATCTAATATTAGAAATAAATATTTTTATTTATTTCTAATATTGCTGCAGTGCATATCTAGATCATGTTGTCTTAAATATGATGTATTGTTAGGAATATAATATATATTCAAATCAACAAGTAATATTGCTATTTCAATCAAGATATTTAATTATGTTAATATGTATTATTACTGAGAAATATATACGTATTGTTACAGTAAGAATTTACAAATTGCTGTCACTATACGTAAAATAAATGTTGCTATTGTAGCATTCCATTTTTACCTCCCGCCTACCTCTAGATAAAGGAGGTATTGTTTTTGGTCAAAAACTTGGGTAGTGAGTTTTCAATGAATAAGCACGTTTTAGGAACCCTGCAATACGTTTTTACTATTTTCGCGATGATGTCTGTATGTATGTATGTTTGTATATATGTATGCATGTATGTTATGTTTGTATATATGTATGTATGCATGTATGTATGTATGTATGTATGTATGTACGTATGTATGTGTGTGTGTGTGTCTTATTAGATTTGGGATAAAATTGGTCAACCGGAAGTAGCAGTTTACTTGAAGCCCTTAACAGTTTTTCGTGAAAAAAACGGTTAAATTTCCTTTTTCAACAATGTATGTTATTTTGAAAGTTGTAGAATATTTAATTTTACATCTGTTTTGATTTCATTAATTTTATTCATTTTCATTGGATTTAGAGATAATAAAATATAAAGAAATTAGATAGAACCACTTATTGACATGTTATTTTGATTGTGTAAATATATGTCAAAAAATTAAATAAAAATACGAAATAAAATAAAATTTATGAAATATAAATAGAAAATAAATAAATAAGAAGGTATTGTTCTGTATCATAATTTTGTATCGTTTAAGAGTTGTATTGGGCGGGAGGTTATGCGCTGGCCACATCAGATTTTTTTTCGTGTATTTATTGCATCTATCAGTGTAACCACTTTTATATAATTCAATAACAATTCGGAATGCCGTATTTAAATAAAATATGTTCATCCAAAAAACTTTTACAATTTTACTTAAATGAGTTCTGAAATTATTAATTTTTTTCGTTTGGTAATACAATTTTTAAAATAATGGTACATTAATACAACTTGTTATGCAAACTATACTCATCATAAGGGCTGTTTTATAAAACTCCTTTTTTAATATGCCTACTGTTTTTTTCAGAAAATGAAGATGGTTTTGCAAATTCAATTCCTCGATGAAAAGAAAGAACCAATGATGTGTCTTAAGGTTCCGTGTGCCATTGTTGATGCACCTTCTTTATGAATTAAATAAATTTTCTGTTATTATTAATTTCTAAGCCCAGTATATATTTGTTGTGTATCGTATACAAATTTTTGGAAATATATAATTATACATTTGCCTTTAATGATTTTTAATGTGTAAAAAATAAATAAAATTTAGGATCTATAAACTGTATTTATTTATTGGAAGTTTCATAGCATGACTTAAAAATTATGTTACAGGCAGACTTTTCGCGTCGCTGAAACGTATTATTAAATAAAATAAATATATATATATATCATCACGCCTTTTACCCAGTATGGGTGTGGCACTCTGCTTACGCAGATCTCGGTAAGTGATATATTTTTACGTATGAAGTGCGGTTACCAGCCGTCAAATCATAGCCCCCAAAGATGTTAGTGGAGAGGGAACCACAGGGGTAAATTTAAATTTGTAACTGTCGGCAGTGGGATTCGAACTGAGGATCTCACGATCCACAGTCCGACACGTTACCACGGAGCTATTTACCCCATAAATTATTAAAACTAAAATTTTAATTATGACAAAAACAATGTTAGTTTCAATTTCCATAAATCAAAATATTTATATACAAATATTAATACAATTATTTCTAATTGTTGGGAGAACAAGTGATTTTTTTTTATTTGCCAATCTCCAATGGGTCTCTCGAAATTATTATTTTTTTCACAATCGTTTAATTTTTATGTTGTTTGCTCACTCTCTTTAGCAATTTAGTCAGTAGTGAGAAAAAGATTTTTAATCACAAGTGAGAAAAATTTTTTGGCTCATTCTTGTTTAAGGAATTGTAAAATTTTGTTCCGTAATTTTAACCTACTTTGCAATATTAAAATATTTGCGTTGTTGAATTTACGACTTCATAAAATGTTTAACGAACGTGTAATGTTACATTTTAATTCCCGAAAAAAATTTAAATTGTTTGTTGACAAGTTAGAAACTATTGGGGAAAATCATGTTAATACCGATTATATGTTGGTACTGAATCTATCACAATAAGTCATTCTCTAATGTCAAACATATTATTTAACCTCTACGGCTTCGCTTAAAACTGTTGCTGTGTTGTTTTGCTCTTGTTGCGCTAATTTGCTACAAATTATTGTTCTGTTGAGTTTAATAGTAATGGAGATTAAATAAATATTTTGTGTTTGATGTTTTGTATTTTGATTGTGGAAAAAATCAGATTTTACACTCGTGAGCAAACGTACATTTAATCACTCGTTCTGCTCGGGCGCCCAACTTCTGGACTCATGATTAAATGCACTACTTTTCTTTTGCTCACTAGAATTAAAAATAGTTATTATCCAACACCTCCCAATAAATGCTCTATAACTATATACAGGGTGTTTCATAACTTCAGGTACATACGTTAATGTTATTTGATATGCTGATTACGAATCAAAAAGATTTTTTTTTAAATCGCAAAATTATTTTCCATGTTTCCCAGTCCAAAATTTTTCGTTGCCACTGCCACTGGGTGGATGATTATGTTAATAATTATCATTTCATTAATAGTTATTTACGATACAAGTACGTAAAGCTAGTCTTTAGTCACGAATGGGTCAATTAAAACACGAACGTAGCGAGTGTTTTAAGACCCCTGAGTGACTAAAGACGCTTTACGTATGTGTATCGTACAATATTTTATCTACGATATAATGAAAAACCCCAAAAAATATTAAAAAAAATATTTTTATTTATGAAGTAGGATCACAATATTAAATGAGAAGTTTGCCATGATATCAAAATTTTTGCAAATTTGGTGTGCTTTAAAAATTTTAATCACTCGTTGCTTGGTAACCCGTGACTGCCCGTGACTTATGGGATCGCGTAACTAAACAACCGTTTTACAAACTCGAAACTAACAGTTAAACATCAATTTTACACACTATCGTAGATAAAGATAATTAAATTTTGTTTGTTTATTTTACTAGTATTATCCATTCATTGCTTGTGTTTAATATGAAAGCGAATCCAGTGCAGTACTACAAAAAATGTTTTAGGTTAAACAACCCTTAATTTTTTGGCTAAAGAATTATAAATTTCCACGTATAACTATCAAAGAACTAATTGCTTAGTTTGAAATATCTGAATATCGTTGCAATCTTTAATGGTAACAAACGCGAATACCGTTTATTGCAATATTTTGTTTCAAACAAATTACGGTCGAAAGGTGAAGTGCACCTATCTTAATAAGGTATGAGTCACTTTATATCGGTTTGTTGAAGTATAATATACTTTATTGTAATTGCATAATTTATCACATTTTCTAGTGTCATTTAAAAATGTCAAACATAGTGCAAACATGATTCTTAGTGCATTTGTACTTTACTTCAATAATAGTAATTATTTTAATTACAGTAGATTACGAGCCATTGCACTAGGTGGAAATTTTATTTTATCAGTGGATATTTTGACAACACAGACTTTGGTTTTTAAAATGTATTCTATTCGTCTGCTCCTACAAAAAAAAAAAAACACAACAATAAAATTAAGTTATTGTATCGTCATAAATATTGTACAATTGATTTATTAACTTATAATTTAAATTATATCCTATCAGTGATTTCAAAATGTTATTTGTAACATCTGTAACAATGACAAAAAAAAAAAAACACAGCTGAGTATATTAATTCAAATGAACACCTGTCAAGTATTGTTATACTGCGTACCGCAAAAGATAAGACATCAGATACAATAGTATAAAAGACGGGTATAATTATATGTCTACATTTAGCAAGAAAGTAACAACAATCTAGCCAACATGAAATTCATATTGTTCGGTGTTTTTACGCTCTTATTTCTGACGTTAGTTTCATCCTCAGAACCTGTACCCGTCAACTCATGTAAGTAAATAAGCATTAAACACTTTTTAGCTCTATCTTGTAAATTTGCTTCATAAATATATAAACTAAAATTATGTCTACATATTCCTCGTTACTAAAAGCATTAACCATTTTGTATGTAACATATTTTGACGTTTAATGAATTGACATTTCAATGAATTTCAATGGCAACCTATTTCTTAATTATGTTTTTGTTTTTAACTGGCTCTCAGCCATGTGAACAATAATTTTTGAACAATAAAAACTTATCTGATAATATATTATCAATTATTATTTTTCTTTTAACTATACATTGTTCAACTTACTTTCTTTAAAATATTCTCAATTTCTATACAAAACATAATTAAATACCGTAGTTTGTAACGACTGCTCATTAATTGATTTAATTTTAATTTGCTGTAACTTTTTTGTCATTGAGTTTTTCAAAAATTTTATTAAGGAAAAGGCATTATTTTGGGCACCCCTATCTATACTTTGAATCTTTTCCGTATATTATGAATTACCCTGTTTACTTTATTTTAATATAATTCTATTCAATAGTAAATACGGGTACATATTATTTGGATAAATATATTTTGTTGAATTTTTATTTTTCATTTTCCTTAATTTGTTGAAGTAGTATGGAAACATTATTTTCGCGCCGCCGTCCGTCATTGATACAATTACATATCTCTAAATCGGTCGGAAATCATGTTTTTGTCGTACTAGTTCGACAAAAATTGCTAACTTTTTATGGTTATATGTTGGCATCACTTCACTAATTTTAGCTAACTTCTGACGCTAGAAATGTCAAAGTATTACATTGTCATAAAAATATTATGGCAATATATCTACAATTGAGTATTTACAATACAAGAAAACAGAATATTTATGGATTTTAAACATATTTGTAAGTAATTATAATTGTATTTGTAGTGTAAAATAAAAATAAAAATATGTAGATATTTTTGGTTATGATACTGGAAAATAAACATAATTGACATTCAAATATTGTGAAGTTAGCAACATAAAAAAATTCCCTGTCATTAAGAAAATGAGTAATAAATTAAATTTATTTTTTACATTTACATAAATGTTGGCGCGAAAAATCTTGTGTATCCCTCGGGTGGAAACTATTTTGCGAGTGCTCGTATTTGTAGGACTCGCCTACGGTTCGTCCTATCAAAATAAACTCGCACTCTCAAAATAGCAGTTTCCAACCTTGTGATACAAATAACTATTGTTGAATTTTTATTTTTCATTTTCCTTAATTTGTTGAAGTAGTATGGAAACATTATTTTAGTGTCTTTTGGACTAGTATACAATAAACTAAAAACAATAAACAACGGTAACCAAATAAATTAAATCAAATGATTGGTTTATTTTGTGTGGGCTGGGTAATAATCACAAAAAAAATCGGTGATAAATTTATTCAGGAATTATCTTGTTATTCCTACAAAAATTTTCTCGTGATTACCTGTACAATAATGATTAAACAAATCAATAGATTATAAAATCATAATTATTTTGTAGGTAATGAAGATGGTGACTTTCCCGTTCCAGTTTCTTTTACATCTGAAGGTTGTGTACAACCGCCATGTCCACTCGTAAAAGGCACCACAGCCAACGCAAATATTACGTTTAAAATACGTAAGTATAGTGGAATCATGTTATAATGGAATTATCCAGTTAAGAATTTAACTATAAAATTTGGCATGTTGATATACTTGGTCAAATATGATAGGTAGTTTTGTTGCAAGCATTGTATCATAGCTTATTGTTGTGGAAACAATTTTGCAGAGAATTGATCAAAATTCAAGCTAAGCTATTTTTTTTTTGACAGGTTGAAGAATTTCTTTCTGAGAAGATGTAGATGAGATGCTACATCGATATGAAAGGAGAACATTTTGGTCATTTTTTATAATTTTGTCACTTGAAACTAAATAATTGTTATTACATAAGAGTCCGAAAAATGATACATTACTGTCGAGGAGCCATACTGAAATACGAGACACTTTGTGCCGAGTATTTTACGGCTCCGAGTCAATTACAGACATTTTACTGACGAGTATGTATTAATTTTTTTTTAAACTGTTGATAATAAATATTGATTTAAATTTAAAAATTAAATCTGATTTTCTAAGGTAACAGACCGTTTAAAAACGTGCATTAAACGATGAAGTTTTTCTTTTCAAGTGACTTTAAATTGTCTTTATAAGTGAACGTTTCAGTCTATTCGCTTGATCAAGTTTTTAGTGAATTAAAACAAGCAAGTGTCAATAGTACAGTTATTCCAACATAATAGTATCTATTTATTTTGCACTCATGAATTTTTTTGAGGTGTATCCACTAAGTTCTCAACTTCTCTCCTATTCCACTGTACCATTGTAAGTTTATTATTAATTTAACCCTTGTAATGTTAAAAACATAAACACAAATGATATTTGACAGGCAATTATCACTTCGCTTAGTTGGTAGTGCTGTGAAATCAGTAATGTTTTAGAATTTTTTAAGAGAAATTACCCCATATAACAATTTTTCGGTGTAAGTTTTACGTAACAAGTCAACTCATCTATCTCTCTTACACAACAATTACGTTATTGTGCGAAAGAGAAAACTTTAAAACTTACTTGAAAAGAAAAATGTCATCGTGTAATGCACACTTAAGGTAAGAGAACGTTTAAACGTTTTCGTGACTAATCAGGGAAATACTACTTTCGCTCGCATTTTAGGTATGAAAATAGTACTTTCGCTCCGGTTTCAGAAAAAATAATTTATAAATTAATAATAATTTTTACTTCTTTTTGATCATATTATATGGCTCTTAAATATTTATTATAACACTGTTTAAAAATAAAAATTTGATCCAAGTTTCCATTTTGCTTTGCCAAAATTGTTTTAAATTTGACGAGTTCCTAAAGTATTGTAATTTTTCAGCTGACGACACCGACGCTTTAACAGTTGATATAAAGGCTAGAGTGGCTGGAATGTGGATACCTTTTGCACCTGCTGACAATAATGTTTGTCATGGCCTACTAAATTCATACTGTCCGGTGGATGACAATGAAATTGTCATTTATAATATGGCTATTCCGGTTCACAACTACTATCCTGTAAGTATTTCAACAAGATGTAACATATAGACTTATACCATAATATTTTACTAGGTTCTTTAACAGTTTTTTTTTATTTTTCTCAGAAAAGAGTAGAGACCACTTACATTAATGCCCCGGTATTATAAATAAAGGCTTTTCAGTAAATTTATTTGTGTTTAATAAGTGCCTGCACATCATTATTATTTTATGACTTACTTTACTTTACATTACCGTAAAATATTTTATTCTTATTTGGATAATTTAATGTAAATTTATTAATAAAGTAAATTTAATTGGAGTTTAAATTTCTTTATTATACAGAGTATAATTGTTCTTAATTATACTGTTAGTTAGCGATGCTTAAGATATTTTAATTTTGTTATTTAATTCAGTAATTTAAAGCACAATCTTACTCATTTTTAGATAAAACAATAATAAAGCAATAATTTGTTTAACAATAGTATTACAATGCATTTTATTAAAAAAATTAACATTTATTACTTGCGTTGTTTCTTATGTCAATTCAAATTATTTTCGTAGTTAATAACGTGATTAACTGATTGTACTCGTAAATATGCAATCGGACATACATAAGTCTGTGGACAATAATGTTTAATTAGCGATATTTAATATTTATTTTAAATAGAGGAAAGATACATGAAAATTTAAGCTAATATATTTATCTGAAATCTAGTGACAAATATTAAATTTGGTGATAAATCATCAAATGAACTACTACTTTTTGTTAACCTAACATAACTAGAAAATAGGATGATTCATTCATAACATACGGAGGAGATTGAAAAAAATTGTTTAATTTGGATTTATCCCTTGTCCAGCACATATACAGGGTGTTGACCGCGACCCCGGAACATAGGACTTTAACATGTAAAATCATACTTTCGTAATTTCCTGCTTAACAAATTATATTAGATAAAAAAGTTTCAAATAAAGTTGAGAGATCATAAAATTCTACATCAGAATCAATAAATAGAATTACATTTACATGCCCTATAACGCCAGAAATTAAATATGAAAATATTAAAAATTAGCTCAAAAATCGGGTTAGCCTTGGAAATGAAACAAAATTGTATTCAATTGGAAATGAAAATTGTATTTTTTATTAATTATTATTATAAATTGCATAATTGACTATTTTTTTTAAAGAATTTTGTTTCAATTCCAAGGCTAACCCGATTTTTGAGCTAATTTTTAATATTTTCATATTTAATTTCTGGCGTTATGGGGCATGTAAATGTAATTCTGTTTATTGATTCTGATGTACAATTTTATGATCTCTCATCTTTATTTGAACCTTTTTTGTCTAATATAATTTGTTAAGCAGGAAATTACGAAATTATGATTTTACATGTTAAAGTCCTATGTTCCGGGGTCGCGGTCAACACCCGGTATGTAAGGGAGGCATTGTGACGGGTCCAAATCTTTGGTAGTGATTTTTAAGAGATAAGCACCCTAGAATATTTTTAAAAAATTTAAATTTCGATTTAAAATATTCATGTTACGAACTGAATAAATTTTGCAATTTTGGAAACAAGCCATCATTGACGTTCGCGGCGAATCGTTGGCGGCGAATCAACCCCCAATAACCCCCCCCCCTTCCTCAGTCTTGGTCTAAATTTATATAATTAGTTCTTATTCCTAAACTAATTTCTACATAATTCATTGGTTTTTGTTTTACAGCCACTCAGTCTAACACTAAAAGTGAAGGTTTTAGATGAAAGAAAGAAACCAATTATGTGTATGAAAGTTGACTGCAAAGTTGTTAAGGCATCAAAAAGAATAAATTAGTTATTTTTTATTTAATTTATATGTTATATTTTATAAATGCAATTATTTAATTTATGTTTTATTTAATTTGTGTACGTATTATTAAAATTTATATAAATGTTAATAAAGGACTGTCTTTTTTTAATATTAAGATATATAGAATTATTTATGTATTCATTATTTATTATTTTTTATATTAATTTGAATGATTCAAATGAATATAATTAATAAACAGTTGGTGTTAATTTTTCACTTATTACAAAAACAATTTCTGCTATTTCTATCACGCTTGTAACAATAATTATTATTAATACTTATTGTTTTTGATATTTCTAATATTATATTGATATTTTTGCAATTACTATGTCGATATTTTTTGTATTTATTATGATTACAATTTTGTATGTACCTACTAAAAGTATTGTAAGCGCATATACCTTTATAATTAATAAATAAATATATTAAAAAAAAGTTGTGTATAACATAAATTAAATATATCACGCACTGTAATACCTTGAACAGAATTTCATAGAGGAATCACTAGATGGCAACTTATGGCTATACTATGCTTATCAAAAATATTTTTTTCATTATCTAGACACTGTCGCGCATGTCCTTTGTGAAAATAACAATAAATAATTAATGTGAATAACACGTAATCTTCCGAAAATTATAAATTCTAATCTGTACAAAATATATAAAGTTTCAAACAAAAAATATAGCCAATATTATTCTACATCTTTTTGAGTACGACAAAATTTACCTTTGTTTGGATTTAGCTTTGAGGATTCATTTGTTTTCTTTGAAAATTTCGGTGTAATTATATTTTATGGTATATGTAGGTAATGGATACTTTACACTGAGCTTTATACATACCGTGTGTCTGTCTTAAAGGTGTACATAGGAGATTAACATGGGAAATCAGTTTTTTGCGTGCTGGTGCTCGGTGTTCTATCGGACAACAATGATTGTAGTACCAATCGAAAGATATCATTTTTCTGAATCAAACGATGTAAAATACACTACTATTTAGTAGTAATTTGGTTCCGTAAATTTTTTAAATTTTGAGAATTCTCCGGTTTATTCAATTTTTATCGTAAATAAATATAGTCACCTATGACTGTTTTATTTTGATTTCTGTCAAGCTATTTATTTGACGTTTCTGACTTTTGGACTTGTTTAAAACAATTTGTAAAAATATGGCTAGTTATACTACTGAAGAGCGTATTTTTCTAGTAAAACTATTTTTTGGAGGAAATAGTTAGCTCAGAGTGCGAGATCTATTTTCTATTAAGTTTATGAATCGACCGAATCCAAGTGCAACCACAAATGCTAGTATCCATGAAAAATACACGTGAGCTTAGTAATTGCAATTTAGCAAGAGAAGAAGAACGTGTTTTATTGGAAGAAAGGGTTTTAGGAATGATAAATGTAGATCCTTCGTATAGCACTAGATTTTTTTAAATGAATTGGGTGTACATCGTTCATATTTTGAAAGAAAAAGTTCTTATTATTCCTACAAAATTCACTGCAATCAAGAACTTTTTTCCATTTGACGAAGAAAGTGGAAGAGTATTTTGTGATGATATACAAAATAGCCAATAAAAATGAAATTTTTTCTCATCGATTTAAAAAAGTTAACTCTTAATAAATTAATATTATTTAAAGAAAACTGGTTTTTAGACTAAAATTTATTTAATAAAATCTTTACGCAAAAATTATAATAATACGCTTGTCATTACTGTAAATAACCATTTTTTACAAATTGACAGAAACGTCAAATAAATTACTTAAAAGAAATCAAAACAAAACAGTCATAGGTAACTACATTTATTTTCAATAAAAACTGAATAAATTGGAGGATTTTCAAAATTTAAAAATTAATTTACGGAACTAAATTGCTACTAAATTGTAATGTATTTTACATCATTTGATTCAGAAAAATGATATCTTTCGATTAGTACTACAATCATTGTTGTCCGATTGAACACCGAGCAACAGCACGCATTAAACTGATTTCCCATGTTAATCTCCTATGTACACCTTTAAGACAGACACACGGTATACCGGGTGTAGAATTAACATATGTTGTATAGAGATTTCAATGCTTTTTTTCGTGATATTGCTTTAAATTTTTTACCTATTCACTTTAACGTAAAAGTATAAATACAAAAGTTGAACAATATTTAAAAATGCATGCAATAAGGCACATGTGGTTACCTAAATATTGATTTTAATTTGATCGATATATCGTGACCTTACAAAATCCCAAATTGTTGAAAAACAAGTAGTTTCTAAACAATTCTGAGATGTTTTAGAACGGAGGCGGGAAAAAATATTGTTCGTTATCTAATCTCTCATATCACAGTAGATCAATCATTATTGATGCAAAGTAAAGGCAAACGAACAATAGATTAAACATTAACTTCTCAGTAGAGAGATCTACGTAAATCCTTGGATCTTTCCATAAAATCAAAGTGTTTACGTCTCGTGAAACGTCTAGTAGATAAATTACGTGTTGTCGATAAGAAATTACACTTTACGATTAGCATCCACCGTAGATGTTTAGTATTTCAGCTAATGTCAACTGCTATTGACATACGGTTTAAAAAGTTCTCTCCACGTGATAACTAACCTAAAATATTTACATTATTTTTTATCGGACACAATTTTTTGTTAGTTTGTTTGTAATTCTAATTAACAACTAAATATAAATGTTGTGAAATAAGTGAAGAGTGATAACAAATTGTTGGTTTGTTTATAAACAATCGTGGAAAGTTTTGAAACAAGTGGATGTGTGGCGTGCAAGTGAAAACATTTGGATGACATCTTCAAAGATAGCTACGATGTCCAGGGCGAAATCAGGCGGGAAAGTTGATGAATCGCGGCTCCCAGACGGTGGCTGGGGGTGGATGATTGTGTTGGGGGTGGCAGTTACTAATGTAAGTTGGAAGCTAGTGTTGTGTTTTTTTTTTTATTTTGTTATGCGGTTTGTAATTTTATCTCAAGACGGTCAAGTTCAAGAATGTTCGTATCAGTTTATTGATGGAGGTATTTACATAAATAATAACTGTTATGTATTATTGTTTATTTAGCATTGGAAATCAGTATTTTCACTTTTACTACGGTACCTATAAGAAGAACATGATAATTCAGGTGATTTCTAAAATATTTTATGTTCGACAGTGTTATAATCACTTGTTTATGATATTGTTTAGCGTCCATAAAGTGGATCTTTGTGTACTAATCCGAAAAAGTAAAATCAATAGCTAATAAACAATTTGATAATCAAACTTAAATTAATCTGCAATCGAACATAAAATATTGTATATAACACGTACATAATAGGGTTTTATTTACACGCGCTTCGTGTATAAAACCTTATATATTATATTTATATTTATTATATATTTGTACCATAAATATCTATTATTCGTTTCAAACTGACTTTAATATATCCATATCAACACATAACAATGGCTGGTACTAAGAGCTCTGTTTTAGGTATTTTAACGCTGTATAATATTCTAAAATTATTATTAATAATTCGTATATGTGGCTAGTATATTTTCGAGGGATGGACGTATTGACCGGGAGATTGAAAGGCGAGTGTCTGCAGAGTGTAATGTATTGGGTGCTCTGGGTACATTTGACAAAACGTGAATGTAGATGTATAGAGATGCTCGATTGAGTGTATATAATGGTGTGTTAGTGCCTATATTGATGTATGGTTCTGAATGTTGGGTGTGGATGAAGAAGCGTGAACGACGTATAACTGCTGTAGAAATGTGATATTTGAGAGGAGTATGTGGGTATACGAGACGTGATCGTATCCGAAATATATTGGTGTATGGTAAGTGTGAGATTGAGAAGAATGTTGTTAAGAAAGTGGGAGTGAGTCAGTTGAGGTGGTTTGGACATGTTGAGCGAATGTTAAATGAAAGGTTGGTGAAAATATATGTGGGTGAGATTGAAGGTGAACGTTTGCGTGGACGCCCGAGGAATAACTGGTTGGGTATGATTGATGGTTTGTAGCGTGAACGAATGATTCCGAGAGTGAAGAATAAACGAGCATGTATGAATGTGGACGAGGCGAAAGTGGTGTGTCAGGATAGGAATGTTTGATGGAGATTGATTGTTGGTTGACTGTGTTTCCATGTTCCTGCTACCCTACTGAGAGGGATATAGCGTGATGTTTTGTTTATGTATGTGTCAGGTATATTTTTGTTCTTATAGCAACTATTAATTTTTAGTTACAAACAAACGTGGCCAATACATAATTTCCCGCCAAAACATCTTTTAAACGGTACACACTAGAAAAAAGTTTCAAATAAAAATTGTAGCCAATACTATTACATCTTTTGAATGTAATAAAATTTATTTTAACTCGTTTATTTACTAAAATATGCTGTAAGACATGAGAGGTCTTCCCATTTCCGGTTTGATGGATTGTTCCCAAAATATAAACAGTTCGTAACATGAAGATGTCAAGATGTTAATATAATGAAAATTATAAAAACAATTGGCGATCACTCAAAACATGTATTTCCGTCAAAATCTCGCAATTAATTTTTCATGAATGTCATGCTACGTATAGGAAAGTAAAAAGATAATAATATTTCCACAAATTTGCTGTCTTGTCTGTTTATGCAATAAGTAATTTACGATTCTACAAAACATAATTTACTTTAATTACTTTTCGCAGTAAAATTGCTGACACATAGCCACATGTAGTCTATGTAACTAAGGAGACCATAACCAATCAAAATATTCCATTTATTTTTAAATGCGTGATTTATCTGCGACGAATGTACATATCTACAGTGTGAGAGACTGTCACAAACGTGAACTTGAGATAACATATCGATTTTTGTATCTCTCAAGTGACTTTGACGACATATGTGATCCAGATTTTATGATTCTGTCACTGATAAAAGTTATCAGCAGATAATCAGGGCGGTGAACATTCCAGAGCTGCATGACAATGATAACCTTTTGGATATAAATTGGTTCATTCATAAATTATTTGGCAAATATATGTGACCCGACAGAGGTCACATCTTAATATATTTGATTTTTGGTTAAAAAATAATTACGATAGTTATTTTAGTTGCGTGCAAAAATATCTGCGAATCAAACTGTTTAAATTGGAAATAAGGTCAATGGGGTATTCCGACGTATTCCGTTTAATTTGTTTTAGGTCTCTAGAAAAATAAATATTAAATTTAAAATAAAAAAAATTGAGAAATGACATTTTTAAAATTCAACAAATTTTAAATAATCTGTTGTGACGTCACAACACCTACAAACAACTTAAGCAGAAACTAGTACGTCCTCATTGTTGTCAATGTCAACCTGTCAGTGTCTCACTGCTATCACTGCTATCAAATATTTGAAGGAAATTGCTCATAACAACTAACAACACATACCTTGACTTCGAATATTAAAAAGCTATCTTTTCAACCAGACATACGGAATGTTCAAAAAAATAGACGTCACGGATTTAAGGGTGGATAATACATTTTAAAACAATCAAAAAAAAAGTTTTTATAAACATATATCCGGAAATGTCTAGTTTCAGAGCTATAGCGATTTTAAAATTTTATTTCTGTCATTATACAACTCTTACTTTTAACATTACAATAAAATCATAGTAGCCGTTTACAATAGAAAATAATAAATAAAAAAATGTTCAGTATTAATATAACAAGAGTGTGAGAATAAATTGAAAATAATTTGACAGATCTTTCGAAAACTTGTTGCCAGGCAATAGCCACGAAAGCCCGTAGGGCTTGAGTGGCTATTGCCAAATGGCGACAAGTTTGAAAAAGATACTGGAGAATTATTTTCTAATTTATCGAACCCTCGAGTTATATTTAATTAGATTATTTTTTGATTTCATCATCAGGCACGCCAATAAATTTATTTTTTTGCTCATTTTTCCTTGTGTTGACGATGTTTGTCTGACATCTGTCAACAAAAACAAAAAAGCTACAGAAAATATTCCCGGGAATAATCACAAGAGCAAGAGCAAAAAATAATCAATTAATAATAATTAATGACAAATAAGGAAAAGCAAAAGATTATCTTCGACTGTTTTCCGTGTCATAATTTAAAGAATTGTAAAGATTGTATTATCAACATTTATAATAAATAGTACGTTAATGAAAACGAGTGCGTTAATGAAGCTCTTAACCCACGCAAAATGACTGGGTTAAGTGATATTTAACTCACGGGCGTAGATAAAATACGTAACTTAATAATTTTACTATGGGTTCTGACAATATTTTAGTTCTTAGCAATTTATTGACAAGAAAACTTGGCCAATTTAATGACCAACAAATTTCGTCGTGTTAAACAGGCATAAAACTTATTAGGTTCTACCATTGATTAAGAAATATATAGGTGTCCCAAATTGATTGGGTCACCATTGTAATTTCAGAAACTATAGAAGCAACGACATCGGTTTTAGTGCTTATTTAGATTCCGTTGAGAAACATTTAAAATTCTGAACAGAATGAAAGTTGTTGAAAAAATATTGAATATTGTGATTTAAAATTCAAATTGCTGAGAGTTGAAAAAACTGTGAGAACTATACAAAATTCAAAAGACTCTTGGATTAAGTTCTGTATAAATTTTTGATGTTTGAAGAGAGGAAACCAGAGGGATAAAGTTAAAAGTGACGACATATTCGACTGCAAAATTAAAATGTCATCATCTAACATTTTGTCGTGGTTAACGAATCAACAACAAGAAGCTAAGAAAATTTATTTGTTCGTAATGCTTTTCTAATTATGTGCAGATGTTCAATCAATCTCTGGTGTCAGTATTCGGGCTCTTATTTGGTCAACATTTAGAAGAGATGGGCCATGAGACATCAGGAGTTGCGTTAGTGTCTAACGTGAACAACATGGTCATGTGCTTCTCAGGTAAAGAAACATAACTATTAACTACTGACTTATGATTTGATTTACTTTAAATATTAATCTATTCGTATATTTATTGTTTTATGTAAAGCAGCGTTTGTTTGTCGCAGGTTTGGTGACCGGGCCAGTTTTGCAGAGGTACTCTTGTCGATCTGTATCGATATTTGGGTCAATGTTAACATTTATTGGACTTGTGATGTGCAGTTTTGCTACCAGCCTCACCGAATTGCTGATATACTACAGTTTTCTCACAGGTAATATAAATAATGATTCTGTACTGTTGCACAATGTAGTATTTTATATTTTGCGTTCATAATGAAGTCATTACGAAACCCAATTGTGTAGCGTACGATTCTTCATTTCGATAAGTAACTCTTGTATTAGAATGTTGCTTCTAGATAACATTTATTTGAGTTTTTTTCTTAAAATTACTTACATGTATCAGAATTAACATAAATAATTGAATAAATCTTAATCCAAAATAAATTGTAAACAAC
Source organism: Poecilus cupreus (assembly GCA_963942605.1). NCBI lineage: Eukaryota > Metazoa > Arthropoda > Insecta > Coleoptera > Carabidae > Poecilus > Poecilus cupreus. The sequence continues at coordinate 3,385,228 of OZ012716.1, read as the reverse complement.
TATAACATAACACACAGATTTCTCTAAATCCAAAACTCGGTTTAATATAACGATTTTTTTTACACAATTTAGTAATAGTAAAGGACTCATTTTATATATTTTATTTCGGACGACTCGTTTTCTAAATTTTGACGGGTACGAAAAAAAAAATTATTTTCTATTTCGGTGTTAGTTGAATGCTTTCTAATCTGACAGATAAACAATGTATAACCTCAAGATGTTAAGTTATTGGTGTATAAAGTTAAAATATCACTTTTAAATATGAATCTTTTAGTTTAGAAAAAATATAAACGAATGAAAAATAAAAAATTGTATCCATATTCTTGTTGAATAATTATATGAATAACAATAGTATAATATGTAGTATTTATGAGCTCAATTTCTCTACCAAATAATAGTTGCGCGCTGCCACCAAATAATGCAGCTGCGATCAGGAGTTCATTACGGCCGTCTTAATAAAAAACAAGATTCAAATTTCGGTTTAATATATGAAAATTGTAAGAGAATATTTCTGTGTCATTATTCAAAATAGAAAAGAAACTTTTACCACTCTTTGCTATGTCAGACAGAATTTTACCCTTTGTTACCATTGGAGACAAGCGATAAAGCAAAATTACTGAGAAAACATCAACTTAACGTTGACAAATGCAAGCACAAAAGGCAACTTTCTACAACATTCGTCGGAAAAGTTTATTGCTGCGTTAATCAACAATGAATTTTCATGTGTGAATCGCTGCCAATACTTTGGATAAAAAAACACCATTTGTCATTACCAAATTGAACCTAACCTAACATTGAGTGGACCACAAGGATGGGGGCGCGTACTTACAATAGCAGGATTGAACAAAACGCTATACAACACTTGTGAAGAAACAAATTCGCTCATATATGCGTGAGCGAAATTCTTAGTTTCTTCACTGGTATTGAAATATACTATTTTAGTAAACTGATATTTCTATCGTGCAAAAATCTTCCATGTCGCTGTTGTTACATTTTCCGACAAAATAATAAAAGTAAAGTGACTCACAATTCGCAGGTCTGGGTCTGGGTCTGATCTACCCCGCGACGTTCGTGGCCATCAAGGCGTACTTTGCGTCGCGACGGGCGTGCGCCGTGGGGCTCAGCATGGCGGGCACGGGGCTGGGGCAGATGCTCATGCCGCAGCTCGTGCGCTGGCTGCTCGATGAGTTCGGCTTCTGCTGGGCCGTGCGCATCGTCGCAGCGCTGTGTCTGCACGGCGCCGTCGGCAGCATGCTCTACCAGGTGAGGAAAAAACACATTAGTCGTTATTATTCACTGTATATGTAATTGCTATAAGCAGTAGTTGCATTTGATGTCAATACTATCGCCAATTATTTTTTATTCTAAAAATATATTAATTTATAATTTGCATATTTAATTGTTAAAAACACGTATCAGTTTTAACCCTATATTGCATGAATTATTATTTTTTAAATAAGGGCTCAAAAAATTATTTTTTTCAAAAGAAATATTCATATATTTAAAATAAGTGTGTTACATAAATTTATTTCTTAAAATGAATTTTTTTTTAAGTTTTATTCACTATTGTGAACATTATGAACAAATTCATCTTACAATAGAACTTTGGTCTATTGGGTCGTATTTGTGTACTATACAAAATTGTTTGGTAAACAACCTCTTCTAGGAAAACATCAGAAAAAAAAATATTTTGAAATTTTGTAAAGGTGTATTTAGCTGTAATATATCAGCAGGTAATAAGCTGCTTCCTTCAAATTTTACATTTTCTATCTTAGTTTTCGTAATTATCCTTTTCCACTTCAACTTTTTTTATGTTGGTCAAATTAGGAGGAATGACCTAATTGGCAATTGACAAAGTTATATAATGTTCCCAAATGGTTACAACATGATTGCCATGAATGTATACTGCATAAGAAAAGAAAAGAACAATTTTAAATTTTATGTTCCCGATCGGGAACAGTATGCAATAGAGGGTTAACGTGATTTTTTACAATTAATTCAATATCTTTTTCTATTGGGACTACGCGCATGAAAAAATCATTCTCGATGATAATTTTTTTATGATTTTAGCGCCATATTTGAATTTATAAAAATTCCTAAAGTAGAAAAACATTTATTTCACTGCGTTAATATTGTGAGAAATAGTATTTTTTACAGATTTTTTCGATTGATGCAACCTGCCGGAAAGAATTAAAAACCGTATTTTTTGTCCCAAATCTGCTTTTCTCCACATGTAACAATAGAAATCCATTAAAAAAAATCTCAGACATTCCTCTTCGAGTGAGAAATAATTGGTATTTTTTTCATTTCATATTGGTGTAATCTATCGAAGAATTAAAGATTTTTTTCAATGAATTTATATTGTCACATGTGAAGAATACAAAAGTGAATTATAGTGCGCAACCTTATTGAAACACCTTGTACATGTTAAAATAAACAGATGGGAAAGTTATCAAAAAAATTATACTGTTAACCTGAAAACGGTATCAGTAGGTTTATCATAATTGCAATAAATTATTCGAAGTATCTATAGTACTTATTATCGTTTTATGACGCATTTATTTTATTTTTATATTTAATATCTAATACTTGACAGATAATACTTATTCCTTATCTAACAAATAATTTTTTTAATTCCACTATAAATCATTTCAAAATTATTGATTGTTCTTTTGCGTCAATATTAAAAAATTTCAAGTGTATGATAATATTGTCCTGATTTAAAATATAATCACTTTTACCTTGGTATTTACATTTATATGTTTTCCTAAAAATATGATTTTGAAATTTGCCGATGCAAAAAATTTAGATAACAATATAATACATAAAGATACGAATTAAATTAAAAAGAAATATTCAAACAATAATCCTTATTGTTAAAGTGTATAATATAATTAATAAATATATATTTTAGCCTGTCCACTGGCACCTGAAGCCAATCCCTAACGATACTGAAAAGTTATTGAACAACAATGATCTGGTACTACAAGTAGATGAAATTGATAAACAGAAAAAGGAAAATGCGAAGAAAGAAATCTCGAATAGTCAAGAAAAAGAAAAATTAGCCAATGACAATAGTTATAAGCAAGAAAAGACTGAACTGGAACAAAAAGAAAGTGGTAAGATACTATTTTATAATCATAATCCTTAGCAGTTAAGTTTGAAGATTTACAAATTATAAACGTATTAATTTTATTTTGGCTTGTATTGTTCAAGTTTTTGTAGTTGTGATGTGTGACAGCAGAAATCAGGCCGAAAGGTCCATTGTACTATCTTAAATTTTCAGGGTCCCCAACAGAGTTTTGCTGTTCTGCTGTACTAGACATTTTTGCTTTCATCCTCTAGTATTAATAAGTTTCCTTTCTTCCGAAATTTTTCACTACCATCAACAATACAATTAACAACGCAAACGAAACTGACCATGTGCATACGGAACTGACAATGGCAATATTAAATACGCACATTGTCAATTATTATATTCAAATTTGTTTCAAATAACTAAGCATTCTCATGTGTCATATAATTTTAACTGACCAATTTGCTCCGTTAACTTAACGTGGCAGTTAAATGCCAATTTGATGTTTCAGAAACCCATTTGCAAGTTTAAAGAGCTAAGGTCAAACATATGCGTCGAAAGAAGGAATCCTTTAATTTTTTAAAAAACAGCAATTCTGTTCCAACAACCTCCATTCTTCAAAATTTCATGGATTTTTTACAGTGACTTGTACATTGCAATGTCAGATGAAGTACATATTTTCGTTGGGTTCGTTCTCTCCCATGAATTTTGTTTTGTACATTCAAATTTAAATAAATTATTTCTTGCAATTATTCTTATCGAAAAACAAAACAATTATTACAGTAAGGTCTTTGAACATTCTAGTATTTATATATGTGGATGAAAAGGATAACTGAAACATTAAACTATAAAAAAATATTCGTTGAAGTCTAGTTGGTCAAAAATTCAGAACTTTGATACTGTGTCTCTCATTCCCATGAACGACTACAGGAAAGAAAATAATTCGTATATTTGTAAATGTGATCATTTATAACATACTAAGTTTATTTTCAATTTGAATTTACAGTTTTTGAGAAACAAATCAAAATATACTAAAAAACACACTTGGTATGTTTTTGTTTGTTTCTCAAAAACAGTAAATTCAAATGAAAAATAATTTTAGTATGTTATGGATAGACGATCATATTTATACATATACAAATTATTTGTATTACTGTAGTCGTTCATGAGAATGTGTGATATATATATATATATATATATATATATATATATATATATATATATATATTAGTATTTTGAAAATTATGTTCATGTATAATTTGTAAACAAAATTAGCTTTTTAAAATTTATTACAAAACTTTGGACTTTTATCTACAAATGTAGGTATAAAACATTATATGTTTCATTTATTCTAATAATGATATATTGTTTCAAATAAGTCATGTTCATATTGCGCTATCTTCAGCCCGTATGGTTGACCCTAAATTAACTGGCTCAATAAATCTGGTTCTACAAATCGGCCCTAAAACAGGGGCTGATACACTTCTCTTAAACACCCAAAAACAGAGCTCGTGGCATTTACATGATAAGAAGAACTAAAACAGCTTTGAACTCGTAATACAACAACACTTTTCGCTTTTCAGGGTCAGCCCGTCCATGGTACAAATCGCTCCACTTCTCTCTATTCCGCGACCCCACCTTCGCGAACCTCTGCTGCGGGGTGGGGCTGGTGCACACAGCGGGCGTGTCGTTTAGCACGCTGTTCCCGCTGCTGCTGCAGGAGGGTCCGGTGCTGCGGCTGTCCCGCGCAGACACCGCGCTGGCCATGTCGCTGCTGTCTGCCGCGGACATCCTCGCCAGAGTGTCCATCCCCTGGCTCATGTGGAGGTGCGGGGTGTCGAGCAGAGGCGCGTTTTGGTGGGGGGCGCTGCTGCTAGCGGGGGCACGATCAGGTTGGTTGAAGAGAATGGTGGGAAAATGATTTTTTATTTGTATTCAACGAGCAGAAGTTTCACTTTTTAGCCGCCGGACTAAAAGTGTCTCCTTGGTAACACTATTACTACGGAGGCACACAAAGTTAAATATTATGAAAACCAGTAAGGTTGTAATTCAATAATTTGACAGTAAAGAATGAAACAAATAATAAACAACATATTCTAAAACAACTCAAAATGCTGGTCAAAACAGAATATTTGTTGAAGTTTTAAGCATTTTTTTGATGATTTATGTTTGTATTTTCTATGGTTGAAAAAAAAAATTACTTGTGTTATCCTGAGTAAATGTGACTTTGTCTGCTACGCTTGTATTGAATTGTTGTAAATGTTTAAACAATTATATTAATAGCTATCAGATCTTTAATAATTATTATTTGATTTTTTCACTTACTTTATCAACTTTTCGTTATCATATATTATTAGGCAGACATTCGTACATCTTTTATTTATTGTTCTTAATTTCATGAGATTCTTTCTGTGCCTTTTAATAATAAAAACAATGAAAGATCTTCAAAATTTTACAAAATATATAATAAATAAATAATGTGTTCCTGTATCTCCTCATGGGAGCATAGGGCCGGAATTCCACCGGTTTCAATGGCCGAATGTTTTACTTGCATTAACGATGTTGCTGATGGCCAGTCAACAGACAACTGCAAGGGACCGCCGGCTTATAGTGACCTCCGAATCACTCAGACCCATCTGTGGTCACTTGTCAGAGCTACGAATTATAATTATTTTTTATAATTCGAGATGTATCGTGCGGGACGCGAACCCCGACCGTCAGATTACAGACTGTAAACCTGAGCGCTCTTAGCCTCTTGACCACCAATGGCTGTTTACAAAATATATGATGTTTTATTATTAAAAAGATATAAAGTTCATATAATTGTTCGAAATTAGAACACCCAATAGAATCATTTATACTGCAGATATGTGGACAATTTAATATTATCAAATAAAATTGATTAGCAAAATTTTCGGTAATATTTAAAATAGTCGAGTAAAATAAAAAATATATGTAGATGAAAAATGTCAAATGATAGTAAAGTGTAAAAAACGAATAACTTATTCTCAAGTTTATTCGTAGATGAAAAGACCGACTCTAAGTGAAATATGTTTGCACGTAAAATGTGAAATTTATGAAAATGCATTTATGATTCGTGATTAGTCGATATATACATAATTTTCATAAAATAAAGTGCAGTATCAAAACGCTATTTACAATAATTATCTGGATACAAAGGTGGATGAGTCCATAACATACGCATTAAACTATTAGAACAGTAATCAATCATGTTTTCCATTGTTATGAATTCGTTTATTTTTAGATACTTTTATAATCTATTAATAGGTAGTAATTTATATAATTATAATACACATCATCCATTTAAATTTCTATAAACAATTATATTGCAAATAATTGTATGTATTAATAAAAAGAAAATTAATTCGAATAATATGTAGGTATTATATTTTGATTATGAAAGTAGTAAAATGCACAAGACTGAATTATTCTGACATAAAAGTACAGATTTTATCTAATAATACAATAATTTGTTCTAAGCTATGAGCAATACCTACTTTTGTCAAAAGTCTAATTCAAAATCTGTAATACAACTAATGTTCCAGCATTAATATTTTCTTTCACTTTCAGTAATAGCCCTGCAATCCACACTATTGGGAATGCTAGCAGCGTCCATACTTTGTGGTTATGTTAGAGCTGTCACAGTCATCAACCAGAACCTAACAGTGTCTGAATATTGCTCCCGTTGGGGCCTAGACGACCGTCTGCCAGCGGCCCTAGGGCTCATGATGGTGGCCAAGGGACTGTTTGTTATCAGTTTGGGTCAGCTACTAGGTAAGTGTTTAGAAAACATTGAGCAATCATAGTCAAGAAAGTTGTAAAACAGTATTGTTTTTACTATATTCCATTTGAGAATGAGAGTAGTATTGGATATTTCTTAGCTATGCGGCAAATAAATCTAATAGATATAACAATACAAGTTCATTTACCATTGACAACAAATACATGTTAAGAAAGTACTGCACAATTTCAGATTTTCGAAATATCACTAAAAATTGGCATATACTTTTATTGTATTTCTATATAATATAAATCTTAAGAAACTCAATGCTGTAGAGCGCATCGTCATATCTCTTAAATTTATAGAGATATGGCAATTTTCGATGTTTTTCGAAATTCTTCTTTGATTGGCCGCAACTCAAAATCTATTAAAGATATTGAAAAATAGACTCAGTTCTGTGCGTTTCATGCAATTTATTACAAATTAGCAAATTTTGAAAATTTTGAAATTTTTTGATTTTGCCCCCAAATTTTGATAGGCGATAACTCGAAAAATATAAAAGATACAGACTCGCAGACTGTACCATTCTATTCAGCTCGTCAAAATACATAAGTATGTAAAATTTCATTAAAATTGCTTAACGCGTTATAGAGTTAGAGCAAAAAGTGCGAAAATGACGTTTTTGGCGAAAAACGTCAAAGGGTACCCATTGACGTTTGGCCTGAAAAAGCCCATTTTCAGACTTTTTGCTCTAAAATTTCAACCCACAATCCGAATGTTCTGAAATTTTTAGGGTTTATGTATTTCGATGAGCTGAATCCAATGATTTAGTTTGCAAGTTCGTATCTCGTTTATTATTTAAAATATTGGTGATCGAAATTTTGAAAAAGAATTTCAAAAATTTTCAATTTTTTAAAAATTTGTTATTTTGCTATAATATGTACGAATAACACAAAACTGAAGAGTATTTTTCGTTATCTTGCGTAATTTTTGAGTTGAAGTTCCTCAAAGTTGCACTTCGAAAAACATCAAAAACCTCCATATCTCGAAAAATTTAAGAGATATGATGATGCGCTCTGCACCAGTGAGTTTTTTAGGGTTTATATTATATAGAAATACAATAAAAGTATATGCCAATTTTTAGTAATATTTCGTGAAATTGAAGTACAACATATGAAATTAAATGAGTTTAATAATTTTGTGTTTATTTGCAGGTTGGTTGAGAGACTACACAAAGAGTTACACGCTGTTTGTGTACGGAACAAACGTCCTCCTCGTCGTAGTGTTCATCACGTGGGGAGTGGAGTTCATCATCAATCGGCTGAGGAAGTCGCGGGAACAATCAAATGAAACTATTACTATTTGCGAGAGCTGATAATTTCTTCTGGAAACACCAGTGTACTAGTGTGTTATGTGTTATGTATGAAATGAATGAGATTGTTGGTAGTTTTTTGTTACTTCTTTGTTATTATAAAGTATGAAGTTGTTATTTATAAGTATTTATATAAACTGTATTAAAAATTGTATGTTTTACTATTATATTTGTTTTATTAGTTATTTAATATGTATTTAGTTATTGTAGCACGAGAGTGGTAACTTTTCTAAATAAAACACAGACAAGAAAACCGAATGGATAATGGAAAATAGGTATGTATAAGATGCAGAAAAACGGAAAACTTAACGGAAATCCTTTGATGATAATAAAAATTCAATATAAGTTAATAGGGTAGATATTGGGAAACAAACATTTACAAATTACAATAATAAACATCATCAACGTATGAATGCTAAATATTAGGTTACATTTACTGTTATAAAAAGAAATGATTATAAGCCTTGGTATGTTTTGTAGCGACGTCTTGACTCGCTAAATTCTAAACAACCACTATCTTCTAAGTTGGCAATCGTACTCAACTATCCCAAACGTGGGTAAGTTCTGGAGTTGATATCTTTTAAAGATTGCCAAAAAAATTAAGCTTAAACATAGCCCAAATATACGCAGATGATGCCTCAAGATGAAATTTTAGAATGTTAGCCGCGTTAGTTAAAAAACTTGGTTCTACGAAAAATTAAAATCTAACGAAATAACCATAATATGTCCAGCAATATAGTGACACTTCTGTGAAAGCTACACGTTTTTAAGTACTAACAAATTGGAATTTTTGTTTCTTCCCGCGTCTCTTTGACAGTAACACATAAATCGTTTTCTGTTTAATGGCGTTTTATAGAAAAAGAAATGGTTTTGTAAATGACCTCAAGAAAATTTCAGATAAAAGGATAAAAATAAGAATCACTGGTGAATTATTTTGAAGATAAAGAAAATAAGTTTCACACGAAACAGTTAAGGTCAAACATACACAAAGAAGAACGAATCCTTTATTAAAAAAAAAAACAGCAAATTCTGTATTCTTCATTTATTTTCATGTTCTTCATGGTCCAACAACCTCCTTCCGTCAAAATTTCATGGATTTTTTACAGTGACTTGTACATTGCAATGTCAAATGAAACGAATATTTTGGGTTCGTTCAATGAATTTTGTTTTGCAAATTCAAATTTAAATAAATTATTTGTACAATTATTCTTATCGAAAAAACAAAACAATTATTACTGTGAAGTCTTTGAACATTTTAGTATTTATACATATGGATGAAAAGGATAGAAAAAGCATTAAACTATAAAAAAATATTCGTTGAAATATAGTTAGTCAAAAATTCAGAACTTTGATACTGTATTTCTCAATCCCATGAACGACTACAGAAATGAAAATAATTCGTATATTTATAAATATGCTTATCTATAACATACTAAGTTTATTTGTTTCCCAAAAACTGTAAATTCAAATGAATAATAATTTTAGTATGTTATAGACGATCATATTTATAAATATCCAAATTATTAGCATTATTTGTAGTCGTTCATGGGAGTGTGTGGCATATATTTTACTACTTTGAAAATTATGTTCATGTATAATTTGTAAACAAAAGTTGCTTTTTAAAATTTATTACAAAACTTTGGCCTTTTATCTACAAATGTAGGTATAAAACATTATATGTTTCATTTATTATAATAACGATATATGGTTTCAAAAAAGTCATGTACATGTTAAGCTATCTTCAGCTCGTATGGTTGATCTTAAACTGGCCTATTTAATAGCTTCGTATAAATAATTTCATTAAAGAATATTTATTTATACCGTAAAAATTCGTAATAGTCAAAATTGTATTTCAGTTGACATTTTACAAAATAAAAAACGCATTTTTATTGTCAATCGGCAAAATATTTATTTTACCTATTTTGTGTCTATAATAAAGCAATTCGAAAATAGCTTATTTGAGTGTTCTAATAAGGTACTACAATTTATATTTTTTAAATTGACGTCTTTGCTGAAATATGATGTCAAAAAATAGTAAACGTCAAGCTCATATAAATATCGTAAATTGACAATTTCAAATTGGCGATAGACAGTAATAATTAGATTTTGAAACGTGACATCAGTATCACTAACGAGCATAAGAATTTTATATCATACGTAATACTCGATTATGAAACTTGTTCTTTAATACTTCTATTAACTACTAATTATTAATCGTAAGAATATGAAGTATTTTATCGTACAATTAGTAAAAGTACATGAAGTCACCAAATAATTTAGATGCCAGTGAAGCTAATTATGACTTTACAAATACATTAACGATTTTCTAAAACTAATTACAAAACTGTGAACTGTCTAATTCCTTAATTTAATTATTTAGTTTGAGTTAAAACTTCACCCACTTATTAGCACAATTTTTCTTCTCAATAATTTTAGCTGAAAGATATAATTTCTGAATAAAGCCAGTCGCCAGGTTTCATAATAAATTGAAAGATTCTAACGATTCTAGTTTTATTTCAAAATCGTTATTTAATAAATTATAAATTCTCACCTCTCGTACCGCCAGCCAACTCCCTTCGTTTAATGATTAATAAAACAAAAAGCTATCGATAAACGTTCAGTAGAATCGTTAATTATAATTAAACAGTTTGTTATCTCAACTCTCGACACTCGACACGAGGGCGTGTGAACCGGTACGTGTGAAACTCCTTGTCTTGACAGAGCCGGTAATACAGGCAGCCAGGTGTCCGGCTCGGCCGATAAGACGACGTTAATATCCGCTCTGGGCAACAGAGGAGCACGCATCGCTCGCGAGTTGACGGATTAAAAATTATACGACAAATTATATAGGAAAAGTGATTATGAACTTTCCGCAACTAATCTGTATACAGGGTATCATGAAAGAGCAAATACAAATATGGTTGTAGTATAAAGTTGAAAATGTATACGGTTAGAACGAGTAAATTAAGTTAGAACATTCGTACATTTCTTTTTTCTATAATTGCTAAAAATAACAACACAATATATATCGTGTTATTAGGAGTTAATGTGATACTTTGGGTGCTGAGCATATTAGTTTGAACGACGAGCGAATAACACATACACTTTATTTTCAAACATAGAAAATAGAATTATAAATCATTAAAAAACATTCTATTTTATCCAGCATTTCTAGTTGCCATAGAATATGCAGTTTTGGTATTTTTGTTTATTTGTTTCATTTTTAACTGTAAAATTATTGAATTACAACCTAACTATTTTCACAATATTTTATTTTCTCCGCCGCCGGAGTAGAAGTGTTGCCGTGGAGACACTTTTACGCTGGCGGCGACAATATTGAACTTCTGCTTGTTGAAAACAAATGCATAACAACGTACTTTTATGACGTTTAAAAAAAAATTTTGATATTGTTTAGCGGCCATAAAGTGGCGCTTTATGAACTGTCCGTAAAGTATAATGCCCTATTATCAAAATAAACAACAAAATAAATTTCATTCATTTGTAAGGTAAGTAATTAAATAGGAGTGTCATTTTTAGTAATGGTCACATTAATTACATGATTTTAATTATTATTTTTGCTAATTGAATAATCTCTTCCATAATAACAGATCAGAATTTAGATGTGAAATGATAGCTTGCACATTTTTTTTTTCATGACAAATGATAATAAATAAAAAAGAATTTTTTAATAAATTGCACTTCGAAAATATAAAATTTTTATAAAATATAATTGGCATTTTAAACTAAGAAAAATTATTATCTGCAATGCAGTCGAACATAAAATATTGTCTTTAACATAATAGGGTTTTCGTGCCTTCGTCCAAAAACACTAGTTTTTACACATTTTAAAATCTTTTAGAAACTGCTTGGTTTCGGGCCTAGGCCGGCAAAAACTAGGAACTTTTTGTAAGATTAGGGTTGGCTGTGCGTTGGTTTTGTTGCTTGGAGGTCAGAGATTTCCATCTGTTTTAGAGCTAAATTGGTAATTGTAAGCTCAAATGTAATTATAATTCAATTTTCAGTTGCAGTCCACAACTAAGAAATAAATATTAATAAATAAATATCTAAGAAAACAAATAAATTGATTATATTTATAAATCCTTCATATATTTGACAAATATATCAAAATTACATTTAATAAATGTGGACACGAAAATTAATGTGTATCACACGTCCAGAAACAGTTTACGAGTTACACTACGCTGATGAGTTCCAATAAGAGCGAAGTTACCGATTGATTGGATAGGCCGGTCTCCGTGACTTAATAACTTTAGTTATTATTCAGATACTGAATTTTATAAAACATTTATTGTCTTTACATTTTATATATTACTTGTTTTATAAACAGTTTTCTCTTTTTGAAAATATTACTAACGTAATAATAAGAATAACCTTAATTTCCTTCATATTCATAATCATAGGACCACCCCTCTAAATGATAAAAAGTATGTCAGCAAATCTTAAAAGTTTTAAATATTAAGAAAGCCGCAGTTATCAATACTGGTACAATTAAACCTAGCGCTCTTCGCAGAGAAGTGTACTGTTGAAAGTTATAACACAACCGCTTGGCACAGAATGGAAAAGACGCGTTCTTGTTTGGCCCGGAGGAGTCCGGAGGCAACCGGAGCATCGCCGCGACACACATTTCAACTTAGGCCGGCGGTGGCGACCGCCAGAGGCGCCATTGTCGCGAGTGTCAAACGAACTCGATGAAATTTCAAATTTTCTTTTTAGTTTTCACCAGGAGAATTGCACAAACTAGGAAGGTAATTTTATTTAAATTATATTTCCTTACATAAATATAAAAAAGACTGATATGACTAGACATTAGTTTAAAATATAGAATAGATGTCCTCATCTTAGAATTATAATGTTTTATGAGTAGTTTTACTAGTTTTGAGTTACAAATGTTTTTTTTGTTTTATTAGAAATTACAAAGACATGAGTTATGACAGTTCTGTACATGTTTATATATTTGTAAAAAAAAATTGACGATCGTTAAAAATTAAATTAAATATAAACAACTTGGAGAAAACTGTTTGCTTTGATCCCAGGTACTCCAGAGGAAGTTGGTAATATTCTGAAGAATTTTACAGCTCCCAAAAGCGAAAATATATTAACATTATTTAATAAAGTTTCCGGTTTCGGTACATAAACATGGGCGAGGTTAATATGAAGATGAAGATGGTATATTAGAGGTAGCAAGTGTCATTTTATTAAAATTCCTGTGCTGTATAAAAGTGTGCAGAACTAAAAGAAAACTGTACTAAGGAAAACATAAAAGCTCATGAGCATTTCGCAGGAAACTGCAGCTGAAATGGTTAATTAAATGCACATTGTACATTTAATGATTATTTGGACGAATAATTAAGATACGGAAGCGGAAATTTTGATAACAATTATCCACAGAACAAGGCTTTTAATCTTATAAATTGTACGGTAGAACAGAACACGGGTTCAACCTTGGTCACTTCTACATATAAACAATAAAAACTTATTAATAAAAAATTGAACCTCCGAAAAATGAAACTGAAAAGCGAAAAAAAAAAACCTTTCTGGAGTAATGTAAATAACTAATTTTGAGTCGGCTCCAAAAAAAAAAAAAAACTGGTGTGGGCATCACACTACTTTCTTATACAAATAAAACCAACTGAAAATGTATGACTTGTTCCTTGCGTATAACTATCGTGACAATTATTTGACATATAGATATTATACCTGTTTAATTTTGTGTTTTCAACTATGATTTTAATTTAAAATATTAATTAAAATCTAGTTTTTAAAACATTCTAACTAATACTACAAATATTGCTTTCATAATATTTAAAACGACACATATTTTTGACACTTCACAATTATTTGACACGTTTGGCACATGACGTTAAAAATATTTAATTTTTTGTTCCCAGTGTAAGATTACTGAAAAATATTATTAAATATATAATTTAGTTTTTCTCAAAATTAGAAGCATGTACAATAAAAGTGCAAATAACATTTTATATTCCTAATATTCTTGCTATCAGCTGATTCTATTTTTGATAAGAATGGAATTTATTGTTTTGCGTATTACAATCTTACCCTATTTTCCTATCCTTAGGAGTGGTTTTTTTTAATTCAAGTGGGACCAACTTCGGGGTATAGCTTATCCAATAAAAAAAGAATCTTCAAAATCGAACTACTCAGTAAAAAGTTATGTGTGTTTATACATAAAATATATATATATATATATATATATATATATATATATATATATATATATATATATATATATATATGCGTCGATTTGAGTACCAGCTCCTTTTATTCGTTGATTATAGATACAACTATGTGTCAAATAAATAATTAATAATTTTTTTGTCATAGTTTGTAGATAATTACTAGATACTACTGCTACTTCTCAGATTATTAATTTTTTTAAACAAATTTTAAAAATATAATCAATACACATTAGTTATGATCCCCGTGATACTTGAGTTTGCGGTCGATGTCTGGATGCTGGCTTTCGAATCATTAAGAGCAAATGGTTTGCTTTAATTGGTCCGCAATCCATCTCATTAATTAAAATAAGAAGGGAATTTTATTGTTTTCAAGTGTTTACGTCTGTGGTATTAATTTTTATTCATTATTTTTCAGTTTAATAGTAAGTAATAAGTAGCATAAAGAATAGTTTTTATTATACAGGATGATTCAATGTTTTTTCCTTAAAAAAACTTTTGAGAAAAACTCAAAAACCAAAAAGTTGCAGCAAATTAAAGTACTTTTAAATTAACGCGCATCAATTGAATACCACTAAAAATAATTGAGAAGAATCATTTGTTTTGACAGTGGATAAATAAGAAGGAAAATTTTTGCAAGTGATAAATAGTATATTGTACAACAAGCATGGAATGGTACTCATTTCCTACGAGTATGAAATTGACATTCCGTACACTATACTTTTTTAATTCATTTATATTTTAATAATAAATCTGTTCCGCTTTCACCATTCCAATATTTGACAATTCTAAATAAGTATCCTAGCAATGGCATCTGTACTGAAATACTCACAAAACAAATTCATTTCGCACGATGCTTGCAATGTACCTCATATCCCTAGCAACAACAAACATACAATGAGCAGATTTCTAAGTGGTCGTAGAAAATAGTCATTTGTGTATCAAGTGCGGATAGAGCATTGTTTGTTGCACGCGGCGAGAAATTGTTGATCGAGAAGCCGAGATCAACAACTCGACAAGTGCACCGAACAAGCTCTATCCGACGAGATACACACAATATTTTTTCTACAATCGTTGAACAATGTCAAGCTGTCGAAAAAAATTAATTTTCAAAATTATCTTTGGTCACGCCTATAACAATTCAGTAAAATTGTAGTTACCCATGTCACCGTAATCATGACAACGTTTATGAACAAAATTAAAATTTTCAAAGAAATCATAATTTGACACATGGAGTACATTTGACATATGGAGTATATTTGACATAAAGTCTACAGAGTGAATACGTTTATGGTGATTAAGTTGAAGTGTATGTACGTATATGCCAATTGTATTTGCAATAGCAAGGTTATTACCAGAAAAATCCAAATGCATCATTTACTTCTTTTACCTAATTTATTTTTGTTTTGTTTTGTTTTTGTCGCGCTAGTGCGACAATATGTCACTTTGTCGCCCTAGAGCGACAATTTTGAACATTTCCTAACCAAAAATGGAATAACAATGTCGATATTGTGCAACGATTGTAGAAAAACGTTATTTATCTTTCTCCTAGTACCAAATAAAAATGCTAACTAAATTAATGTAATTTGCATGATATGTCAAAAATATGATATATAATAATTGTATTTTCACCAATTGTACTTTTAAATAAACCGTTTCATAAATGTTGTTAAATTATCTCGCCGAATTACACTTGAGCATTTTATTTTCTTCGGATAAATTTCAGTTTGACAACTCAACCTTGTCACCTACCAGCAATTTGACTCGAAAACTGTTTAAAAAATAAAATCACATCACCTACGGTGTCGTGATTTTATTAAAACAGTTTTCTTGTCAAATTGCTAGGTAACAAGGTTTCGTAATAAACAGAAATTTATACGGTAAAATAAAAAGCTCTTATGTTATTACTTATTACAGTTCATAATTTGTCGGCTGTAAGGTTCTTATGATCCACAGTCCAATGTATTACCAAGGAGCTATTTATTTATGTTAATTATTATAGTCAGAACTAAAAATATAACTGTAGAAAAAAGGAAAAACTATAAAAAGTTTTTCGTAGTAATTCTTTCGGGCTGGATTCGAGCGCTTAAACACTAACCTACTTCCAGGTTCCACGTCGGCGGTCGTTGGAATTAGGAGCATGTATTTAATATTTCGCTGGTTTGCGGTTATCGCGTATAGATTCCCGGGCTGGGCTGGTTATGGTAAAGTGAAGTCGACGTTGACAAACGATTCCGCAGCTGCCGAGAGCAGACACAGCGCGGCGGGTACGACTTAAATGTGCAATGACTGGCCATTAAGTGCGGGCGGCGGCGGCGGCGGTGCTTTATGGCGCCGGCGGCGGCCGCGTGGCCTGCCGCTGGCATAATTGCAGCGCACAACGCGCGTATCTCATTAGTGCCCCAGCCAGCCCCCCACAAAGTGTTGTTCCTCACCCGAAACCGGCGGAGGCGGAATCATCGCCCGACGAACCGCCGCGCCGCAGAGCGCCTCAAACTATATGCAGACTGATTGAACGAGTGATTTGATAACTGTTGATTAATAGACGAATAGTTGTTGTATGCGTTATACAGACGTGCAACAGGTGGTCATGTCGCAGGAGATGCGTTAAGAAATACAAATGTACTACCCGACACGACCTTTTTGTATATTGCACACAAATTCCAATTTGACAAGATGATTTTTTTTTTTTATTAAATGGTCTCAACTGCTGATGACCTTGTATTCGGTGGTGTGACAACGGTTGGTAAGGGTTTTCGCAAAGCTGTTACCCATCCAACTACTGACAGCGGGCAGTGCTGCTTAACTTGTGTATAATATAATTACATCTTATTGGGCATCAATAAAAAAGGTGCCGAACAGGGCCTAGAATTTTGAGTGAATCGGACGAAACTAATTTTGACGGCCTTTTTATACGACCAAAAAAAAAAATACCCGCTCTTCTGCTACAAAATAAAAAAAATAACCATAATGCCGCAACACAACTATAAAAAATTAACAAAAATAGAACTTTAAATTTAAAATATATTTAAATATAATTGGGATCTGACATGTAGCGATATGCCATCTAGCGTTTTATTTTCGAACAAAAAGTAAGGTGAAGATTCCATTAGAAATACATTACGTCAAACGTGAATAACGATTTTTGTGAAAAAAAAATGACCGAAATTGTAGGTAAACACCGTGAAAAAACGAAAAATAAAGTGCACCGTGCAGTAAAAGGGTGAAATAATACGTCCCTTAAAAATCTGGACATTACATTCCATTATTCTGCGAAGCTGGACAAACGTTTTCTTTATAAAGTAAACTAATTTTGAGGGCGAAAAAACCTTGGAAAAAACTAACAAAAGTTAACAACATGAATGCGTTTCAATAAATAATATGCTCTGAATTTTTTGTACCAGACGGTTATGAACATCTAAGTAAATTTCAGGTTATAATACGAATTTGCTCCGAAATCTTTTCACTTTGTATTTAACTAAGTTCATAAATTAAATTAACTCTGTATTCAAAGTTAATGTTCCTTATATCTGTTCATTTTTAGTTATTTATTTATTTAGTTGATTTAGGTCAAGGAACGTACAACTAACCTATAACAGTACAACAACGTAGCAATACAGTTTTTGCATTTTTCACCCAAATCCAGCCATGCAGGAACAAACAACACTCGTCACTTTCTTCATCTCCTGCAATTTTTCTATTAATTCGATGGGGATCACCTCGTAAATTCGACGTTGACATACAGAAAGAAAAAGCGCCTACAGCCACTGCCACTTACATTTAATTTTTTCCCGCATTGAATAAATTGTCAAGTATATAAAATGCGTCCAGCTTCTTTAAAATTTAGTTTGCAGTATGTCAATTTATAATTTCTGAAAATATTCGGCGCCCCTGAAAATTAGCGCCTTGGGCAGTCGACGCATCGCCAGCCTTTTTATTCGGCTCTGATGCCGAAGAAGCAAGCTAATTAATTATATAAAAATGGTGATTGATAATAATTTTTTACCTCCCGTAAATACCGGGTGTAGAATTAAATATGTGTGTTTAATTTTCCATATTAATTTTTATTATTATTATTAAGCGGTCTCAACTGCTGAGGTTACATGCCGCTTCGGAATCCCGGTGGTGTGACAACGGCACGCAGTATTCGTTGGTATGGTTAATTTTAATTGATTGATATATTGTGACATGCTAATATTTAGGTAATCAAATGGGTTATATTGCAAGCATTTTTAAATATGAATTTTGTACTTACAGATTTTCTGTAAAGTGAATAGGTAAAAAGATAAAGCAATACGAAATAAATACCATTAAAGCCTCCATAAGTCATTTTTCAATTTTCAGCCGGTAGATATGATGTTTTTGAAAATTTCAAATTTTTATGTCTAATGACCAACATTAGTCAAGAAATCTGATGTGTCAACACATAACCTCCTGCGTAAGCAACTTTTAAACGGTATAAAATAGAAACATCTAAAACTTATATTTGAAATTTGATTTTCTCCACCCCAAAGGCGGCAATTTTGCTTATTAACGTAGCCATTTAATAAAAAATGAGCCTCATCGCTAAATAAAATTTTTGAAACAAATTTGCACAATGGGGTCTTTCACCATTTTTTTAATATTTTTTTATGAAACTTTATCTATATTGAAGACTATCTACACTTTTAAAAAGTCTTAATTGTTATTCATTAATCCACAATGATTTTTAAAAAATGCTGTGACGTCATAGTAGAGATCTAAAACAGTAGAGATTTAAATAATTTTTGTTACATAAATGTTCTATTTTATTGTAATAATAATAATAAAATAAGTAAAAAAATATATGACAACAATTACTTACAATCTGTACTGTTTTAGATCCAACAACACCTCTACTATGACGTCACAACATTTTTAAAAAAATCATTGTGGCTTAATGAATAACAATTAAGACTTTTTAAAAGTGTAAACAGTCTTCATAAAAAAAAATAAAAAAAAAATGGTGAAAGACCCCATTTGCAAGCGTCAGTCTATCTACGGTAAAATAGAAAACCAAACTGAGCACAAAATAGCTATCAGCTGGAAAAATTAAACAATATGTCGGAATAGAGATTACCCCATAGTATAAATCTATGAGCGTGCATAAAAAATTAAAACAGTTTGAGTATCAGGTCGTTTCCTTCTTTCATCTGTGTGTTGTGTCGGCGGCTGGCGGGAAGAACGCCGAGTTTTGAAACCATAACGACGTTCAGCTGTCTCTGCATTGTCCCTCACCGCCAGCCCCGCTCACTAATAGCGGCGCACACAGAGTTATGGAAATCTCCGCACTCTGCGCCGTTAATTGATAAGTCCGGCTCGGCTTCGAGCGCTCAAGCTTCAGGCACTTGCCTCAAAAATGCTCCCCGCCGGATAAATGGATTTGTTTATGCTAAACGATCGCTCGTTTGTCATCGCGCACTTCGCGATGGTCGTGGTGACTTTATGCAAATACGCGTTACGTTTTAAGATCATTCGTTCAGCCGTGATTGACGAAGATGAAGACCAAAGAGGGCAGAGGTGAATGTTTGTGTTAAACAAACAGTTTACTTTAATGGAATTATAATTGAGACAAGTTTTTGAGTTTATTTCAAGATACGGACGAAGTATTTGGGATTCATGTCTTGTTATACAATGCAGACAAAGGTTTTCAACTGTAAATAGATCAAATAATAATGGAAAAGTTTGCAAATCTCTTCTAAGATTTCATTCAAATTAAGGAAACGTATTTATATTTTTTTGAAGAAATCTTCTCTATTTGCTGTACAAACAAATCCAGAAGTTAATTCTTAAACTAACGGGTAGAAACGATTCCTAATGCCTGTTACACGATGCAATTTATTGGTCAATAAATTGTTCAAATTTACTTGCCCATAAATAGCTAAAAACTAAAATATGGACGCTCATTTTAACACATCAAGTTATACGTAAAAAATGACAAACTAACTTGAATACAAATTTTAATGGTTGGCAATGATTAATCCTTTACAAATAGATTCACAAAAGTGATTAGCGCTAAATCCATTTTTATTATTACTCGTAACTTCGTTTTCCATTCTCAGAACATATTTATTTTGACTGAGGGTGTAGTCAAGATTGGTTAGCATAAAATTTGACACATTTTGTTAATTTAATTAATTTAGAAACGAAGTTACAGATGATGCAAAAATGGACTTATCGTTAATTCCTTTTGTGAATCTGCCTGTAAGAGTCTAGAATTCCCTAAAAAAATCTATGTAGAGTACACACAACAATAAATTGACAGTAAGACTTGGCCAATTTATTGACAGGCATAAACAGGATCGTAAAAAACTTGTCGATATTTTAGTCAATAAGCTAGTATATCATGAAGATATCCGTGTGTTTGTGCATTCATGTGGATGAATGGATGTGTGCAGAATTTCATTCACACACATTTTCTCGAAGTACTACTAAACAAAAAATTGTAAAATTTTGTATTTTACTTTTGTACACCTTAAGGAAGAGCCCAGTATATTATGGTGAAAATTTGCCACTCAAAAGTGGTACTTTACTTGAAGCTCTATACATTTTGTTGTAAATAATTCTACATTTAGTTGATATTTTTTTTGTACTGTTTAAAAGTTGTTTAAGCGGGAGGTTAAGTGCTTTTTAAAATTGATAAGTTTAGAAGAAATTAAGTATTAAATATTTGGAGCAGGGATGTGTGACGTAGTTTTGGTAAGAGAAAGATGGATATATTTGAAGAGAAAGAAGCAATATTTCAATAAACGTATAGCAACATAATAATAACTTGCAAAATATGTATTCAAATGACCATTAAATTAATATTAATTCCAAATCGGCATAAAATTATATGTTCAACACTGCACTAAACACAGATTTAAAGCTTCAACGGTAAGCTACTGTAAATCTGGTATTTTGGTGCCTAGTTAAACAAATAACTATTGAACAAATTGAATTTATTGTTTATTGTCAGTTAACTTCCACTTTCAGTTTTACAATTATGATCAAAATCAACTCAGTTCTCCGTCATGAAGCTTATAAATACGAATATTTCATAGTCTATATTTTTAGGTTCATGAGTTATTGAACATGCGGAAATTCATTCATTCATATAGAGTTCATTGAGAAAATAATTATTTTGAAATCAAGAGACCTCAAAATATATATTTTCGCTAAAATCTTACGGGGAAAAATTAAATATTGAAAATGTATGAATGGGGTCGTTCAACATTGTTTTTTAATTAATTTATTTTTTATGAAACTTTATTTAACTTGAAGACTATCTACACTTTTAAAAAGGCCTTAATTGTTATTCATTAAGCTACAATGATTTTTTTTTAAATGCTGTGACGTCATTATAGAGGTGTTGGTGGAACTCAAACAGTAGATATTTAAATAATTTTTGTCACATAAATGTTCTATTTTATTGTAATAATAATAATAAAATAAGTAAAAAAATATGACTACAATTATTTACAATCTGTACTGTTAAAGATCCAGCAACACCTCAACAATGACGTCACAACATTTAAAAAAAATCATTGTGGTTTAATGAATAACAATTAAGTATTTTTTAAGTGTAGATAGCCTTGAATTTAAATAAAGTTTCATATAAAAAAAAATTAAAACATTGGTGAAAGACCCCATTGTGTACATTAATGTCACAAAATATTTCTTAAATTTCAGAGCGGGAATTATTGAATGCACCAGTTTAATATTTTAAGGTAAGCAAACATTAAATCCAATCCATATAAACCTTTAAATATGCCGCTTCTTCGATTCCATTCCAAATCATTTCCCTGCTTTGCTATCTCTCAAAAATAACAAAAAAATCATGGAGAAAGAATTAAAAATGCAGGTATCAGTCGATAAATAATTCCCATATTGAATAGTGTCTTCGTATCGCGTCATAGCTCACAGATTTCTTAGCTACATTTACCTTCAATAGACGGCAGCTGTGTTTGTGAGCGCGCCAGACTTGGACGCGACGGTCGGAATCGCCCACTGCGAATTCGTCCAAACTAATAATCATTTGAAGGGCGAAGATTTCCTTCGATAAAACAACAAAAAAATCACTCAAATATAGTAATTTTGGAACGCGCACTTGTAGGCTTTTAGGAAAGAGAAAAACGAGCCTGAGACAGATATACATCGTGGGTTATTCGTCTTCGTCTATCACTTATTTATAGAACCGTTGTTATAGGTTTGTTGAGCGGTTACTATGTGAAAACATATTGCACAGTCTTATCAAAAGTGATAAATAATATTTAACAATATATTGTTCAATTATTTGAAAATTCCTTTAAATTCACATACATAATACCTAAGTTAGTTGATAGTATATATATACAAGTGTATAAGTAAGCTTTGAAAGCACTTATACACGTGTGTCATACGCTTTTTTTTTTCTCAAACTTGTCGCCATTTGGCAATAAGTTTTCGAAAGATCTGTCAAATTATTTTCAATTTATTCTCACTCTCTTGTTATATTATTACTGAGATATTTACGAGTAATACAAATATTACGAAACTTCAGTTCCAACACCTTCCTGCATGAGGATGACACCCAGAAATACTGCGTTTTGTTTCTATAACTGCGCGAAATTGATACGACACACTTATTTTCATACCGAATAATAGTAATTGAGACATCGTGCAATGAAGTTAACCTGGCTGCAGGCAGCAGGCGTTGATCACGTGGGCCGCCGACCGGCTCGGTGATTTTTTGCGTACACACTCACTGTCACAGAAGGGTTCTTTATCATACGTGGAGGCTGAGGCTGGCCTCATGCCAACCGAACCCTGCGCTTCCAGAGGTTTGCTGGTGATAACACACACATACGTACACACGCAGAGGCGAACCATGGCACCCTGAGATGCTTGTTCCCTGCGTGTTTGTCCCAAGAAGAGAAAAGCTTTGGTTTACTACAAAGAAAATCCCTGCCTTGCATACAATCAACTCTTAAGACAAATTCCCTTCTATGTCAAACGATTCTTTGAACTTACGATAATTTCATTTTTCCGAAATCGATACTAAAGTACACGATATTACTAAGCGAAGATAGCCAAAATAGTAGCTAAAGTTAAACTTTACAGATTCTTATGTCAAACTTGAATTATAGACCTAAATTAACAAATTAATTTTTCTACAGGTTGTTCAAAAAGTTCCGGGACGGTGAAATATTTCGAGAAATACACATCGAATCAAAGTGGAATTATCCACTCGATAAAATGATCACACTCAGCCTTCGGCTTCGTGTGCTAAAATATCTCTCGTGGGTAATTCCTTACTTTGCCCACTTGTAAAGTAAATAACTATTTTCTCATAATTAGAAGCATGTATACGAAAAATGCAAATAACATTTTATATTCCAAATATTTTTGCTAACATCTTTCATCTGAAACTTTTTCTCACAGCTGATTCTTTTTTGAACAAATTGAAATTTATTGATTTGTGTGTCCAGTAAACTTCCTCTTTCGGTTTTTCAATTTCATTCCAAATCAACTCAGATCTTCATTTTTTTATGAAACTTATATATTCCAAGTTTCGTTTACATATCTTGTCTCTTTCATGAGATATTGCGCACACAGACATCCATCCATCCTCACACACAGACATCATTGAGAAATTAGTCTTAGCGGATTTAGTGGACGTCAAAATATGTATTTCCGCAAAAATCTCGTCAGCGATTTTCTCATGATTCCAATACATCCTTATACTTTATATAAGAAAGTAAAAACAGGTGTTTAATATTTTTTAATAACCTATATTGGCGGGGGAGGGGGAGGTTACTATTTTCGTTTTTGTTTAATTTTCCATGGTCAAGTTACAATTTTTTAATTAAATATTGATTTGAATTTTATTAAATATCGTGAAATACAGACAATTAGGTAACCAAATATGACTTATTTCATTCATTTTTAAATTCTGAACAACTTTTGTACTTACACTTTTGCTGTAAAGTGAATAGGTAAAATTTTACAGTATTATCAAGAAAATATCATTGAAATCCCTATATTCCACATTTCGATTCTAGACCCGATATGAAAAATAATTGTCAAAATAAAGTCATACCCAAAGAACAAGTCATATGTGTTTAGTTGCTTTTATTTATGTAAGTAAGTAGTGTGGTGCCCACACCAGATTTTTGTGTTATAGTTACCGTAGAATTGCGCGAATGAGTTGCGCACGGATACTATACGTAAGTCGGTAGTTAGTTCATTCTAGTAAACAAGCTTGTAATGTAAATACATAACTGTCGGCCCTCCAGATACTCGAGTAGTAATAAACCTCCCTAACTGTTAGTAATTTACCTTTAGTTTGCCCAAACCCCAACTGTTTTCAGAATGAATCCCAAACTAACTAGTAAAATAAAAGGGCAAGTCTGCTCCACATGTGTAGGGCAGACAACGAAGAACAAAAACATTTTGTTTGACATAATCATAGATTCGAAGTAATATTATTACATTTCAAACAACCTTTGTATTTGTGTTCGTATTGCTGTTTGTAATTATATAGTTTTATTTACAAACACAGGCATATTGTCATATCAAAGTTCGTAATTAAACAATAAAATGATTTTAATTATGACACAGGACTATTCTCTTACAATTTTCATATATTAAACCGAAATTTCATTAGTGTGAATCTTGTTTGTTATTAGGACGGTCGTAATGAACTCCTGACCGCAGCTGCGTTATTTGGTGGCAGCGCGCAACTATTATTTGATAGAGAAATAAGGCTCATAAATACTACGTATTGTTATTCAATTAGAAAATGGGCATATTTTTCATATGTACTTTATTTATTTTTTTCTACTCCTGTATAAATATATACCCATTATTTAATTCTTTTCGATAAATTATTTATTTATTTATTTATTTACAAATAGGAGGATTAACAGACTTGACGGACCAGAAACAGGTTCTCACGAATTAAAGATAAGAAATACAAATAAGTAGTACAAAAGAAAATATTTTTCAAACTTAATATGGAATCAACATGATATGGTATTGATTAAATATATTATCTATTATTTTTAGTTTGTACTGAATTAAACAGATCCAATTATAATACTTTTAAATTTGTAAAATGAAGTGGGGAAAAAATCAATGTGCCCAAAACGAGTGTTATTCTATATTTACATGCACAAAAGTAAGCAGGTCATAACTCTATGCTGTACGGTAATATTACCATACTGACTTGACAAAACAGTGTAGAAAATGAAAAGATACTATAATGATAATATAACGCTTTTTATTAATGCAGATGGAATTTAGCTTTCAGAGCTTCACCTGCTGCGTTCCAAATATTTTCAGGCAATTCAGTATCGCTAAAATCCATTTTTAACAAACAGCCTTACTTAATCACCTTCTAAAATTATGACAGACGATATTCATAAAAGAATTTCAAAAAATAATATTTATTATTGACGTTAACGTCTTCATATTCTGAAACCGGTAAACCATTGAACAAACCAAGGATGTTATGAGACATAACAGGCCTTAGATGTCTTAAAATCCTAACATTGCTAAGTATGTTAATAGCTATTAACAAAAAATTAAATCGAGGAAAAAAGAAACTGAAAAACGAAAAATCAAATAAACCTTTTATTAACGTTAAAGTGCAAATTCAATTGATTTGAAATGCGTGATGACGTCGGATAATAATTCAATACAAAGGAAAAACCAGCAACTATAAACCAATGATCAAAGTTGTAGAACACAGCTTACTTTTGACAATATTAATTAATAATACATCTAATATGTCAACAAAAACTAACCTAAAATCTAGCTCTCACTGCAGTGAACATAGCAACTAAATCCCTCAAACAGTTCAGGGCAAAAAGTCCCCAGATTCACCAGATTCAAAGGAAACAGACACCAGAAGTCAGAATTTAGTAACAAAAAACTTGCACTAACTTGTGTTAACTTTAGTCTGCTGCGGCGAGGAGGCACCTTTAATTAAAGGAGCGTGGGATTAATTAAGGGGCTGCGGCCTCGGAACTAGTCTAAGAACAGTAAGAAACGGCGGACTCACGCTGCGATGTCTTACAGAGTTCTTTGCAAAATATGAGATTAATTTCGTGTTTTGATGTTACGCGAGACACACAGGTATACGGTCATGTTTGCGTTTTACTAATGCTATTCCCAACTTCCACTACAGAATATATGTTTTTAGTTTGTTTTAAGTAACTTTTGGAATTAATTTCAGGGTGCTTTAAAACTCTTTTTCAAGTGGACGGTTCGGAATTTGCGCGTAATTATATAAGTTAAGGAAAATACGAACACACGTTTTCCATTTATAATTATTAAATAATTATTAAAGGACCGATTACATAGCTTATGTCATGTTATGTCTGTATCATGTCAATATGTTGAAAACATGGTTTACATAGGTTAGATCCAGTATATTAGTTATTTTTTTAAACAAAATTCAACACTTGAATAACCTATTTTATTTGCAATCGGCACTAAAGTGTTCAAAAATCGTCATTTAAAGCTCAGAAATCGTCACTAAAGTAACCCATTATACGACGGTTTTGAGCAACCCAGTGTTGGCAACCGTTAAATAATTATTGTACAAGTAGGATAATTTTGGCAGATATATTGATGTACTATAGTAAATTTGGACGTAGCATGAAACAAAATTTGCAAGAAGAATTAACTAATTAATTCCGATGACGAAATTGAGGACAAAACACATAATTTTGAGTGTTATTTACGATAACTTCACTTCTCGAGGTTGGCAACACTGACCGTCAGTTTCAATTGACCACTGACAGATGTATAAATTTAACCCACATTGTAAATTTTTTACAGTTTTTCGAATTTTAGATTTCAAATAAAACTTAATATGTGGTACCTCGCATGATTTATTTTCCTCGGCCCTACGGGCCTCGGCAACTAAATTCCATACAAAATATCAAATTTTTCAGACCAACAGACAGACAGACACACATACACAGATATCATCGTGAAACTACTAAAAACGTATTCTAGAGACTCTAAAACGCGCTCATCCACTTAAAACTCACTACCGAATTTTTAGTGTGATTCGTATACCTCCCTTAGAGGAAGTTAGGGGAGATACAAATTAAAGAATGCTGTTTCTTTTTTAAATAACAAATTTTGTAAATTCTGGTTTGTATATTACAAAATATAATTGTAATAATACTAGTATATGATAGATAAAATAGAACAAATTAAAAATACGCCACCATCATTATATCTGAAAATTTACTAATTCATCGATGTGTTAATATCAACACAAAATTAATTATGCTCCAATTACTAATAAAACTGTATAATCATTATCGGTAGGTAGTGCTTTACACTAACACTTTGTTGAGTAAATCTATAATCTAAATGAAATTTTATAAAAAAAAAACTGTTTTTGTAACACTATCATGTTGTCAAAAGAATTGCAAAAGTATCAAACAACAAATCTAAAGTGGCAGCACATTACCTTTCGCCAGTTTTTTAAACAGTACAAAATATAGAACAAAATTAGAATAAAAATTGTAACCAATAGCAATTTTTTGGGTAAAATAAGTTACCGTAAAGAATTAAAAACTAAAAACATTTTAACAAGAAATTAAATCGACGAAAAAACAAACCTTTTTTAGTCTTAATAACTATCGGCGGCAAACAAACAATTAAACAATTAGTTACTTACATTAGTTAAGGAGCTTAGTTACTAAGACTAAAAAGATTAATTTATTTTTCACTTTTCAGTTTTATTTTCGTCGGTTTAATTTATTCTTGAAATGTTATTATTTTTAATTATTTGTGGCTACCCATTTTTCTTCAATCAGAGCAGGAAAAAAAAAATCTGATGTGCCCAGCATATAACCTCCCATCCAATACAACTCTTAAACGGTACAAAATAATATTTGATGATACAGGAAAATACCTTCTTTTTTCATTTTATATTTATATTTTTTTTGTCATATCTTTCACAAAATGACATGTGTCATATTTCGTAAAAAAATTTATAATTTTTAGTGTTTCCATGGTATACGTGGAATGCAAGATTTATGAAATTTAATTTCTTCATATTTTATTATCTCTAATCTAATGAAAATTAATAAAATTATTGTAATCAAAACAGCTGTATATTCTACAATTTTCAAAATAACATAAATTGTTGAAAAATTTAATCAATTTTTTTACGAAAAACTGTAAGGGCTTCTAGTGAACTGCTACTTTCCGGTTGACCAATTTTATCCAAATCTAATCAGCTCTTAATATAAATATAAGAAGCAAAAATACACAATTTTTTTTTTTGTATTATAGTATTTGAGTTAAGCGAGACGAAAAAATCGGCACAAACCACACACACATTCATACACACATACAGACTTCATAGCGAAGATAGTAAAATCGCATTGTAGGGATCCTAAAACGTGCTCATTCTAAGAAAACTCACTACCAAATTTTTTGACCAAAAACAATACCTCCCTTACTCAGAGATAGGCGGGAGATAAAAAGAATTATCGAAATCGGATAACCCGGTAAAAAGTTATGCGTGGTAGAATCGGTTAACAGGTAAAAATTCAGTGGGTGAACAATCATTCACTATTTACCTACCCTTACGAATTTGTTTTTAAATTTAAATAGGATTAACTTCGACTTCTAATAAAAGTATATCCAATAAAAGAAGAATCATCAAAATCGGACAACTCTGTTAAAAGATATGGAAATCTGTAGTTAGGCTCAAATTGTGAATTTTGGGATAATAATTACATTTTTTCACGACATGGTAGGAAACTCCACCGTTCTTCTCCCGAAATAGTGAGGAAAATGTGTTGTTCCTCTCTAGAGAGGAAAATATGGAAGTGCTGCCAATATGAAAGTTATTTATAAAAAATATATTATAAAAATTATAAATAAATTCCTAATTTTATTGAAAATCCTTATTTTAGTGATATACATACTTTATATAATCTTACAATTATGTCTTATATATTTCTTTTCGTTATTAAATCACAATTTGACAACTTATTAAATATATTTAAGATTGGTTCATTGGCAACACTGCTACACCGCCTTGTGTCTGATAACCTAACTTTTAACGTGCCAATCTGTCAGTTGTGTTCTTAAAGTGTATTTTAGGTCCGAGCAAATCGTTTTTAGAAACATGTCGTGAAAAAAATGTTGTGTCTAACACGAGAGGAAAGCTCTTCTTCCACTCTCGTTCGAAATGCCTCACTCGCTGCGCTCATGAGGCAAACTTCGAACTCGAAGGGGAAAAAGTAGCGCTTTCCTCTCTAGTTTGACAAATAACTATTACACGTACAATAAAAATTTTGACTTAAACTGAGAAAGACAACTTTTAACAATCCTATTAGTGATTCATAGTTCGTTTAGTATTTCAAAGAAATTCATTATAATTCGCTGTACGTTTTTATAGGAAAATATAATTTTTTCACAAAGAATATTTAAATTCAAAACTGACAAAAATTATTTATTTTACAACCCGTGTTACTAGGGAGCTATTCCTGCTTACCGTATAATAACATTTATTAATTTTAATAATTAATTCCTATCAGCATTTATCCGTAATTAATGGCTGTTCGCTGCAATCTAGTAACAAGGTTGCGCGACATCCTGTAGGTGTGTAGAACATATCAGATTGTCGGTTGTTTGTGGGCCGGCCGTCATCTTGAAACAATTACCGCTGAGGGGCGGACCAACTTTAATTTATTAGGGTGCCTTGCCCACCCCGTCCACGTCTGACAAAAACACATCGCTCTCTGCTGATATGAATTTTTAATAACGTCGAAATGAACATCATAGATAAATTAATTATCTGGTAATTGATTGATTGTCTTGCGAACTTTTGGATGGATTTCAGTTTTTATTAGCTGCTTCAGACGTATTATTTTTCTGGTGTCATACTGTTCTTGCAAACTTTCACTCTTTGATATTTATCAGTGAAACTTCGTAATTAATTTAAAAGATCTTTTTCTACGATTGCAGATAAAAATGAATCAATGTGGTATGACATTTTTAATACAAAAAGTTGTTTTTCATTTGAACGTCGCACAATTATACTTTCTATTTTTTATAAAGAATTTTTGAAAATATGTAAATTTGGATCTGTCTAGTAATAAATATATGTTTTTCAGTTAAATATTTTGCAACTAAGCCCATAATAGATATTTTTCTACGACCACTTAAAAATATGCTCATTGTATGTTTGTAGTTGCTAGGGACATGAGGTACATTGCAAGCCTCGTCCGAAATGAATTTGTTTTGTGAGTATTTCAGTACAGGTGCTATTGCTAGGATACTTATTTAGAATTGTCAAATATTGGAATGGTGAAAGAGGGACAAATTTATTATTAAAATATAAATTAATTAGGAAATAATATGGTGGTCGTAGAAAAAGTATAGTGTACAACTCGCATGGCATGGAATGTCCATTTCGTAATCGTATGATTTGCAACATTCGACTTTAGCTTATGCTTCAAACTTTCATACTCGTAGGAAATGAGTACCATTCTATGCGAGTTATTCTCTAGCTCAGAATGACATATTTGACACATGACGCTGAATTTTAAATTAATTCACAGTGTATTTTTCTTCTGTATTTTTCTTCTATTGTTGGGTTACGAAATTATAGAGAATATGTTCTTGTCTCTTTCACCAAAACTACGTCGTGTAATCCCACTCATAATTTTTAGTAGTTAACAGATCCCTTTCTGAATAAAAAAGTATTAATTAAAGTACCTAAATAATTTTTTGAAAAATATTAAATTTAGAATCTGTCTAAAAATTTTATATTTAATATAGAATTTTCAAATTTTCAATTACAATGTAAATAAGCCTATTAAACTATTTTGTATCAATTAAATATATTTAATATTAATACTCTTTATATGATTTGAAAATTGAGATTTATATGAAAATTGTAAATGTTATTTTAATTTGCGAATTTTGTAATATTATATTAAACTAATCAGTATAAACATTTTAAAACAACATAATTTGAAATGAATAATGAATAAATTGTATTTATCTAAAGGTTGCTAATAATTTTAATTACGAAATATTAGTGTAAAATATAATTTTAATAATTATTAAAATAGGTTTTTTTTTTATAATAACATGTCCAACACGATTGATTAAATTTAAAATTCTCAACATTATTGTTTGTTCAAAATAAATGTTTTAAAATCACTAATCAGCTAAGAAATATATGAAATCTTGATGAAAAATTAAGTAAAACCCATATTTATTGTAAATTTGTAAATTATTATTCAAAGATAATATTTTATTAGCTGTAAACTTTTTCTCTTCTTGTTGTATGTTACATTTATCCTAATAAAAATAAGGTTCAATTCTAGTAACATATTTAAATATTTCAAACAAAATGAAAATTGTAGATAGATTATGCGTATTGTTCAGAATAAAATATAAAATTTTAAACGTGAATTATTTTAAATGATTATTTCTTGACGTCTCTTAAAACCAATGAATTGCTTCATTGTATGTCACATGTCTGTATTTGAACCAATCCTGTCATTATTTTATTGTGAATAAAGCTCTAGTAATTATTCCTGGGAATAATTTTTTGTTGACAAATGTCATTTGTCAGATAGTTATGAGATATTGGAGAGGAGTGTGTGAGTAAACGAGACGTGATTGTATCCGGAATACATTGGTGTATGGGGAGTGTGAGATTGATAAGAATGTTTTTAAGGAAGTGGGAGTGAGTCAGTTGAGGTGGTTTGGCCCTCTTGGGTGAATGTGGAATGAAAGGTTGGTGAATCTAATATATGCAGATGAGATTGAAGGTTTTATAATCATTCGTAATGACTTCATTATGAACTTAAAATATAAAAACATGTTAAAACTAAAAATGGCACAATCTAAAATTCGTATACTCACTAAGCAAATGAGCTAGTCCTCATGATTTCTGACATTAGGGTTCGTGGCCCATCCTGCACCGTTTCCCGGCGGCAGAAGCAGGACAAATGTGAGACCGCAGGATAATTATTTTAATAATCGTCGCGGCTTGCGCTGGAGGTGGGGGGTGGTGGTGGTGGGGGTAGGTCGGCAACGGAGAACACTGCCGCCGCACAAAGGGCTTTGTTAGGGAATTAGCGCTGCGGTTCGTTCGTTCGGAGGGCCAAGCGACCAACGGGGCCAGATTAATCATATATCGATTTTGAATGACATTCGAGACGAAAGACATTTTTATTGTAATATTCTTATTGAAAAGAAATCAAGGGGGATTAATTGTTTAACGATATTTAATGATCTGAAGTTTTAAAGGGCGTAAATATTCCAAGGGAAGTCGGAAACGTTGTAATTAAAATATAATATTACTTACAAACTTGAGAAGAAAATCTGGAACTTAAAATTCTACTGCTTACCTGAAACAAACAAAATAATTGATTAATTCTAAAATAAAATGTTTAAAATATTTAAGTTTACATATTATATAGCATATAAGATTTATGAAAATACGCATAGTTAAGTTGATTTTGAATAAAATTTTAAAAAAACGGAAAAGGGATGTTTACTGGACACACATAACAATAATTTCCATTTTTTTCAAAAATAAACTCAGCTGTGAAAAAAGTTTCAAATAAAAGATGTTACCAAAACATTTGGATTATTAAATGTTATTTACCCTTTTATTGTATATGCTTATAATTTTTCGAAACATTAAATTATATATTTAATAACATATTTCAATAATCTTAGTTACAGTGAGAACAAAAACAATAGTATATTGTACAACGAGCATGGAATGGTACTCATTTCCTACGAGTATGAAAGTTTGTAGTATGAGTCGAAGGCGAATGTTGCAAATCATACGAGTATGAAATGGACATTCCATGCGAGTTGCACACTATACTTTTTCTACGACCACGATATTATTTCCTAATTCATTTAATTTTAATAATAAATTTGTCTCGCTTTTACCATTCCAATATTTGTCAATTCTAAATAAGTATCCTAGCAATGGTACCTGTACTGAAATGAAATGACCTGCATTGAAATACTAACAAAACAAATTCATTTCGCACGATGCTTGCAATGTACCTCATGTCCCATACAATGAGCAGATTTCTAAGTGGTCGTAGAAATAAAAAATTCACATATATCTTGATCTATATGTTAAATAAGTGTCAAAATTATGTGTCGTTCAAAATATTATGAAAGCAATATTTGTATTATTAGTTTTAATGACTAGATATTAATTAATATTTTAAAAGGCGTAGTTACAATGAGAACAAAAAATTGAAAAGGTTTAACATATATATGTCAAATAATTATCAAAATAAAGTCATACGCAAGGAACAAGTCATACGTGTTAAGTTGGTTTTATAATGTACAAGTAGTGTAGACCACATCAGAATTTCTAAATAGAAAACATCTTTTTGCTTAAAAAATGAATTTCTGCTTAATTTTTCTTTCTGATAGTTTAAATTTGACATGATTGTTGTTGAAATTTGCTCAACATAAGAACCACGAAAATAGTGGGCATATTAGATTTTAATTATACCTCATATGATTACACTCAAAACCAACATGTTAAAGTTAAAACATCAGCCTATATTAAAAATAAGTTGAAAAAGGTTTGTATTATGATAAGTGATAATAACATACACTGGAGTCTAGTAAATAGACAATACCCACCACCTTACACCAAAAAGTAAAAACGGTTAATTGAATACGATATTTTCAAAGTTTCTAAGTAAACAACACGTATTTCCTTCCAAACTTTAAAAACAAAATAAATTCCTTATAATCCTGTGTTACGATTCCATTCCAATGTTCCAACTACATATAAAATTCATACAAATGCCAATGTTTAGTTCTTTGTAACAATTTGGCTTGTGTTCGTTGACAGCAATGAATAGTCTAGCGGTCAAATCTGTCCATATATCGTCCCGGATTAGTCTGGAGGCTGATTAGAATGGGCGCGGGTTTACTGGCGGGGCCCGCGCTGCATACCAAGCACTCAAAGCCGCTTAACAGCGCAAGAACGCAACAACGCACCCCAACAACTGATGACAATCTCAAACCATGCATTTTTTAACTTAATTTATAGTCGAGTCTCTACAAGACTCTGGGAAGAAAATTGTTTTTGTGGGAAACAAGAAGGCTGCTTGATAAATACGGAAAATTATGAGCGGCGATAGTGAAATAATAGAATGTTGCACTTGTTTCTTATTAAAAAGAATGTGCTTCAGCCATTATAGCACTTATGTGTATATATTTATTTATAGCTGGTTTTCTATATTAATATTTTTCAGTATTATCTTGACATGGACTTTATCCAGACTTTATTTTAATTTGAAATTCTCTTCTTCTTCTTTTTTGGCATTGTAGAAGTGCACCTATGTGTCATGGTTACGTTACCACCGACTACTATTTTTATTATAGAAATTAGTATTTTGGAAAAACAAAAGAATTACAGTTGAAGAGAATAAAGAAAAAGTACTATTTTTTTCAATCGGACGAAAACTGACTACTTTCCGGTGTGTTTTCGAACCGAAAAGTGCATTAATTCGATAATTTAGCGTCGTTGCTAGGCTACGATAAATAACAGTGCCTACTGTAATATCTTTTTTCTACGACCACTTATTAATTTTCATTAGATTTAGAGATAATAAAATATAAAGAAATTAGATTTTATAAATCTTGCAGTCCTTGTACACCATGGAAACACTTAAAAATTTTCTATTTTTTACTAAATGTGACACATGTTATTTTGATTGTGAAGCTGTTTTTTTAGTGAAATATATGTCAAAAAATTAAATAAATATACGAAAGAAAATTAAATTTCTCAAATATAAATAGAAAATAAATAAATAAGAAGGTATGTTTCTGTATCATCAAATATTATTTTGTACCGTTTGAGAGTAGTATTAAGTGGGAGGTTATGTGCTGCCCACATCTGATTTTTTTTTTTTTGTAGTGCATTAGAAATCTGCTCATTGTATGTTTGTTGTTACTGGGGATATGAGATACAAGCAAGCATCGTGCGAAATGAATTTTTTTGAGTATTTCAATACGGGTGGGTTCATTTCAGTACAAGTGTCATTGCTAGGATACTTATTTAAAATTGTCTAATATTGGAATGGTGAAAGACGGGCAAATTTATTATTAAAATTAAATTAATTAGGAAATAATATCGTGGTAGTAGAATAGTATATTGTACAACGAGCATGGAATGGTACTCATTTCCTACAAATATGAAATGAAAATTCACTGCGAGTTATACACTATACTTTTTCTACCACCACCATATTCGACAATTCTAAATAAGTATCCTAGGAATGGAACCTGTACTTAAATGAGCTGACCTGTATTGAAATACTCACAAAACTAATTCATTTTGCACGAAGCTTGCAATGTACCTCATATCCCTAGCAACAACAAACATACAATGAGTAGATTCGTGGTCGTAGAAAATTTATAGTGTACAATTCACATAGAATGTCCATTTCATACTCATATGATTTGCAGCATGAGCCGAAGGCTTCATACTCGTAGGAAATAAGTACCATTCCATGCTCGTTGTACAATATACTAATTTTCTACGACCACTTAGAAATTTGCTCATTGTATCCAGCTTCAGATTTTATTACAATACGTCGAACTTTCATCATGAAATACTTCTTTTTTTAACTATTTCTTTCTATCAGGATGTAGTTTTATTTTTACACGGTAACCCATGATAACGTAACATATCCCCACTATAAATATTAAATAAATAATTTCTTCGAAACTAACAAGAATTGAGAAAATAAAAAAACACGCAGAGTTAATTTTTTAATTAAAATTCAAATTCACAAAAAAGAATTTGAAAATTTCATTAATAGATACCCCATTCTTAAACTTATTAAAGTGATTTAGTTGACATTTTGCATCGTCTATTGCAATTGATGTAAAGTTTAGATTTGATGTCGTTCTTTTCTTATTATCGTTTGCTATGGATACTCATCTCTTCGGTTTCCATGGCTTATAAGTGTATTTAAGTTTTGTTGCGGTATTTTGCTTTCGCAGTTCTCGGTAAGTAAGATATTAATAAATAATAATTAACCTTCATTATTATAATAAATTGTTTACAAAAATGATCAATCGATTTCAGGAAATTATTTCTCAACTTCCTTCTTAACACTCATGTGATTCATTTGTGTTATCTTTAATGTTTTTGCAAATAAATTCCATATTCTAGATCAATAATTCAACGAGTAGATAGGCCAATAGCAGTTATTAAACAATTCATTGCTCAATACATTAAAAGTTTATAAACGATACAAAATTAAAAAATAATTACATCGAAAGAATTTGCATAAAGTTGTAATCCTTTTGTTGAAAGTATTAAAAAGGAATAAATTAAACCGTTGAACTTGAACCAAACTTCGAGGAAATAAGAAAATAAAATTCGCCGATCAATAAAATTAATAACATTTACACAAGAACGTAATTTTAGGTAAACCTTCGCTTCAAACAAATGATGAAAATATGATTTAGGAATGTTCGGTGTAAGTATTACCAACAGTGACAAAGGAAAATTTCCTATTGTGCACCGCAGCACGCAACTTGTGTTATCGTTGTTTCAACGTATGTTATTAACTTTTGTTTTGTTCATGGTTTGCTTTTGAGTTTGGGTGAAAGAAATATGGATATCGGCTTTCAAATGTGAGCAAAACTTAATAATTTACTGAATTATATAAAAGGAATAATGAAAGTACAGCACTGCGATAGAAACGAGGCATTCATGGCCGTCATTATTTCAGTCTATTTTCAATATTACAGCGGTGATGACAATTTGTTGCTTTAAATTAATTTTGAAATCATATGCAATAAAATAACGTGGTACTCATATGTTCACCGTCCTCCTAAAAATGGAAGATTTAACATAGGACAATATTTCTAGTTATGCTTGTTGCTCAAAATATTCTATTAAATAATTAATACATATCACTCACTAAATATAGATACCAATTATTGCTTTCCTGATACGAAATTAGATACGTAAGATATATGAGATTTCTACATATGATGTTATTTTGTCACCTGCAAATATAGGTTACCAAACCCAAATACGTCCCTATTATAGAACATGTTGCTTCAAAGATCGCTGAGTTCAAAATATTACAGTTATTTAAAAATGTATATATAAAATTAGTTGTGGGCACCACAATACCTCCCCCGCCATAGATTTCTTATCGAACAATGCAGAAACACGGACTACCACTATCAAGAAACGTCATCTTCAAAAAATTGAGTTTTCAATTATGATAGATGTCAAAAAATGATTATTTTTCAATTTTTCAATCGTTGTTTTATTTTTATTAAAAAGCATTGGTTTTCAGATTTAAAAGTCAAAATATAATTTTTCTTTAACGTGCTGTAATTAGTAAATGGTAAAACAATAATTGTAGATAATAATATTTGAAACATTATTCTCATAACAAAAATTATCTTTAAATTATAATTTACTGAGATATTCCAAAATAACTTGATAAGGCTTCAAGTAAACTACCCCTTCCGGTTATTGGATTATCACCAAACTAATCAGCTCTTCCCAAGAAGATACAATTGATATAAACAAAATATCAAAATTTTTAGTTTTGAGTTTTTTAGAAACCGTAACTCCAGAGATCCACACAGACAGACAGACTGACAGACACAGACAGACAGAAAAAACCTTAATCTGTTTTCGCAGCCGCAATAAAGGGTGTGAAATTGAATTTTGCGGTTGTTGTTATGGTAACGACTGCGAAATCCATTTTATGACCGTTGATATGGTAGCGACCGCAAAATAGGGTAAACAATAATTTTGACACTTGAGAATTAACTTGATGTAAAATATGACCAATGACCTTCCTTTAATATCTGATAAAAATATTTATCATTATGATATTTTTATATGATCTTGACCTTGAAAGGCATTTCTATTTACAATAAAACTATTTAAAATTATTGAAATTTGTATTTACATATTTTTGCGGTTGCACAAAAATAGTGTGTACACCTATCCGGGAAATCCTTTATCGTCCTCGATATAGTTCTGCCTCGGCTGAAAGTGGTATGCGAAAAACTATTTTGTTTTTGTTTAATTTTCCATGATCGTATTAAAATTTACCTAATTAATATTAATTTTAATTTGATAATTTATCATGAATTATTAACATTTAGGTAATCAAATGAGCATTATTATTAAAATAAAATTTACAGCAATATAAAAAAAAACACATTTCAATTCTACACTCAATATATTTATCTCAACTATTCAAATGATTGTCTTATTTTTTATTGAATCTGCTGAATCTGATTGAATCTACAACAGCTAACCCCCCAAGAAAACACTTGTAAGCATATTAAATACAAATTCCTACCCGAATATTTATAATTCAACAAGCATCTGTACATAACACTTAAAGCAATCAGTCATATACGGAACAAGGAACCACTCCAGTATTCCCAAATCTCCTCCAGGATCACGACACTTCCCAGACATTTCATTTCATCTCTTCTTTCGTCCTCCACACCCGTCCCACCTCTATTCGTTGCTGGTTTCAGTCACACAATACACTATACAAGTGTGTTAAAAATATAAGAGCACTGAACTGCTATATATCTGATGATAGACTCATTTTAAGTTCTCTCACGTACGCCCTGGGGACTGTGCTCCGCTTCGTGCCCTAGTAGCGCGCCGCTGGGCGGCGGAAGGGTGGAAAGAGTGCAAGGGGAGGAAGGGACATGTCTGGCAGCGAATTAAAACTAACAAGGCGGCCACGATACAAAACCGGAACAAGTGAAACAATGCATAAATTATGCAAAGCTCTTACTGAAATTCTATAGTGTTTTATATGGCATCTGGAGACTGAAGGCGTTAATTGGAATGCTAGTAATGTAGGGAGATCAATTTGGTACAAAAATAAGTTAATTGGTCACGAAATTAGGCTATGAAATGAAATATACAGGCTGATTCATTGGTGTATCCTTCTTTTAAAGACTTTTATATTATTTGACACGTTTGACACATCTTGACATAGATATTAAAAATGTTTTAGTTACAATGGGAACAAAAACTAAATTATGAAGTGTCAAAAATATGTGTCGTGTGAAATATTTTAAAAGTAATATTTGTATTATTAGGTAGAAAGTTTTGAAGACTAGATATTAATTAATTTCTATTCTAATATAAATTCATAGTTACAATGAGAACAAAAATTAAACATGTTTAACATCTATGTATCAAATAATTTTCAAAATAAAGTCATACGCAAGGAACAAGTCATACGTGTTCAGTTGGTTTTATTTGTATAAGAAAGTAGTGTGGTGCCCACACCAGATTTTTTTGTTGCAGAGATATTCGCTGTTTTCGTTGTTGTTTTATCGAAGAGCTCTTCGATGATCTCTGATGCTCTTCGACCAGTGTGTATTACATAGGTCATCCTCAGAAGTGAAGCGTCAATGGAAAATAAAAAGTAATGTTTAACATATAGTTGTAAAATAAATATTTTGACATGCTTTTTATAATTTTTTTTGACAACTAATAACATTTTAAAGATTACTTTGTATTTTATATTGATGCTTCACTCCTGAGGATAACATATCTGTAGATCAGTAAATTGTTACATTATCTGGAACTACACAATATGGCCCAATTATTTAAACTAGTATTGTGGTTATAATTTGAAAAATGTTTATAATATCTTTACAAATAAGAAAATTTAATACAAGTTCATTTACCATTGATAACAAATACATGTTAAGAAATTTCTAGACAATTTCAATTTCACTAAATATCACTAAAAATTGGCATATACTTTTATTGTAATTTCTATATAATATAAACCCAAAGAAACTCAATGCTGTGGAGCGCATCGTCATATCTCTTAAATTTATAGAGATATGGCAATTTTCGATGTTTTTCGAAATGCTACTTTGAGTGGCTGCAACTCAAAATCTATTAAAGATATTGAAAAATAGACTCAGTTCTGTGCGATTTATGCATTTTATTACAAATTAACAAATTTTGAAATTTTGAAATTTTTTGATTTTTTCCTCTAAATTTTGCTAGGCGATAACTCGATAAATATAGAAGATACAGACTCGGAGACTGTACCATTCGATTTAGCTCGTTGAAATACATAAGTATGTAAAATTTCATTAAAATTGCTTTACGCGTTATAGAGTTAGAGCAAAAAGTGTGAAAATGACGTTTGTGGCGAAAAACGTCAAAGGGTACCCCTAGACGTTCGGCCTGAAAAAGGCCATTTTCAGACTTTTAGCTCTAAAATTTCAACCCACCATCCGAATGTTCTGAAATTTTTAAGTCTTATGTATTTAGATGAGCTGATTCCAATGGTTTAGTCTGCAAGTTCGTATATCGTTTATTATTTGAGATATTGCTGATCGAAATTTTGAAAAAAAACTCAAAAATTTCAATTTTTATAAAATTTGTTATTGTGTTATAATATGCACGAATAATACAAAATTGAAGAGTATTTTTCGATATCATGCGTAATTTTTGAGTTGCTGTTCCTCAAATTTGCACTTCGAAAAACATCAAAAACCGCCATATCTCGAAAAATTTAAGAGATATGATGATGCGCTCTGCACCAGTGAGTTTTTTAGGGTTTATATTGTATAGAAATACAATAAAAGTATATGCCAATTTTTATTGATATTTCGTGAAATTAAAGTACAACAGACGAACGAACTGTGTTTATATGAGTAAGAATGTTTTACGGACGCATTAATTAATACAATAATAGTAATTTATGTAACAAGTAGATAAATAAGGCGAGTCTATAATGTCCGATTATGTACGAGTTGCATGTAACGTTTTATGTTCGACTGCATGGAAAATATTTTCTCTTAAAATATGATTATGTCAATACCTATATTTAAAACATTTAATTCCATCTCAAAGTGTGCTTCGTTGTTATGCATTTGTTGCTTTTGTTTAAAAATGTTACTTATCAAATTGTCAAAGTAAAAAAAGTGTTGAGATGGATGAAGACATTGAAGACGTTCCAAAAGAAATAAAAGATCTTGCATGTAATGCAAGATAATGTGGTATGACTTGTTCCTTGCGTATGTAACTAAGATTATTGAAATACATTCTTAAATATACAATTTAGTTTTTCTCAAAATTAGAAGCATGTACAAGAAAAGTGCAATTAACATTTTATATTCCAAATATTTTTGCTAACATCTTTCATTTGAAACTTTTTCTCACAGCTGATTCTATCTTTGAAATAAATGGAATTTATTGTTTTGTGTGTCTTGTAAACTTCCTTTTCTGGTTTTTCAGTCAGCTCCTCATTTTTTCATGAAACTTATAAATTCCAAGTTCCGCTTACATATCTTGTCTAGTTCATGAGATATTGCGCACACGGACATCCATCCATGCATCCTCGCACACAAACATCATTGAAAATTTGGTCATAACTAGGCTTGCAACGAATATTCGGCAACTATTCGGTATTCGGCCTATTCGGCCATATTTTTACTATTCGGCCGAATACCGAATAGTTAAGCATTATTCGGCCGAATACTGAATAGTTTAGAATATAGAGAAAAGTGGAAATTTAGGGTATTTCATTCGGTAATTTTTGCTTGAAATAAAATAATAAATGTAAAACACATAAGGGTGTCTATTCTGAAATTTACCTGTTAATTTTTAACGGCCTGTTAAGAATTTTAACCTATGATAACAGACGGTACTGAATAAAAACTGAAAATTTCATTTGCCGCATTTCTATTAGTTAAAATATTTATTTAATTTAAATAGGCCCCATATATAGAGGACATAGGTAATAAATAAAGATACATAGGTATACAGTAAAAAATTTATAGTCAAAATTGACAAAATTTTAAATTTTAAGAAAATATTTAGTCCCAGACGATCCACCGTTAGTTTATGTTAATTTGTTAGCAGGTAACAAATTATTTTTGTGTATTTCTTAACAAAATATAT
The DNA here is from genome assembly GCA_963942605.1 of Poecilus cupreus. Lineage (NCBI taxonomy): Eukaryota > Metazoa > Arthropoda > Insecta > Coleoptera > Carabidae > Poecilus > Poecilus cupreus. Next base: position 3,342,847 of record OZ012716.1, on the reverse strand, counting down.
TTGTGAATATAGTAATTATTAACATTTATTTTTATGTACTTTTGACAAAATATTTTAGTAATTATATAGAAGCTGAACAATAAATCATAGTTATTATAACAAATTAAGTTGTTATGAACAACAATTTCAATTTGATAAATTAGCTAAATTTACTTTTTATTATTGACGAGATTATTTATTAAATTTTATAAATGTAGCAAATAAATAAAAACAACAATTTTTCTTGTTAATAATTCAGAAATGACAAAATTTTAATTTAACAAATTGTCATATTTGTTCAAATTGTTAATTTAACACAAGATATTTGTCAATAATAACTAAAAATACTGAGTAATAAACAGAAAAAACCAGCCGAATACTATTCGCCGAATAATCGGCTATTCGGCCAAGGAATACACTATTCGTTGCAAGTCTCTAGTCATAACGGATTCAGTGGACGTCAAAATATGTATTTCCGCACAAATATCGTCACCGATTTTTTTCGTGATTCTAATACTTCCTTATACTTTGAATAAGAAAGTAAAAATACATTGGAATTTCAATCCTACACCCGGTATAAGTGCGTGATGTGAAACTATGCTTCAATCAATATCTTCTACATAATTAATTAGAAAATGATAAAATTAGTGTAATCAACCACGGGAGTTATAATTTGAAAGAACGCATCCAGATTTTTCGCAACTCTATAGATTAAATTTCCATGGACGCTTCGAATAATTATTAAGTGTTCTGTCGGGCGACGGCCGCTGAATTTTTCCTGAAATTATAAGCTGAGTCCTTGCAAAAACTCGCGCAGGATAATGCAATTTTTAACCATCCTTTGCTGATGTTATCCTCACAAAGTGATTAAGGATATTAGATTAACTCTTTCCTATATTATTGCCTTTGTGAGCGAGCTCGGCAGATGTTTCAGCGTTATTTTGTTATTTCAACAAATGAAGGCTACAAGTTTTGTTTTATATTTGCGAGGAAGATGGAAATCGAACAAAAGAAGTATGGATAATAATATTATATATGTAAGGACTTTAGACAAGCGCAGAGAAAAATTCTCGGGCTTTCACCCGCTTTAAAGAAGATGTACAATTATATTAAATTTATATTGTTTTCCTCTTTGATATTCTTATACAGAATGCCCAAGGTAAACTACAAAGCATAAGAAAAATTGTCACATTTAGCACATAAACTTTTAAACAATAATTTTTTTTAATACCGAGCTTTCCAAAAGAACAATCTTAACTCCTTAAATTATTTTTTGTTAAAGCAATTATATTAAATTTTATAAAGTTAGAAACTATATCCAGATACGAGTTAAACTACATAAAAGGTGAAAAATATCTATTTCCGGTTCAACCGGAAGTGACCATAACTTTATCATTTTAATTGAAACGTCTTTGTACGTTTTTTTCAAAATTTGAGGTCTACTGGTTGGGTATGATTGATGATTTGTTGCGTGAACGAATGATTCCGAGTGTGAAGAATAGACGAGAATGGATGAATCGCACTATGAATGTGGACGAGGCGAAAGTGGTGTTTCAGGATAGGAATGTTTGGAGGAGATTGATTGTTGGTTGACTGTGTTTCTGGGTTCGTGCTACTCCACTAAGTGGGACATAGCGTGATGTTATGTATGTATGTGATAATCTAAATTCAACCATATATAATAATAACATATTTTTTTGCCCATTGCTAATCATTTGTTGACGGTTACTATGCGTTTGTTGAGTGGTTGCAATGTACAATGTTTTTACAGCCTCGGCATAAAAGTGTCAATCGGCAAAAAATTATATTAATTAGATTGTGTATCATTCTTTAACACTTCTGATTGTTTCTCACATGAAATTCTGTAACATTTGCGAAATAATGTTACAAATAGCTTGATTTACAATTTTTTTAAATTTTCAATTGTTTTTGGTCACGTAAATACTACATTTTATATTGTCTCGTTGGGTGCTTTCAATCAAGAAATTTTTTTTTTCTACAATCGAGAACTGTGAAGCAGGACTTTATTTTTTCTGCAGTCACCATAAACTAGTACAATATTCACCTGTTCGTTTCTTGAAAATTTACCATCTTAACTTAATATATAATAATTATTTATTACACAAATGTTAAAAGTGACATTTTATGAGTAAATCGGGAAGCTTGTGAAATGAGGCGAAGCCGAGTGAAATAAGCGCACGAACGAAATAAATCACTTTCAGCACGTATATCACACAAAATTTTATCTCCGATCTTTCTAGTGTATTAGTAAATATTAAAAAATATAGAATGATATTTTGACAGGTAGGGTTATATTTGTTGATTTATTGATACATATCAGTGGCGTGCAGGGTGTGCAGCGCAATTGGGCATGTTTGTTCTTTATTACAAACAAGAAAGATAAAAAACGTTTGGGTAGTATAGGGTTATAACGATTTAATTCATCTACATGAAGCAGCAAGGAAACATATATTTTTTTTTTAATTCTGCACACCGAACTCAGAATCTCACCGCACGCCACTGATACATATCATTAGCAACGTGTTAAATGTAACAATAAAATCACTTTTAAAACTTTGCTTTGTTACTTTTAACACTAGCGTCAGAAACTGACATTTTTAAATTGCTAAGCAACCGTTAAAAGGGCCACTTTTAACAACAGTCGTAGATAAATCAATTCAAATCTGTTTTTGAACTGTCAAAAGGGTCTTATTAAAGGCAATTTTTAATTGCGAATAACCTTTGTATTTACAGCTTTGCTGTGAAGTGAATAAGTACAAATTTACAGCAATATCAAAAAATGGTATTGAAATCCTTTTACGCCACATTTCAAATCTACCCCCTGTATAAATAGCAATAACCCTAGAAATATGCTATTTTTAAACTCGTCCAATTTAATTCTGCCAGAACAATTTCGGCCCAATAAATAAATATGTGCAAGTAAATCGGAATCAATCGTCTGTTTTGAAGTCAGGTCATAAAGTAGGTAAAGTTTATGAAAAGTGATTTCGTTCCGCGCTTTTCTCACTCTTTCCAACTGCAGCGTATATTTTAACTTTTAATTAGTCTAGTATTAAAAATTACAACCATAACTACTAATACAAACTAACAAAGTTATCACCAAAAATAAATAGGAAGTTTGTGATTAAATACACAAAACTAAACAACACCTAAGTACTCCCCTGATCTGCGCTACTTCTGGAAGCTAGCCGGCTCTGTCTAACACCCTCCGGGGTGCTCTCTGTCGCTCTTGAGGACCTAATTACACCCTATAAAGATTACGGGCGGCGACAAGTCGACAGACAGACAGAAATGACGGCGTTTTCAGTTTCAATCATTTTTTCAATTTGTCCCTTGGCTCCGGGGACGGCCGTGCCCGGAGTGGCCCGCGCCCGGCCCGTCCCGGAGACAAATAAAATTCCGGTGACATATTTGATTTGAGAAATTAAACGTCTGACAGATGAGTTAAATGACGGACGATTTTTTTCAGTTATTATATTTTATTCTGGATTCTTTGTGTTGGGATTTTCTTGGCGGGAAGTTGGTAATTATGACGACAACATTACTAATTCTAAGGAGTAGATATTAATTTTGAGGTATTTAAACACAATATTGTACTTGACATTCATTTCTTAAATCGTCAATTATTTATATTCCCTACTTTATTGATGCAAAAAATAAGATTCAATGGACTAATTACAAGTGTGACAACTTTTGCAGAAATTCGACAAAATGTATTACAAAATTTTATGTACCAAATATCCTACTTCCCGCCGTAAACTTTTATTAAATTATATACACCAATTAACACCTATTAATAATAAAATTACTCGAAAGCAGGCAGAATAACGTATTTTTTCACGATATTGTAAGAAACCCCATCGTTCTTCTCCCGAAATAGTGAGGAAAATGTATTGTTCCTCTCTAGAGAGGAAAATATAGAAGTGTTACCAATATGAATGTTATTTACAAAAAAAATATTATAAAAATTATAAATAAATTCCTAATTATATTGAAAACCATTATTTTAGTGATGTACATACTTTAAATTATCTTACAATTATGTCTTATATTTTTCTTTTTCTTATTAAATCACAATTTGACAACCTATTAAAGATATTTAAGATTGGTTCATTGGCAACACTGCTGCACCGCCTTGTGTCTGATAACCTAACTTTTAACGTGTCAGTCTGTCAGTTGTGTTCTCAAAGTGTATTTTAGGTCCGAGCAAATGTTTTTAGAAACATGTCGTTAAAAAATGTTGTGTCTAACACCAGAGTAAAGCTCTTCTTCCACTCTCGTTCGAAATGCCTCACTCGCTGCGTTCATGAGGCAAACTTCGAACTCGACGGGGAAAAAGAAGCGCTTTCCTCTCTAGTTTGACAAATAACTATTTTTTCACGACCGTGAGAGAAATTCGGATTCTATGATATCAAAATCATGACAGAACAGCCAATTTTATATCTACGAGAGATTTGTGCACTTTTTCTCCCGTCGCAAGGGAAAGTGCTCAAATAATGTAAAAAATGAACAAAATTAAACAAATCAAAGATAACTATCAAAAACTATATTACAATTTAAATAATTTTGAAATACATAAAAACCATCATAAATATTGGGGTTATGAAAAAATAGTATATACTCCGGAGGAGAAAAGTGTGTTTTTCCCTGGCGTATTGTTGCCCTCGCCTACTGGTCGTGCTTCAATTTACTACGCGGGAAAAAATCATACACTACTCTCCCTTAATATACAGGGTGTTTCAGGACTAGTGTAACAAACTTTAACAGCTTATTGCTGAGGTCACTTTGAGCCAAAAATGTCATATGAATATAGGTCCTGTTCATTCTAGTTACCAAAATACAAGAGGTTGAAGTACTATAAATAACACGAAATTTTCTAATTTTTGTAATCACTGTAACAAGAGTTTTATTGAAAAGTCATACTTTATTTGTCTTAATTAAAAATTGTTGTACTTTTGATTGTATTTTTGTTTCATAATGGATGGTTACAGTACTGCTGAATATGAAGATATGATGTTTAATTATGGATTATGTAATGGTAATACCTGTTACGCGTCTAGAGAATGCCAAGACAGATACCCAAACAGACGCCAACCTTCCCATGTTGTTCTGTGTTTATAATTTATTTATTTGTCTATTTAATTGTGTAATTGTGTGTTTTGTTCTCTAAATTGTATTCGTTAATATTATTAAATTAAATTAATTATGACAAATAAGGTATGACTTTCCAATAAAACTCTTGTTTTCGAAAGTACCTTGATTACAAAAATTAGAAAATTTTGTGTTATTTGTAGAACTTCAACCTCTTGTATTTTGGTAACTAGAAGGAATAGGACATATGTTCATATGACATTTTTGGCTTAAAATGAGTTCAGGAATAAGCTGTTAAAGTTTGTTACACTAGTCCTGAAACACCCTGTATAATATACTTTTTGCACTTCCAGGTTTATATGCCCTAATTTATTCTTCCGTGGACTGAAGTGTCAGTTTTAATCTCGGACGGATTAAATTTCGAAATTTAATCCCAAGAGATTATATTGACAAGTAATCAAGTAACCACAGCAACAAGTAAAATATTTATTAAAAGTATTTTATATAAATTACATATACTATTAATAGCTTTATACAGTTGATAATTCCACAGTAAGGGCACTTCAGCCCCTTGGTATATAAACTACTATTCTTTTATGAAGACACACACAGACAACATCGCGAAAATATTAAAATCATATTCTAAGACCTATACACGTACTTATCAATTCAAAACTCACTACAGCATTTTTAGCATGAGTACATCGTGCATCGAACTAGATTAAATATTTGTACACAGTAACAGTTTTATAGTATTAAATATAGAAAATGTAAAAATTTGAACACCGTTTAATAATATATATTACTACTACAGCACGTAATATTCACTTTAAATTTTAAACCTTCAAAACCAGGTAGAGTCGAATAGAACAATCTAAATGATTATTATTATTGTCATTTCACAAAATATCTGTCATGCAGTAAGTAAAGTAAAAATAGAATATTTCTGTTGCACGTACAACACAAGCAAATTCAATTATTGTTTATTTTGAAAACAGTTCTGCATACTGCATCGCAAATAGAAAATTCAGATATTCACTAAATTATAACGTCTTTCTTTGTAAATTTGAATTTAAAATTTGTATCTGTCAAGGCGTATTTTTCCATTTCGATTTAAAAATTTTATACATGAATGTTTCTCATTGTGTAATCATAAAGGGAATGCTGAATGAGTGAATTGGGTCTAGTCGTCTGGGGAGAGGTCTTCGTTTGTTTTGTGCAAAGGAAACATAACACTCTGCGATAAAACAACTGCAAGCTCTTATTTCATCTCACAAATATAATAAAATTTAATAGATATTAAAAACTGACCTTCTTCACCGCCACTACCATTACTTGTAGGTTACAACGCTGGTATCTAGACAACCAACGGGCAATACTGAAATATTTGCGATTTTGTTTTTATTTTATTATATTTCACATGTAATACGTATGACTTGTATCAATATTTAATTAAATATTATAATAAACTTTTTTTCGAAATCGAAGTATATTACAATACGAGTGAAGAAACTAAGAATTTCACTCACGTATTTGTTAGTTTTCAACACGATGCGTTAGCGAAATGGTCAAATGCATATCACATACAGAATACGTCTAAGAATATATAAAAAATAATGAAAATTATAACCAAATTTGACACTGACAATACTTCTGTTATCACAGCCATTCCCGTCACAACATTTATTAAGGGTTGTTTCTTATACTTAAGTTACTATGTTAAAATAAAAAACGCGAATTATAAACTTGAATTAGAAAACTTCATGTATTTACATCTGATAATTCGATACACTCAAATGCACGCAATTTAATTTTTTTTAAATATTAACTTGAATGAATTTTTTTTTATTAAGGGTTGTTTCTTATGCTTCACTTGCTATGTTAAAACAAAAAACGCGACTTTTAAACTTGTATTACAAAACTTGATGTATTTACATATGATAAATCCATACACTCAAATACAAGCAATTTAATTTTTTTTAAATATTAACTTGAATGAATTTTTTTTTATTAAGGGTTGTTTCTTATGCTTCAGTTGCTATGTTAAAACAAAAAACGCGAGTTTTAAACTTATATTACAAAACTTCTTGTATTTACATATGATAATTTCATATACTGAAATGCACGCAAATTAAATTTTTTTAAATATTAATTCATTGCTGCTTTAATTTACATGTTCTGAACAAAATAATATTAAAATAAAAAGGTACGTTTACATATCCATCTTGTGATAATGACCAAATAATCTCTATTTTTCAGGAATTTTATCCAACACCTCTCAATGAATGCTCTATAACTATAGCGATTTTAAACAAGGAAAGTAACCGATTGGCTACCAGTGGGTATATTTTTGAGAAAAGTGACTAGTGAGTAACTACTTCGATTGGAATTTTAATTTAGAAAATTTAAAGCATAAGTCACTGTCAAATAATATTTCTTTAAAAATTTCGCATTTATTAAGAGATGTTGGATAAAATGTTATATTTCACAGGTGGGCAAAGTGGAATTACCCATTCGATAAAATTTCTCTCGTGGGTAATTCCTTACTTTGCTCACTTTTAAAGTAATTAACTATTATCTACGACCGTTGTTAAAAATGACCATTTTAACGGTTGCTTAGCATGTGAAAAGTGTCATTTTCTGACACTAGTGTTAAAAGTAACATATCAACGTATCAAAATTGATTTTAGTGCTACTTTTAACACGTTGCTAAAGATTTGTATCCATAAATCAAGAAATATAACCCTACCTGTAAAAATATTATTATACATTTTTTAGTATTTACTATTACTCGTATGTTAGGAAGATCGTAGATAAAATTTTGTATGATATTTGTGTTAAAAGTGATTTATTTCGTTCGTGGGTTAATTTCACTCGGCTTTGTCTCGTTTCGCAAACTTCCCCACTTACTCATTAAATGTCACTTTTAACACATCAGAATTAACTATTTTATTACATTGTTGAAATATTTTATGTAGAAGTTTCATCAGATTGTAATAATAAAATCAACTGTTAAATAAATAAATCTAACACTGGATTTGATTCATTTCCATGACTGTATTAAAATTTTCTAATAAATATTAATTTTAATATGATTGATATACCGTGAAAAACTAATAACAATGTTACAAAATGGACCTTATTGCATGCATTTTTAAATTCTAAATAACTTTTTTATATCCATTTTTGCTGTAAAGTGAACAGGTAAAACGATACAGCAATATAAAAAAAATCATTTCTATGCGCCAGTTCATTATAATGATATAGACTTTTTAAATATAATAAATGGTTAATTGTAAATGTTCCTTTGAGGAAGTACAACCGGCTAAATGAAACAATGGCTTTTGTTGAAATAACAAAATAATTATTCCAGCCTCGTATTTCCGCTGTAGTAGTTTCTTTGGTACAAATGTAATCTCTAGAACTATTATTTAAGATCACGTCTTTAGGGAATATAAATTGCACACGTTCTGTTCTAAATATCTTTAACGAAATCTTAAAAACATTATTAACTTGTCAACTACATGTTCCTGTGGCTGGGCTAACTTACTGCGGTATGCTAACATTACATATTTCTTCACTCGGTGAAAAAGTGACGCAGGCTGCTACTGAGACGTACGAGGAGTGCGAGTACCCGCGATGTTGCCGCTGCCGGGAATATATCTTCACTGAGATAACTGCCCAGTTAGCGCAAGGTGTTATAAGCAAAATTACCGCTGCTCATCATGGGTAAGGGAAATGGGGCGCCACATGTCTTCATCAAGGAAGGAAAATATTTAGCATATTGGAGTTTTGCATGTTTTGTCATTAGGTAGGTATATTATTTAAGATGATAAATAAATATAGGATGATTCATAACGTACAAAACTCAATAACCGAGAAGTTACATTTAAATTAATGCCCATCTATTGAATATTGTTGAAAATAATTGGAAAGATTTCTTTAAAAATTTGCTGTTATTTTAATTTTAATTTATGTACTCAATAAAAAATAATGGCTACAGCGGTGAATAGTAGAAATCTTTTTAATAAATTCAATGGGGTCTTTCCCCATTTTTTTTTTATTTATTTTTTTTATGAAATTTTATCTATATTGAAGACTATCTACACTTTAAAAAAAACTTAATTGTTATTCATTAAGCCACCATGATTTTTTTAAAAATGTTGTGACGTCATAGTAGAGGTGTTGCCGGATCTAAAACAGTACAGATTGTAAATAATTGTAGTCATATATTTTTTTACTTATTTTATTATTATTATTACAATAAAATGGAACATTTATGTAACAAAAATTATTTAAATCTCTACTGTTTTAGATCCAGCAACACCTCTACTATCACGTCACAACATTTAAAAAAAAATCATTGTGGCTTAATGAATAACAATTAAGAGTTTCTAAAAGTGTAGATAGTCTTCAATATAGATAAAGTTTCATAAAAAAAAAATTAAAAAAAATTTATTTCATAAACCATAATCATGTCTACAAACTCCCCGTTACTGAAAGTATTAACCATTTTGCATTTAATATATTTTGGGGCATATTCTGCAACTTACCTGTTGATTTATAACGGCCTGTTAAAAGTTTTAACCAATGATAAGAGACATAACGGAATTTATTTATAACAGGCCGTTAAAAATTAACAGGTAAGTTACGGAATAGGCCCTTTTGACGTTTAATGAATTGACATTTAAATGAATGTCAACAGCAACTTGTTTTCTAGTGTTATTGTATTTTAGTGGCTCTCAACCATTAGTACAGTAAAATTCTGCATTGAAAGCCAGAAAAATTGATAAAGTATATTTCATGGCTGAATTTTATTCCTTGTTGTTCGTACATTAAAATATCCAACATCTAGAACGCCACCCCTATAGCTTCATACCCTTTTTCTTAAGCAATGTACTTATTAAAACTTACGTACATTTGCAATTTTATAATTAAATGCAGAACTATTTTATTCATTACCTTTCTGAGTTTTTGGAGATAGTAGATGCAAAAGAAAATGGCTCAGGGATCCATCCGCGCACTGATAATTCTGAATAGTATTTATTCTGCTCCAAATAACAGCACCATCAACATAACACATATATTATTTATTAAAATATCACAAAACAACATTTTCCATGAAACACAGAGAAACGTACACTGCAATCGTCTGCACTCAACTGAACGTAAACATGATTATAGTTGCTCAAACAATATTCTAAATTAATTGGAAGAGTTGTAAGAACTTGTTTACTAGTATTTTTATGTTTTATTTGTTGTAAGTCGAATTCAACAGGCAAATGAATTCAGTTTGGCGGAATATTTTTTCTGCAGAATTATTAAAATTATACGAGGGCAGTTTGATAAGTCAGTGACTTTTCGAATTTCCCGTGTAGTAGCTTTGATGGTAACACTGCTCCCGTCAACTAACATCTAGTAATAGACCATTAAAAGCAGTCTACCTCGTGAATTTTAACGAAAATGGAAGAAAGTAAATTTCGTGTGCTGATTAATCATTAATTTTTGCGTAAAAAAACCATCACCGAAACCAAGGAAAAGCTCAATAAATATTATGGGGACTCTGCACCATCAATTTCTATGGTTAAGAAGTGATTTACTGAGTTCCGTTGTGGTCGTACCAGTACAAATGACGCCGAACGTTTAGGTCGCCCAAAAGAGGTCGTCATGCCAGAAATTGTCGATAAAATTCATGAAATGAAATTGAACGATAGGATTATGAAACTGTGTGAGGTGGCTGAGGCTGTGGGCATTTCAACTGAGCGGGTACATCACATTTTACATGAATATTTGGACATGAAGAAGCTATCGGCGCGATGGCTGCCGCAATTGCTCACATTCGAGCACAAGCGCAACCAACTTCACCATGGCAAAAATGTATAAATTAGGCTATAAACTGCTACTTCATCTAGAATATTCTCCAGATTTAGCCCTCTGTGAGTATTTTCTTTTAATAAACTTGAAGAAATGGCTGGGTGAAAGGAGATTTGGGTCTAATGAAGAGGTCATCACTGAAACAAACGCCTATTTTGAGGGTCTTGAGAAAACCTTTTATTTGGAAGGAATTAAAAAATTGGAAAAACGGTAGACTAAATGTATTGAGCTAAAATGGGACTATGTAGAGAAATAAAACGCTTTTTCGCCGAATTTTTTTTTTTATTCGAAAAGTCACGGACTTATCAAACTGCCCTCGTATCATACACAGTGTTTCAATTTCGAGGCTCACTATTGGGATCTCAAAAACTATAAGAGATATGAGTTTGGTTAAATTAAACAAAAGTTGCCACAATAGTAGGATAATTTAATATTGTTTTTGTTTTTTCGAAAAAATGCATAGCTTACTAGATATTGGCAAAAAACCTATTTTTGTTAATTTTTTCACTATTAAATAATTTCCAAACTACCACATACTTAGAAAAATGTTTCAAATAAAGAAGATACATATTTTTACTGCCTTACCAGTGGCGTAGGAAAATATTTTTTTCTATGGCTCATATTCGAGATATGATAGATAAATATATTCGCTTGAATTAGTTTCATTAGTGCCTGTATCCAAATTTTTAGTTTTTATGTACGATTTTAAACAAGAATTGATTAAATAAATATTAATAATTAAAAGTAGGAATATGTGATGTAATTTTGATAAAAGAGAAATGAACATATTTGAAGAAATAGAAATAGATGATACAAATGTCATTTGTTGTAATTGCATATACAGAGAGAAGCCTTTTTTCGATATGCAAATTTTTTGTTTTAAAAGATAAATAAATAAATAAATATATCATCACGCCTTTTACCCATTATGGGTGTGGCACTCTGCTTACGCAGATCTCGGTAAGTTATATATTTCTTTGTATGAAATGCGGTTACCAACCGTCAAGTCATAGCCCCCAAAGATGTTAGTGGAGGAGGAGCCACAGGGGTAAATTTAAATTGGCAACTGTCAGTTATGTTTTAAAAGATTTGTACCAATAGTTATTTGTTTAACTAGGCATCAAAATAACAAATTTACAGCAGAGGCTGCCGTGTCATTGACGAGGCGAGAAGACTCTGTAATATGTTTTTACATAGCAACATCTCAACAAACGCATAGAAACCGCTCTAAAAACAAGTGTTAGACAAAGCAGAGTAGCCCACGACATGTATTTGTCTCAGACTTTCATAAGAGCTTATAATTGCTTGCTCCAGCATTACTATATTTGAGTGACGTTGACAATACCATTGGTTTCTCTCTCAGATCAGTATTGACTTATCTCAATATTGCTGAATTCCCTTTCGAATCTTATTTCTTCGCAATCTATGCAAACCATTCAAGCCACATCTTACATCAACTGTCACTGCTGTCAACATGTCATCATCACTAAACACTAAATACTAACCCTTCTGAACCCTAAATCCTTTGGACGTGCAGCCAATTTACTCGGCGCAACACTAGCGCCATCGTCTGTCGATCAGCACAATTTACATCCGATAGACTCACAGTGGATCAGCGGCGCTCAGTCACAAGTCAGGTTAGATTTGCCTCTGCGGCAAATGGCGGCGAGCGCCCAAGCCGCTGATGGCTTTTTATTTCACTTCCGAAGCAATAAACTGCTGGTGATGTCCCACAGCAGAGATTCGAAGTGAATGCTTGAAAGTAGCGAGCTCTTAGTAGTGTAAAAGCTTGCAAGTGCTAATAAAGGATGTCTTAAGACTTAGAAGTGAGAGATTTTAGATGCTCGTCCTGTACACTTTTTTATATGTCTATCTATAGCGGGTGTAGAATTGAAAGAATTGAAATGTGGCGTACTCGTATAAAGGTTTCAATACTATTTTTAAAATATTGCTGTATTTTTTTTAACTATTCATATTACAGCAAAAGTGTAAATACAAAAGATTTTCATATTTTAAAAATGCATGCAATTTAAAATAAATATATATTGGATTTATTGTAATATGATCCTGGAAAATAAAACAAAAACGAAAAATATATTATATTTAATAAATCAGTAAACGCATCGGACTATAGATCGAGAGATCCTTAGTTCGAATGCCACAGACGACAGTTATCATTTCAAATTTACTCCTAAGGTTCCCCTCCTCTAACACCTTTGGGGGGAAGGGGTATAACATGACGTCTGGTAATTGTATAAGATTTAAAAAAATCTGTTGTGGGCACTACAATATCAAACAATCGAAAACCATGACCCACCACTATCAAGAAACGCTCATACCTTCAAAAAAAAAAAAAAACTCTTCAATTATGACGCATGTTAAAAAATGACATTCGCAAACAGTTGTTTTGTTTTTTCAAAAAGCACAAATTGGCAGATTTAACCGAAAAGAACGTAGAAGAATTGCGAGAACGAGTTTTGCAGGTGGATAGGCAAGGCATCTGTTCAATTCGAACGTTATAGCGTTACCATGGAGCTATTTAAATTATTATTTTAATCATTAGCTGTATTATTTATACGTATATACAGATTATTGAGGTCTCCTGTATTATATAACATACATGAATTTTCAATTATTCCCATTGATATTAGATATAATGTTCAAATTATAATTAAAATGGGAAGCCATAGGAAGAGAAACTAATTTTGGAAATCAGAATGTTATTGAATATAACTGAAAACAATTAGTCTATTCGTATTGTACTAGTATATTATTGATTTACATATTATAAATTAATTAAAATTTATCATTAGAAACGTATATAGGTCGCTTATTTTAAATAGTTATTTGTTTGTTCACATAGCAAGTATAATTTTGAAATTTATTGCTATTTCGGTTTTGCAATTGTGACCAAGATCAACTCAGTTGATTACACTGTCCTGAAACATAATTATCATCCATTTGCAACTAAATGCAACCGAGTTATGGCACTCTGAAATTTAGCCATTTTTGTACATTTTCAAGAGCTGCGTTTTTTTCCTCGAGTGTATTATGCAAGAATAATAATTTCCATTTGTGTAGCATTAGTCCGACAATTCAAACAGCGAAATATAATTCATCATATATCATATCTGCATCAAAGGGACCAGCACATTATACCAACAGAGCAAAACAAATATGTCCACACTCCACACAAGTCACACAACCGAGTACTGCACAGTAACGTTACTAATACAGAATAATGTATTCTCAAACACATTACATAATTCGGCAAGGTCGTTGGCGAGTTATGTGTGTGTAGCGCTGGGTTTGTGTGCGCCTCTAGCGGTGACACACAGAACTAGTGCATAGGTCATTTCAGTCACTGGCTCTCTAGAGTCTTGCGAGATCCAGGAACCATGCTGAATGGATTGGTGTTCTGTTCTCCGCTTGCATATGGACTTGTATAGGTGTTAGCAAAGTGAATGAACTTCTGTGAGAACTATGTGGATTCTAATATTATTATTTGAGGGGTGGTGTTACAATATGAAGTAAAGATTAAATATACAAGGACTGATAAATATTCCAAGTATTCCTGCCTATACGCACATTTTAAATTTTAAAATTTTTATATCAAATTAGCGACCCCAAATACCCTATAATACACTTCTATGGCTTTTCCAAAATATGTCCGTCATATTGGATCCGCCATTTTTTAATTTTACAATTTTGACATCAAATTAAGGTACTAGAATATACTCAAAATGATTTTGGAGAAGACGCACGTCATCAAAAATATTACTAGATAATGACGTCACTATGCAACAACGTTTATATGGGATACTAATTTTTGTTGAAATGAAAATGCAATGCAAGTTGCATCACACGTGCCGCCTTTTAGACATAATTTGTTGTAATAAACACAAAATATTAATACATACATATTAACATATTATAAAACACTGGGTCACGAGGAGCAGAAATTTTAACAACACTGTAAAGTCTGACAGTAAAGTGACAGTTCGATATGAATTTTGTATGTAAATGTGATCATTTATCAATAGCAACAACATAGCGAACAAAAAATGAACCAGAATTATTTTTAATAATTTAAAATTTCATTAAAGGAATAAAATTGACTATAAAACCACTGTAATTTGCATTAATATATACTTTTCTTAATGCTAATATTTTTACGTTGTTTTTTTTTTAACATCAACATACCTTAATAAATTTTACAAGTTTTATTTCACTTTATAAAGTTTTTTTCAAGATGATGACGTGCATCTTCTCCAAAATCATTTTGAGTATAGTAAAATATATTCGCGTCCGTAATTTTGGTTCCAGATGTCATAAATAAAACAAATTATTAGAATAATCCAGTTACTTTGGGGAAAAAAATATTTTTACTGTGAAAATGTATTTCTTGAAATTCTGTAAAATCGAGCTACGCAATAATCATACGGTAATATACTATTAGAAATTATTTTTACACTTACCTGTAAGATATAAGAAAATATTCGAAGGAACGATTAATCACAATAATATTAATTTTCAACTTGAAATCTGACAGATAAAAATTAGATTTTTTTTCTTTTTGAAAGTAACTGGATTCCAATTACTATTATGTTAAAATTATCAAATTATTTGAATTCTGAATATGGATGAATCTAATCAATGGATATTTCGAAACAAAGTTCACTGTTAATAAAAAATAATATTCGAATGTATTATTGTTATTGACAATGAAAATATTATTACAATATTTTTTTTTTACAATTTTAGTTTGACAGTTGCAGATAATCTGCTGAATTTACACGGATTAAAAAGGTTGGACCCTGATTTATCAAATTTTAACATAATTTTTGGTGAATTCTGATAACAATGATGTTACTTAATTGAGGTCGTCGGAAAAGTATCGCGTACAACACGTACTGAAAGGGTATTTCACACTTTCAGCACTAGTTATACAATATGTATATTATTGCCTCGATTTCATCATTCCAATGTTTGACAATTCTGAATAAGTATCCTAGCAATGGCACCTGTACTGAAATGAACTGTCCTGTATTGAAAAACTCACAAAACAAATTCATTTCGCACGATGCTTGCGATGTACCTCATATCCCTAGCGAAAAAACATACAATGAGCAGATTTCTAAGTAGTTGTAGAAAAAATTAATTATAACCTAATTATTTATTGAAATATGCTTAAAACTCTTATAGGCTTTCTAGTTAACTTCCAATTCTGGTAGATATATTGCTACCAAAATCTGATCGGCTCATAAGAACATCCAAATTCTAAATATATAATTTGAAAATAACACGTTACTGGCATGAATGAATTCTACAAGTCATGTTAAAAACAACACCAGAAAGTATACCATTTCGACACTAAAAACTATCTGAAAATCCCTAGATAACAAATTACAATTAATCGCATCGTTCCTCGCATATACCAAACTTTATAATAACACAAGAGCTGTGAACTCAACTCAGTGTCTGATTGAAGGCAATTAAAACCCAGTTTTGTAGTCCATTATAACACTCCCGCCCCCTCTTCCTGACGTCTAACCGCCCTAGAGCTGCCGCTATGTTATTTTTACAACATTCACACTCACACTCGGATCTATTAACAATGTGTGAGACTGACACGTGTGTGTGTGTAATTAGTTCGCGTTAAGACTAAACTACAAATGGGTTAAGTATATACGGGCGTTATTCCAGGGTGGGACGTATGTCGTGGCTTGTGACAAATGGATAATTGTTTAGGTATTATAAGATGGACATTTAACGTAGTAATGCAGTTTATTTTGCGAGGGTTATAATTAAATGTCCACTGTTATGAGCTTATGAACAATGGAATTTTCAAAACTCACTGGTGCAGAGCGCATCATCATATCTCTTAAAATTTTCGAGATATGGCTGTTTTTGATGTTTTTTCGAAGTGCAACTTTGAGGAAGTGCAACTCAAAAATTACGCAAGATATCGAAAAATACTCTTCAGTTTTGTCTTATTCGTACATATTATAGCACAATAACAATTTTTTTAAAAATTGAAAATTTTTGAATTTTTTATCAAAATTTTGATCAGCGATATCTCAAATAATGAACGAGATACGAACTTGCAGACTAAACCATTGGATTCAACACATCGAAATACATAAACCCTAAAAATTTCAGAACATTCGGATAGTGGGTTGAAAATTGCCTTTTTCAGGCCAAAAGTCTAGGGGAACCCTTTGACGTTTTTCACGAAAAACGTCATTTGCACACTTTTTGTTCTACCTCTATAACGTGTAAAGCAATTTTAATGAAATTTTACATACTTATGTATTTTGACGAGCTGAATCGAATGGTTCAGTCTGCGAGTCTGTATCTTTTATATTTTTCGAGTTATCGCCTATCGAAATTTGTGGGGAAAAAATCGAAAAATTTCAAAATTTTCAAAATTTGCTAATTTGTAATAAAATGCATGAAACGCACAGAACTGAGTCTATTTTTCAATATCTCGAATAGATTTTGAGTTGCAGCCACTCAAATTAGCATTTCGAAAAACATCGAAAATTGCCGTATCTCTATAAATTTAAGAGATATGACGATGCGCTCTACAGCATTGAGTTTCTTAGGGTTTATATTATATAGGAATACAATAAAAGTTTATGCCAATTTTTAGTGATATTTCGTGAAATCTGAAATTGTGCAGAACTTGTATTTGCTGTGAATGGTAAATGAACTTGTATTAAATTTTCTTATTTGTACAGATATTATAAACATTTTTCAAATTATAATCACAATCCTCGTTTAAATAATTTGGCCATATTGTGTAGTTCTAGATAATGTAACAATTTACTGATCTACATATATGTTATCCTCAGGAGTGAAGCATCAATATAAAATACAATGTAATCTTTAAAATGTTATTAGTTGTCAAAAAAATAATAGTAAAAAGCAAACTTTATGTTAAACATTACTTTTTATTTTCTATTGACGCTTCATTTCTGAGGATGACCTATGTAATGCACACTGGCCGAAGAGCTTCAGAGATCATCGAAGAGCTCTTCAATAAAACAACAACGAATACAGCGAATATCTCTACAACAACAAAAAATCTGGTGTGGACACCACACTATTTTCTTATACAAATAAAATATTTAAGAATATATTTCTATAATCTTAGTTACACTGGGAACAAAACCTAAAACATTTTTAATATCTATGTCAAGAGGAGAGGAAAGCTCTTTTTCCACTCTCGTTCGAAATGCCTCACACGCTGCGCTCATGAAGCAAATTCGAGGGGGAAAAAGAAGCGCTTTCCTCTCTAGTTTGACAAATAACTATTAATATGAAACAGGCTATAAATACTTGCTAAGTGATTTATGGTAATGAATGAGAAATGGAGACGTATTCCCTTAGTAGGTATTGAAATATTCATACATTTCATATATTCATTGATGTCTGAATTATTCAGATAGTTCGAAAGCATATGTCGTACAAACTACCTGTCTAGACTCAAAGTTTTGATAATTTTAACGGTGCTATAGATATGTTAAAATTATATAAACTGTCATTGATAATTAAATATCATAATAGGTACATACGAAAGTTGTAATAGGTACATATTCTATTATTATAAAAGGTGTAATACCTTTCTTCTACATAGCATATTGATCTGAATTTCAATGTTTAATAATTACTCTTCATATATGTTTGACTACAATATATGCTTCAGATGTTTGTTTGTTCTCGTAACAATGATTATTATTCAAATCTGAAATTGAAACCAATAATATTCATCTTCTTTTGAAATATACCAAAATTTTGAACATCCATATTCACATATTCTAAATATGTACTGAAAACTAAAAGGTGTAAAAGTGCAAATAAAAAACCCTGCAAAACTCCACAGGAAATGTAGGCTGTCAATTCAATTAGATTAAAATAATCACCCAGAATAGAAAACAAGATATTATAATCTGTTATCGCCAGACACGCAATCCAAATAAACAAACATAAAAATTATCTTCACGTTTAGTTTACACCGGAAATAAATACTGTTCAGCTGATACCATCAAACGGTAAAACAGGCATCACTTTACCGCTGTCGGGGTTGGTTAACACGCTAACATGTTAATGTTACGAGGAAATGTTCGCACGTATGCTGCAAGAGAATGTTAGCGTTAGGTTATAAATACATCTCACGCATTGTGTCATTAAAGAGATGATTTCTATTTTAACCTTTGTATTTTATCCATCATTATAATAAATATACTATTATATACTGTGCTTCGAATTTTTGTATTTTCAGTATGAAATAACTATTTTTATCCAACACCTCTCAATAAATGCTATATTACTATGACGATTTTAAACAAGCAAAGTAACAGATTATCCACTAGTGGGTATAATTTTGAGGAAAGCCACTAGTGAGTATTTTTTTATTTATAACAATAGTAATAACACACAACACCTTGGTAACTACTTCGATTGACATTTTAATTTAAAAATTTAAAGCATATGTCACTGTCAAATAATATTTCTTTAATAAATTTTTCATTTATTAAGAAGTGTTGGATAAAACGTTATACTTCACACGTGGGCAAAGTGGAATTACCCACTCGATAAAATTATCTCACTCAGCCTTCGGCTTCGTGAGCTAAGATTTCTCTCGTGGGTAATTCCTTACTTTGCCCACTTGTAAAGTAAATAACTATTATTTGAAATCGGCACTAAAGTGCTCAAAAATCGTCACTAAAGTAACCCATTATACGACGATTTTGAGCAACCCAGTTAAATAATTATTGTACAAGTAGGATAATTTTGGTAGATATATTAACGCACTATAGTAAATTTGGACGTAATATGAAACAAAATTTGCAAGAAGAATTAACTAATTAATTCCGATGGGGAAATTGAGGACAAAACACATAATTTTGAGGGTTATTTTCGATAACTTCACTTCTCGAGGTTGGCAACACTGACTGTCAGTTTCAATTGACAACTGACAGATGTATAAACAACCTATATTGTAATTTTTTCACAGTTTTATCGAATTTTAGATTTCAAATAAAACTTAATATGTACCTCGACACTGAAGTTCCTTTTTATCACTCACATGGTTTATTTTCCTCCGCCCAATGGAGCTCGGCAACTAAATTCCATATTCGTGATAAAAATTGAACTTCAGTGCCTTGATACATAAATAACTATTATTTTGTCTATCATTATATTATATTTCTAACGTTTATATACGGGATGTTTGAATGTTCGAAATATGAGGGAAAATAATTACAAAACCTATCCTTTGTGACTTCTTGCCTTTCGACTTTGAATCTCACAAATACAAATTATATTAACAATGTTACTTTTACATTTTTAACCGACGAAAAATGGAGGTGGTTGTCTAGTCGACGTGTATATTTTTTTTATTTATGAGCACGCAAAACTTTTCACAGAGCAGTTCGATTTTGATCATTCTTTTTTTGTTGGATAGACTATACTTCGAAGTTGGTCCCGTTTAAATTACACCCCTAAATTCTACCCCTAAGTGGAAGGAAAATAGGGGATGATTGGTTGTTCACTCACTGAATTTTTACTTGTTAACCGATTCTACCACGTATAACTTTGTACTGGGTTATCCGATTAAAAACATTTCACCCATAAGAAAAAAAAATAGACGCAAAAAATGAAACAAAAAATTTTTTTTTCACACTCAAAACATTCTAAACACATGAAACGAACTTACTTATTACTAACTTAACGTTACACTAAACTTATATGATACATTAAACTACTTAATTAACTTAAATCTACGCAAAATTATGTTTTGCGTTAAACGGCTACATTTTTTAACCTTACGTCATCCCGGCTAACGAAGAATTCTTCAAACGGACTGACTTTGAAACCATTATCGGTCATAACAATAAGTAGAACAAATACTATAATCAAAACGAACCTATGCCCGACTATTTACTACGCAGAAATTTTATGGGACTGGGTAAACTAAACAATTTGTTCTCGCAAAACAAATGACAATGATCTAAATATCTAAAAGTTAAACTAATTATTATGTCATTGGTTAGTTTGTCATCCCAAATCTCTCTTGTTGCAGATTATCAAAATGGTACGCGGGAAGTTTTTATTCGTTGATATACGAAATTCTATTGCTTCTGCTCATCAAAATGGGCTCTCTGGGCATCAATTTGCAAAAAATATCTTTTCGGCATACTATAAATAATAATTTGTATTTAACAACATTATCTAAGAAAATTTAAAATTAAATGAATGCAACTCTGGCCCAATGGGATCTTTCACCATTAAAAAAAAAATTATGAAACTTTATCTAAATTGAAGACTATCTACACTTTTAAAAAGTCTTAATTGTTATTTCTTAAGCCACAATGATTTTTTTTAAATGTTGTGACGTCATTGTAGAGGAGTTGCTGGATCTTAAACAGTGCAGATTGTAAATAATTGTAGTCATATATTTTTTTTTACATATTTTATTATTATTACAATAAAATAGAACATTTATGTGTCAAAAATTATTTAAATCTCTACTAACAACTAAGTTTAGTTTTTCTATGAAAGCTCATGACGTTACATTTATTTATGTTCAGCAGTAGATTATTATGAACACACCATTGATAAATACGATTCAGATTGAGTTGAATATGATTAATGTCAATCGCCAAAAATTAAATTTATCATCACACCTTATACTCCATTTTATGGTGTGGTATTCTGCAAGTCCTGTATACGTTGCTATTCGCGGACGATCAGGTAGTTATCGCCGGAGATAGAGATGACATAAATTACATGACACGTAAACTAAAAGAAGAGTACGAAAGCTGGGGATTGGAAATAAACATAGAAAAAACTAGGTATTTAACCATTGGAGCTGAAGGCAAAGATCTTGAATTAGAGCAAAATGTGGTAATAAAAAAATGTTCCCGCATTAAATATCTTGGCGTTGTGATCACCGATAAAGGAAATAATGAAGAAGAAATAAAAAATAGAATAGTTCAAGGGAAAAAGGCAATTCAAAAGTTAAATTCCATATTGTGGAGCAAGGACATCACAAAAGAAACAAAAAAGCGTATGCAAAAAAGTATAGTAGAAGGAATAGCATTATACGGTTCGGAAATATGGGAGTTAACAGAAAAGAATAAAAGGAAATTAGAAGCACTTGAGATGGATTTACTGAGAAGAAGCTGCAGAATATCGCGCTTAGAAAAGGTCCCGAATATTAAAATTAAAGAAATGATGAATACAGAAGATGAAAACATCATCCACAGAATAGAGACTAGAAGACTGAAATGGTTCGGTCATGTAAAAAGGATGGACGATTCAAGATGGCCCTACAAAATGGAAACATGGGTACCGACTGAAAGAAGAAAAAGGGGAAGACCTAGAAAAACATGGAGATGTGGAGTTAACGAAGCCATGGAAAGGAGAGGCTTAGATGAAGAAGAGGTCCACAATAGAGAAAGATGGCGCGAAGGATGCGAGAAACGGCTGTAAGCTGTAATCAACTCGCTATATATATATATATTCTGCTTGTGCAGATCTCAGAAAGTGTCAACTAAAGAATGTAGGATTTGAAATGAGGATCTAACGATCCACAACGCGATGCGTTAACATCCCCTATTTCTCTTTACACTTCTGCTCTATTTTATTTTCACATTAACATCCCCTAAATCTTCCTGCAACCCAATGAAACACCACCACAACCTCCAAAATCTTTTCTTTTTCTACAACAAACTTTTTATTTCCCGTGCAGCGCGTGCGTGTCCCCTCCTCCCTCTCCCCCGGCTGCGTGTTGTGGTGTTTGTGCACCCCTGTCTGCGGGTGTCCTGTGCGAGGACCTCGTGGTCGCCGATCGTCAGTTGTCGGCAGCGCGCGGCCCGACGAGGACAGGCTACTTGATTCGCGCGAAATTCCACACGCCAACGCGATCGCGATCGCGGAAATCACGCGGGACTATGATTATGTTGTGATTTTGTTTTGTTGTTGGTAGTACTGTTGGTGACTGTTACGTGGAGTTGAGGCCCTCGACAATTGGTGGGTTATTTTGATAATTTGTTTGTTTGTTTAATACATGTTTTTCATTATGTTTACATAAACAAAACAGAAGATAATTATTTATAATATTCTTGACATACACAATGTGTAAAGTATGATTGTTTGTTTTAACTATTTATTGTTTATAATGTTCATAATAATGACAAATTTTATGTTTTCACTGTCACCTCCTATATGATGAAGACCCATGTTGGATAGAAAGCGGTGGAGAATTGAATAATTTTTTTTTTATCCTGACGGCAATCCAGGAAATTTAATAGTAATTTTATATACAGTGTGTTTCAATTTCGAGGCACGCCATTTAGAAAACCATACAAGCTACGACTTCAGTAACATTAGAAAAAAGTTTACCAATTTGATGATGTTTTTGTTTTCCCAAAAAATGCATAGGTCACTAAATATAGGCAAAAAACCTGTATCGTAGTTTTTTCATTTTAAAATTATTTCCAAATTATTGCATATTTAGAAAAATGTTTCATATAAGAAAGATAATTATATATTTTTTCTGTCTAACTTTCCAACAAAATTTTTTTTGAAAATAATTAAATATAAATTTTTGTGTGTTTGGCGACGAGTTTTTGAATTATTTTTGCTCAAATTATATTTGAATGGGGTATTCCGACATATTCTGTTTAATTTTTTTTTTCAGTAATTTGGGTTACTAGTAGTACAACTATGAAAAACTACAAAAAAAAAATTATTGATAGAGATATGATCTCAAATTTTAAATAATCAGGCCGTGACGTCATAAAGCCTGTACAACTAACTTCAGTATAAAGCTCGTGCTCATGGTTTTATGTTGTCCATGTCAACTGTCAGTGTCTCAATGATTTGTTTATAGTCTTTGTCTAATAATTATTTGTGTAAGTATTTGAAGAAAATTGGTCATAACAACACATATCTAAAATTAAAAAATCAAAATGTTCAAAAATAATATTTCAATTTACAAAACTATATGCAAAACCAAACATATAGGCATGACGTGAACGGTAGGCGTTGTGACGTCACAATTCTTCGAAGAGTTTACAGTAGCCTAAAAATGGTAGTTTTCTAACAAAAAATTATGAATGAAAACTTGTTATTTTGCAAGTTTTATTGTATTTTGCCTTTGTATTATGTATTATGTACAAAATTCTATAAAATGTGATTATTTTCATTAAATTCAATTATACCGGAATACAAATAAAACTTTATTAACAAATAATTAATGTAGTTTACTTACACTTCATTTAAATAATTGTATATATGAGCCACCGAAAAAAATATTTTTCTGAGCCACTGATTAGACAGTACAAATATATACATCTCATTTGACGCATTTTCCTAAATGTGCGAGAGTTTGGAAATTATTTAAAACTGAAAATATCAACGAAAATTAATTTTTTGCTTCCAATGGTGAGCCTCGAAATTGAAACACACTATATAATTTATTTTAATGATAATTCTGTTTTAAGAGAAGTATTTTAGTCTCGGTTTTAGCGCTGTACAATGTTCTCAAATTGTTTTGTAAAAATACTTCAAATAAATGTTACAGAGACAGCACTTAATCATGTTTGGCAATTGGGAATACTTTAGAGTTAGTTGAACAATTAATAGTTGGTAATGTATTATCATAAAAGTTACGGCTATTTAAATTTTTATAATATTGTTCTAAAATAGCAGTCCACGTGGTTGAAACCACGTCAATTCATTAACTGTAATCAAAGTAAGTTGCAAAATGGTTAATACTTTCAGTAATGAGGAACATGTAGACATGATTATGGTTTATGGAATAAGTTTATAAAATAAGTTTCATTAATTAAAAACATTATAATTATAAATTATAATAAAGAAAAATGTTTCTAGGAAACGAAAAAATACTGTTACTAATTTTTTTGCAATAGATTTCAGCGGTATTCAAGAGGTGGGCGTTAATTTAAAAGAACACAATTTTGATGTGACTTTTTGGTATTTTTGTCAAAAGTTTATTTAGGAAAAAACATTATTTTTGACTTACCTAGCTACATTTTCAATATTTTCCGTATGTTATGAATCACCCCGTATAAATTTCAAGTCTGTCAACATTTTGATATTATTATGTACATAAAAAAATATTTCTAAGACTAAGTAAAATATGATATACTTTTTAATAATTATATAATTTAGTTTTGTCTATCTTTAAACCGTGCTGTTCTCATTAAAATAATAAATAATACCATGGGTGCAATTTGAGATTCTCTCTTAATACCGGCCTGTTTAAATCACTTTCACGCAAAAACCCGCAATTTACAAAACACTTTAGAAAGTTAACACCCTTCAAAGCAGAATTAAATTCAATCTGTTGATCGCCAAATATTTCTAAATTAAAACTTGAACTCGCAAAAAATAATTTAAGCGCAGTTTCACATCATCTTAAAAACCTTCAATATCTTTTTCTTTCACTCAAGTAATTCAGTTAAAAAATTAGTATATTGCAATGAGTATCTTCGATTAATCGTAATTTGTACATGGATATTTTTTAATACAGTTGTTAATGTTCCAAAATATACCAGTTAATCCATCGAACTATATTTTTATTGTAGTCGATTATTTTAAATAATATCGATATTTTTTCAAAGTTTATTTTAAATTAAAAGCCCACATATATGCAGTTTATTATTTCCTATCCAATGTTCTATTTTTTGACAATGATATAGCACTTTATATTTTGCAAAATTAAAAACATATTTGTATGTACACAACAGGTCTACGAGTCCAGAATCATATCATTTGGCATAGTTAAAATCATACAAAGCAAAATTGTTTAATTCATATTTATATCTTAAATTCTATCATTTTTCCCTCCCTCAAATACTTATAGGTAAGGGAGGTATTATGTTTATGTTATGAATTGGTTAAATTTTTGGAACAATTCATCAACAATAAGTGGTAGATTATTTGAAGACCTATCAGGGTTTTTATGCATATCTTAGTAAATAAATGAGATAGTGTAAATTTCATTGAGATCAAAAAGATGTAGAATAATATTAATTACAATAATTATTTGGAACATTTTTCTATATTTTGTTGTCATCAAACTAAAAATCAGTGTTCGTGGTACCATTACCTTTAAGCCAAATGAAATCTTTATGTTAGTAGCTTTTGTAATTTCTGAATTGTGCGTAAACTTTTAAACAATTAGATGAGTTGCTGTCAGATCTTTAATAATTTATATATGTTTTTTCACTTAGTTCATCAACTTTTCTTTGCGATATTATACGAGTACCTATTTGATTTGTTGTATTGATGTTTAAGGGTAAACATTAGAACATCTTTTATAAATTTATTTATTGTTATTAATTTCATAGCATATTTTCTGCATGTGATTCTTTATTATTAAAAATAATAGTTTCTCTACTGATTATTTTATAATTAAGAAAACTTACGAGTATATCTGTTAAAGCGCAAAAAAAATTAAAATATAGCAAAAAAAAAAAATATATATATATATATATATATATATATATATATATATATAACATAAAGTTGCATATTATTGCGCTAAAATGCAACACCCGGTAGAAAAACTTATACTATATTAATTTTTTTTTAAATATTTAAAATAAGTAATCAAGTAAAATTAAAAATTCAAATCGATGGTTTACGAGCCCAGAATCAAATCATTTGGCCCAATTAATACTTTTAGAATAACTTAAGAAAATAATTTGTTCTGATTTTAAAAAGGGAAAATTGTTGTACTCAACTTATTTATACCATAAATTCCGTTATTTTCAAGAATATTTTAAGGAAAATGACAACTGAAATAGTTAAAAATTAACTAAAATCTCTAACATAAAAATTTCATTTGGCCCAAAGGTATTCGCTCATACAAAAAACACTGTTTGTGAATCTGATGACAACAAAATATAGAAAAATGTTTCAAATAAAAATTGTTGGTAATATTTTCTACATCTTTTTGATTCTAATGAATTTTACTCTTTAATCTCATTTATTTAATAAGATAGAATTTAAGATATAAATATGTCGATGATTTTAACTGGGCCAAATGATATGATTCTGAGCTCGTAAGCGAACAATATGTTGCAATATTTTTGTAAAAAATTAATTTGAAACATGTATGCGTGTGATTTAAAATGTTTGAATATTATTAAGGTATATGCGAGTTATATGTATTTGGATACAAAATGAATTCGAATTTAAAAAGATCTTTAAAGAGCGAAAAATAAATAGAACTTGAAGATGTTTGCATTACATTAAATTTCCTCTTAAATATTTAAATAAATATGTACCAAAAATTTTAAATTGAAATCTGAAAGAAAATAAACAAAAATTATTTAATAATTAAAATAATTTTACGCAACTAGGTTCATGAGATGAGGATAATTATTTGCATTGAATTAATTATCCTTAATTATACTTTTTATGAAGCTTAGAAATTAACGGAATGCAGTCAGAATAATTGTTTATTAATACTCGTAAATGGTTAAATTATTAAAGTCAATGTTTCGCTGCTATTTTCAGCTTCTTCAGGGCTAAGAGGATACGCTCAACAATATGTCAAACAATAATTCCATCATAACAAATAAAAATTTTATGCACAGGTCTTTGAATAAAATTTAAATTGTACATATAAAAGATACGAAATAAAATAATTAAAATACAAATCTAAATTCATTTCAAAGATCGTCAATGAAATTTCGAGAACTATAAGAACTATAATTTCAGTTAAATTATACAAAAATTATCACACTAGTAGAATAATTTATTTATGTTTTTGTTGTCCCGAAAAATTACATATGTCACTAGATATGGACAAAAAACCTAGTATGGTTTGGAAAATGTTTCAAATAAAATAGGTAATTTTTTACTGCCTGATTCCTGATTAGTGGCGGATTAAGTATATAGGGTGTCAGAAAACAACGTTTAAAGATTTACAGGGTGTGTAGTACAGTTGAAAACAAGTTTACTTGTTACTCATTTGTAAACACCACTTACCCAAGCTTATTATTTGACAGCTGCATTTTAAATGTTTTACAATTAAGTAAACAAGGTAAACAATGCACGTTGCCACACTAATGCTTACAAGGCTTATACGAAAAAAATTTAAAATAATTTTTGACAGAACAGTTGTGTGTAACTGACAGGACTTGGTTATAATTTTAATTTGATTTACAAATGAGTAACAAGTAAAATGTTGTACAATACACGCAAGGTAACAGTTTTACTGCTGCAAGGAGGTGACAGGTTCGCCTAATTGAATCGCCGGTCATTTCCTCCATTCAAAAGTAAAAACTGTTTTACCTTGCTTATAATGTAAATAACTATAAAAGGTCCGCAAATCAACTGTTTTCAAGATAACAATGAAAACAGATTAGAATCAAAGATGTTAAAAATGTTATCCTTCCATATCCACACAGGATCTACATCTGCCTTCAAATGAAACCTGCACCCGTTCAAAAAACCCGAGTTTTAATTGAATTATCTGACGACAGTATTCTATTCGTTTGTGCAAATCTGGAAGATCGTTTACAGTTTATTAATTTGTGTTTATCTATACTATGAATTAATGAATCATTTTCAGTAATAATATAACAAGAGAGTGAGAATAAATTGAAAATAATTTGACAGATCTTTCGAAAACTTATTGCCAGGCAATAGCCACGAAAACCCGTAGGGCTAGAGTGGCTATTGCCAAATGGCGACAAGTTTGAGAAAGATACTGGAGAATTATGTTCTAAATTATCGAACTCTCGAGTTATATTTAATTACATTATTTTTTTATTTCATCATCTGGCACGTCACTAAATCTATCTTTTTTGCTCATTTTTACTTGTGTTAATGATAACTCTTTGACATCTGACATCTGTCAACAAAAACAAAAAAGCTACAGAGAATATTGCCGGGAATAATCACAAGAGCATTATTCTCAGTATAATAATAACAGGATTGATTAAAACGCAGACACGTGACATACAATAAAGCATTTCATTGGTTTAAAGAAACGTCAAAAAATAATCAAATGAATAAACCAAGTTACTTATAAATTAACAAATGAAATTTTATAAACAAATAATTAATAGTTCACACTACATACTAGTTTTTGAACAACTAGTATTCCTAGAATTGTGTATGAATCGTTTTCGCTAAAACTAAAACGAAATAAATAGTGAAAATCATGTGGGCTACCCCGCATTAAATATTTAATTATGGCAAAGTGGTGAAGGTTTTATTAGGTGTGAAATAATTTGATTCCGGCTCTGCGCTCAGACTCCACGTGAGATCAGTGTATAAAGCTCGCGTCAATAGAGCTTTATCGTGCATAAAACGGCGCTAAAAGAGCTGGAACCACCGCAGACGCTTAAAGCGCCTATCTGCTCCACAAACAGGTACACTCTGACATAATAGTCATCGCATCGTATCATCATCACCGACAGAGCGCTGCAGACAGATGCGAACATCGACTTTACGGCTTGTTTTGCCTTATTGCAAACATTGCGTATGTCTTATTTATGTGAAGCCCCACATGAAATATGTATTTGTTACTGGGTCAGCACATAACCTCCCGAATAAACAACTTTTAAAATGTACAAAATAGATAAAATCTTTTATCCAACACCTCTCAATAAATGCTCTATTACTATAGCGATTTTAAACAAGCAAAGTAACAGATTACCAACTAGTGGGTATAATTTTGAGGAAAGCCACTAGTGGGTATTTTTTTATTTATAACAATAATAATAACACACAACACCTTGGTAACTACTTTGATTGACATTTTAATTTAAAAATTTAAAGCATATGTCACTGTCAAATAATATTTCTTTAATAAATTTTTCATTTATTAAGAGGTGTTGGATAAAACGTTATACTTCACACGTGGGCAAAGTGGAATTACCCACTCGATAAAATTATCACACTCAGCCTTCGGCTTCGTGTGCTAAAATTTCTCTCGTGGGTAATTCCTTACTTTGCCCACTTGTAAAGTAAATAGCTATTATCCAACATCTCTCAATAAATGCTATATTACTATGGCGATTTTAAACAAGCAAAGTAACAGATTATCCACTAGTGGGTATAATTTTGAGGAAAGCCACTAGTGAGTATTTTTTTATTTATAACAATAGTAATAACACACAACACCTTGGTAACTACTTCGATTGACATTTTAATTTAAAAATTTAAAGCATATGTCACTGTCAAATCATATTTCTTTAATAAATTTTTCATTTATTAAGAAGTGTTGGATAAAACGTTATACTTCACACGTGGGCAAAGTGGAATTACCCACTCGATAAAATTATCTCACTCAGCCTTCGGCTTCGTGAGCTAAGATTTCTCTCGTGGGTAATTCCTTACTTTGCCCACTTGTAAAGTAAATAACTATTATCCAACACCTCTCAATAAATGCTCTATAACTATGGCGAATTTAAACAAGCAAAGTAACAGATTATCCACTAGTGGGTATACTTTTGAGGAAAGCCACTAGTGAGAATTTTTTTATTTATAACAATAATAATAACACACAACACCTTGGTAACCACTTTGATTGACATTTTAATTTAGACAATTTAAAGCATATGTCACTGTCACTTAGTGATAAAGTGATTTATTGTGTTCGTGGGGTTGTTTCATTCGGCTTCATCTCGTTTCATAAATTTCCCCACTTACTTATAAAATCTCACTTTTAACACTAGTGTTAAAAGTAACATAACAACGTGATAAAAGTGATTTTGTTGTACTTTCAACAAGTTGATAACGATTTGTATCAATAAATCAGCAAATATAACCCTACCAGTTAAAATATCATTCTATATTTTTTAGTATTTACTAATATATTTGTTATATATTTGTATATGTTTGTTACTGGGAGACTAACTGTATGTTTTCAATTGTAATTGTAAATTTATATACTCTCTATAACTGGGATTTTAATCCTATAGAGTAGTTTGAATAAATAAAGAAATAAATAAATAAATACACTAGGAGGATCGTAGATAAAATTTTGTATGATTTTCGTGTTAAAAGTGATTTATTTAGTTCGAGGAGTTGTTTCACTCGGCTTCGCCTCGTTTCATAAATTTCCCCACCTACTTATAAAATGTCACTTTTAACACTTATATCATAAATAACTATTTTTCCGAAATCGATACTACAGTACACGATATATTACTAGGCGAAGTTAGCCAAAATAGTAGCTAAAGTTAAACTTTACAGAATTCACTTCACAGACTTTTATGTCAAACTTGAATTACAAACCTAAAATAACAAAAAAATTATTCTATAATACTATTGGTGGATATATTTATTATTTATCTTTGATAATAATTTATCGGATTTAATTCATGTGACGTGCAGGACACTTCTAAGAATAAATAAAAAATTATACAAATTATAACCAAATTTGACATTTAACAGTACTTTTGTTATCACTGTCATCCCCGTCGCTGACGTTTTACAAATACATAATTCTATTTTATTTACGTTTTTAATTAATAATTTAACGATTTCGGAAAAAAATATAATGTATACCTCGGCACTAAAGTATTTTTTATTACTCACATAGTTTATTCTCCTCGGCTATCGCTTCGGAGAATAAATTCAATATTCGTAATAAAAAATTATACATTAGTGCCTTGATGACAAATAACAAATTTATTGTAACAAAATTTACTGACATAATTTTTTTGTGATCCCAATCATATTTACAATCTATCTCTTCAGAGATATTCAGTAAATTTTAGTGATTAAAGATTATATATGACATAGAAAAATAACTGCCAATTGAAACAGACAGTCAGTGTTGCCAACCTTGAGAAATGAAGTTATCGTAAATAATACTCAAAATTATGTGTTTTGTCCTCAATTTCGTCATTGGAATTAATACATATTTTTACTGTCTAACCAATAACATACAATTTTTTGACTCATATTCCAGATATGATACAAATATTAACAATAATAAATATTAATTTTTATAAGTAAAAAGACTTACATATTCTTGCTGTTTTCTCCTATACTTGTGTGTCCCATCTGAAACAATTGAAAATAAATCATAAAAATAAAGTATTATAAGGGGAAGTCTACGAACAAAAATAATGTAGAAATATTGTGCCATCCACTTTTTCCACCGAAGAATGACACCTAAGGGAACTATTTCTGTATTTCATCATCAGAGCAGAGAAATGTCCTCGTATGTTTCAACACGTGGCATTAAAATATACTTATAATATACTTTCAACTTTGATATTCCTAATGGCGTGTTTGCCCGCATCATTAAAATTTTTACCGGTACAGGGACGTATCCAGTGCAGATTAAGTAATATTTTAAATATATTTTTTTGAAATTATTTTTACCTCCAGTCAAAAGGAAGGTATACAGAGCATTAAAAAAATCGATGTCGGGATTTTAGTCAATAAGCACGGTTTAATACCTTTACAACTCATTTTTACTACTTTCACGAGGATGTCTGTGTGTTTATGTACATGGATGGATGTATGTGTAGAATTTCATATTTTTTTCAAGTACTACTGAACAGAAAATTATAAATTTTTAAATTAATTAACTTTGAATTCTGAAAGATTTGCCAATTTACTAAATTTTGCATTTAACATTGGTATACCTTAAGGAAACGTCCAGTTAATTATGGTGAAAATTTTACTTTATTGAAAAGTGATAAGGTCTCTCTTAAAAATATCGATAAATCTAGTATTTTTAACTATTTTTTAAAATATAAATGAAAAAAATTATGATTATTTGCTATAGTATCTATAATTATAATTTATGTGTTCAATACATAATCTTTAATATTGCAACAAATTTAACTCCACCTCTATTATTTACTATATTAAACTACCAATATCAGTTGATGAATTTCTACCAAAATTTAATCATATCATAATTTGAATATCCAAGTTCTGAATATAAAATATTATAAATGATTTTGTTGATAAGCATGCATTATTTTGAAATCTTAATTGGGAACCATGACAATAATTATTTTTCTGATTACAGCGCCATCTATCGCAAATCGAAAAAAAAATTAATACAAAGTTTTAGCTGTGTTCCCATTTAAGATTTCAAAGTGGCCCCCCGCTCCACCCCCAGGGAGAAGCGGTGGGGGATTGTACTTGGTGATATAAGATAGATTTTTGATAAATATTAAATACGTGTTTGTTGGTTTTTTTATTCTATGTGTAATTCTCGAGATATTTTACCGTCCCGGAACTTTTTGAACACCCAGTATAAGTCGTAAAACGTCTATAACCGGCTGAGTTAGTAACAAACGTCGCTTCTAATTTTTACTGAAACCTTTTTTTGTAAAATTCCGTTTTTCAAAACGATGCTCATCCAACTAAGCCACCGCAATTACTACAACTAATCAAATTAATATTTTAGTGTCTATTCAGCCGCACCATGTCACCACAATACTAAATTTTTTAATTGTTTTTATTCATTCAATAGTCTTTTGAACGTCCCACGCTGGCGTCGCTTACAGTGAGTGCACAGTTGTGAAACAAAAGTGCGTCGGACACTCCGCTTGTCAACTGTTCTGTTAGTTTATCTGGCCAGTGGACGTTTCACAGCCACCGCGATAAATTAAATAACAAAAGTCTGGCGCGCGCCGTTGTTCCCGGAACTGTTAAAAAGTCCTGCCGCGCCTCAGGACGAGGGCAGGAGCGGTCCTGTACCGCAAGGACGACGCGATATATCTTACTCGGAGAGTATTGTCATAATTTGTTTCGCTAGTTCTGTGTTATGTGTTATGAATCGCCCAAGTTGCAAAGTACTTCAGAAGAGAATGGTGGATGCGCGAAAGATGTATGCTTATGGATTATATTGTGAATTAATTGTACGAGTAGGAAAGTTTGGTGAGGAATTTACAATGAAATATTGTCTTAAGAAGATACTGGAGAAATTTAAATGATTGGCGATACTTTGTACCATGGAGAAGCTTGAATTACCCAAATAAAAGACATGGGAAGATAAAAATTTATGTTAAAAATTTGTAAATTCATTGCAAGACTTTGTAAGTTATGTTTCGAGCAAAATGGCATTCAATTTAAAAGTGAATAGTTGTAAAATTTATGTCCTTTTGATGTATCTTCTTGGCTAATATCATGCATTCTAATGTGGTGCATACTGCTTCTAAGTGAATTCATATTATTTTAATATAGGAAAGGTATTGCGAGGGGCAAAATTTTCGATAATGTGTTTTCAAAAGATAAGTAGGGTTTTCTTGAAAGTATTACATTTTTCCACTGGTTTTATTTTCATTGAATTATTTCCACTAGGGTTTTTCGTTTTTCCTATACTCGTACTTTTTTTCTGCACTTTTTCCCAATATTTTAAAAACCAAAAAGAATTGACGTTCACATCCAATTTCCAGCATTTTTAATGGAAATTATCTGTAGATAAGCTCGTTTCGCTCTCAATATTAACAAATAAACTCTAAGCCTAGACCTAGACAACTCACACAGTAAAACATTTGATTTGCGATATGTGAATTTTTCGGTTGTTAAGTATTTTTAGTTAATATTGACAAATATATTGTGTTAAATGAATAATTTGAACAAATATGACAGTTTGTTAAATTAAAATATTGCCAATTCTGAATTTTTAACAAGAAAATTTATTGTTTTTATTTATTTGCTGGATTTGTAAAATTTAACAAATAGACTCGTCAATAATAACAAGTAAAAGTTAACTTATCAATTTGAAAGTGTTAAAGAAAGTTTGTATTCTTGTAACAACTTAATTTGTTATAATAACTATAATTTATTGTTCTGCTTACAATTAAAAATCAAATAATTTAGTCAAAAGCACATAAAAATAAATGTTAATAATTATTATATTCACAAATAGTTGCGAAATACACAAAAAAATTTGTTACTTGCCAACAAATTTGAAACTTGTTAAAAAATTAACGCTGAATCGTCTGGGACTAAAAATTTTATTAAAATTTTGTCAATTTTAACTATAAATTTTTACTGTGTACGCTCGACAAACTCAAATCACAGTATATATTTCTACTGGAAATTTTCTGTAGGTAAGCTCGCTTTGCTAGCACTTTTAGCAAACAAACCCTAAACCTACACAATTATAATCGTCATTTTTAATAAAAAAAATTCAGAAAATAGGATGGCCAACTTGCTCTTATGATTCCCCTTTTTTTTAATACCTTTGGAAGCCATGATTTGACGACTAGTAACCGTACTTGAAGCGCAAAAATGTATTGCTTACTGAGATCTTGGTAAGCAGAGTGCCACACTCATAATGGGTGTAAAAGGCATGATGATATATTTATATACTTATTTATATAATTGATTTAAATTAGTAATGAGACTATCGTATATTATTTCACAAACCAAGCTATATTTATATCATTTTAAATTACTGCATTTAAAAGAATTCTAAATCCAATCAATTCGTATGTTCTCAGTATTAAAGGAACAGATTCAGTTTTTCATAATGGTTGTTGATTGCGCAAAATTAAAAGATTCCACGATAAAGTGAACTGAAAATATGGGCGAGGGGTGGAATGGAGTGGAGGATTACAAGAGGGGAAATCAGTGATTCATCAGCATTCTTCTTTTATTTATCTCATCGACTACTAAAGATGAAATGCAAGTATTACGCCGTATCCAATTTTACACACTTTGTATTAAAAAATCTGAAGTGTCCAACATATTACCATCCACCTAAACAATTTATAAACAATACAAAATAGTAACAATAATTCAATTCAACATTTTTTCTAGCGACAGCCAATTTGACTGCTGACAGCTGTTTTGGGATCAATTTGGTTTGCCATTTCACAATAAATAGAGTTACTCCAGAACCAAAGGGCATATTGGCCAGAACTACGCTTGCAAATTGTGCTAATTTTATTCAGCGATGAGGCTAATTTTTTGTTAAATGGCTACGTCAACAAGCAAAATTACCGCCTTTGAGGTGAAGAAAATCCACAAGTCATTATTGAAACGGCGTTACAAATAAGTCACTGTTAGGTGTGCTTTACAAGCTGTTAGAATCATTCGTACATATTTCTTCAAAAATAATACCGGCCAGAAAGTTACAGTCAATGCAGACCGCTATAGACTTTTCGTTCCCCAATTAAATGACATTAATGTGGAAGAGCGGTGGTTTCAACAAGACGGTGCAGCATGTCACACAGTGCGCGCCTCAACCGATTTATTGAGGGACACATTCGATGATTGCATAATATCGCGCAATGAATTTGTGGACTGGCCTCCAAGATCTTGTGATTTAACACCTTTGGATCATTTACTACGGGGATATTTCAAGTCGCTTGTCTACGCCGATAAACTCGAGACGATGGACGACATGGAAGCCAACATTCGCCACGTTATTGCCGATATACGGTCCCAGCTGCCTCGAAAAGTGATCGAAAATTAGAGCCACGGCGTCCATTTTTTCCAAAATAATATTCAAACACAAATAGCATAAAATTATCTTTTCAAAAAAGCCAATACCATGATTTTAATGAGTTTTATTTCATTTTAAAGTTCTATACATCTAAAAAGAAATACGCGTTATAATTCTAAATATGTAATATCAAAATGATCCCGTAATTGTATTTTGAGTTATTGTAGATGAATAAAACAGTACACACAAACGTCATTGTAAAAATAGTGAAATCGTGTTTTAGGAACCCGAAAACGTGTTATCTGTTGAAAACTCGCCATCGAAAATTTGTACTCGTCACTATGTTCTATTCAGGAGATGAAAACGTAAATTAGTTGTCCAGTATTGAAAGAGTAACTGCATCAACTTTTGGTGTGATATTGTGCGGAGCCATCCATAATAATTTTATTCTCAAACAGTGAATGTTGTGTAATGATTAATAATAAATAATGTGTTGTTGTCGTAGGTGTCAGTGTCAGTTGAGTGAATGTGAGTAAGGCCTATTTTCGTGTATTTTGCGGTGAGTGTTATGGTTGTGTCCTTTCTTGTGGATAAAAGCGTTTTGATGTCTAAAGAAATACAGCGGCCCGCAAGAGCGATTAGTTGCACATTAGCGGAAATATGTCCGATATGCTACGCAGTTTCCGCCTAATATTTTCAGATATTTTACCGCGGTTTCTACAACCTTTCCCGCGAGATTTACTATTGATGTTGAAAATTTACATCAAAATTATTATTTCATGATAAATTTTACGCATATTTTTTAATAAAATTATTTGTATTACGTATATTTGACTAACAACATTCTTATACATAATATGTAACTATGAATTTGAATATTTAATATTTACAATTGACACTTGTTTGACATATTGGATGCGACATCTGTCTGTATTTTTACTTCCCGCCACATCATGAAAGGGAGGTATAGGAATCCGTCTAAAAATTTGATAGTGATTTTTTAGTGGATGAGCGCGTTTTAGGGTCCTTATAATATGATTTTAATTGAATTCGTATGCATGAATAAGGTATGACTTTTTTATATAACTCTTGTTTTTCAAAAGTACATTGATTAAAAAATCTGGCGTGGACACCACACTACTTTCTTATACATATAAAACCAACTGACACGTATGACTTGTTCTTTGGTATGACTTTATTTTGACAATTATTTAATATATAGATGTTACCTGTTTAATTTTTTGTTCTCATTCTAACTATTAATTTATTTTAAAAAGTAATCAATTATTATCTAGTCTTCAAAACTTTTTAACTAATAACACAAATATTACTTTTATAACATTTCATGAGACACATATTTTTGACACTTCACAATAATTTGACACGTTTGACACATAGACCTTAAACTTCCTCTTCCGGTTTTACAATTTTATTCAAAATCAACTCAACTCTTCATTTTTTCATGAAACTTATAAATTCCAAGTTTCGTTTACATATCTTGTCTCGTTCATGATATATTGCGCAAGCGGACATCCATCCATCCATCCATCCATCCATCCATCCACCCATCAATCCTCACACACAGACATCATTGGGAAATTGGTCTTAACGGATTCAGAGGACGTCAAAAAATGTATTTTTGCAAAAATCGCGTCAACGATTTTTTTCATGATTCCAATACTTCCTTATACTTTGTATAAGAAAGTAAAAATTAGAAAATTTCGTGTAATTTATAAAACTTCAACCACTTGTATTTTGGTAATTATAAGAAATAGGATCTAGGTTTTTGGGTCAAAATGATCTCAGGAATAGATTGTTAAACCGGCCAATCCAATCAATTGGTAACTACAGACGCGTTTCGTTCATATTGGAACTCATCATCGTAGTGTAACCCGCCATATGCTGAGAGGCAGTGACACCGAATGACTGAACTAGCACTATGCCATTTTCGTGTATTACACGAATTTTAAAAATTCTTTTGAATTTAGACTTTTGGTATAAAGTGAATAAATAATAAATATAGCATTGAAATCACTGTACGCCACAATTCAATTCTACAACCTGTATATTGCACATACTTGTATGCATCCATCAACCCACACACACAAAGATGTCATTGAGGAAATGGTGAAAATGGATTCAGCATTTTCCCTAATTCTAGTCATCGTTAAAATGTCTATACTTCCTGTTATTATGTATAAGAAAGCAAAATTGTTGTTTGAATATCTGAAAATACCACATACATTGGTATTATATACTCGAACATACATATAATATTGTGTAGAAAGAATGTAATATTTAAACGTCTTCAGTCCTGCAAAGTATTTCGCAGTAATTACCGAACTTGAAAATACTTTTTTGCGAATAACAAGCAGTAAGTACGGAGCACATTACCTAAACGTATCGTATGATCTTTGTAAGGAGATTTTCGCGTATTATTTCTCTACTGTAGTCGATGTAAAAAGAAGCGCTTTAGGGAATTCTCGCTGGCGCTGTGCGATTCTTTGCACTACGCCCAGTGTTGGTAGGGCGTAAAATGCCCATCTTTGAAGTATTCCAAGTCTGATCGAGCCTTGTTAAAACTTTTATCAATAATAAAATATTCCAGCTTTTTTGCGAGACGCGAAGCCTGAAGTTTTAATTCCTTCAAACACATAATTAAGACGAATCTTTCAGCAACTTTTAGTCTGAAATTTATTCTCAAATATCCCACTTAAAGTATTTTACTATCTCTAATTCGTTTTCTGCCCGTTCTTATAAATTCCAAGATAACTAGTAGTTACACTTGAGAGTATTCAACATAATGGGTGCTATTTACACCTCTATACTAAGAGCTACTAACTACGGTATTTTAAGATTTATCACTGTTGCTATGAAAAAATTGTTGATCTGTATGGTAATCAACAAATTTTGCAAAGTACCAAATTTTAAAATGTCATAGTTAGTAGCCCTTAGGATAGACCTGTGAATAGCACCCAATAAAACTAAACCAAACAGATGAAAAGAAGATACAAAACATTACTTTCTTTAATAGAAGAAATGATGGCTACTAACCTAAAAAGTCAAAATTACAATAGAACAAGTTGATAAGTTCTTAAAAGATGTAACAGATAAGATATTTTTAATGGTCAAAGTAATGAAATTTATAAAAAAAAACGTTTAAGTATACTTATCAACTGTATAAAACTATTAATAATAAATGTATATAAAATAATTTTAATAAATATTTTACTTATTGCTGTGATTCCTTTTTTGCTTGTCAATTTAATTCCTTGGGATTAAATTTCGAAATTTAATCCCTCCGAGATTTAAACGGATACTTCAGTCCACAAGAAAGAAGAATAAATTAGGGCATTTAAAGCCGGAAGTGCAAAAAAATCATTACACACACACACACACACACACAAATACATACAAAAATATGATGTGCTCAAAGACCGAAATCTGGTGAATGTCGATATATACCAGTGAATGTCAACATTCTCGAAGTTGCTTACTTACTGGGTGTAGAATTAAATTGTGACGTATAGAGATTTCAATGCTATTTTATGATATTGCCGTAAATTTTTACATATTCACTTTACATCAAAAGTGTAACTACAAAAGTACTCGTAGTTTAGAATTTAGAAATACATGCAAAAGGGCTCATTGTGTTACCTAAATGTTAGTATTTCAATATAGGTACCTATATTAATCAAATTCAAATTAATATTTATTAGAAAAATTGTAATATGTATAACCATGTAAAGTTAAACAAATGGAAAAATATTGCAGAAAACAGATTTATATTTATTACATTACATATGTTATATTATTTTTTACCAGAGTTCAAGTTTTTAGTCTTTAGTCTTGCTGTTATTTAAATTGATATAATACAGTAAATTTCAAATATATATTTCTTGTTTATTTTTTACAACTTCACTGCCCTGATACATTTATATAGCAGTTAAATTTGCTATACATATTATTATTTTCTGTTTAAATTGCGTAGAAGATTTTGTTTGATATTTGACAGTTCATTTCTATCCGTTTCATTCTATTAAATAAATAAGTGTTTTACAACTTGACTATCGTTACAGGTGTGTTGTAGGATGGCGGTGTTGGTGATGGCGACCCAGCGCGGTGCTGCTGAAGGAACCGAGTGACGCGGAGATGCTGCAGGTGCGACTGCTCGCCACCACGGCTGCGCTGCTTGTCTGCGCGCTCAGAAAAACCAGCATTGGTATGTCTCCGACCAGTTTTACCTTATCTTTGATAAAGAAGCTAATACAATTCAAACTAATAGACCCTCAACACCCCTATTCTGTAAAATACACCTAAAAGATCTCTATAACTAAGGTCAAACAACAGTGACACTTTCTATCCCAGGATTTTTGTTGTATTAAAGTTTTACAAATTTAAATTCACAGCAATCTTGTTGGTAAAACTGTCGATGATGGTCTATACGCCGAAATTACTCAAAATTATGTGGAAAAATACCCACTACTTAAAACAATACTTCATTATTTACTGAGATATAATCAAAATATTTTATAGGCCTTCAAGTAAACTACCACTTCCGGTTAATGGATTGTTACAAACATCTGCTCGCAACATGACCATCTAAAAACTAAATTTGAAATATGCCATTGATATTGACTTATTCTGTAACTTATCTGTTACCATTTAACGACCCGTTAAAAATTGTGGTAATTGTAATTTTCAATTTTTACTCACTGCCGTCTGTTATCATTGGTTAACATTTTTAACAGGCTGTGAAAAATTAACAGATAAGTTACAGATTACGCCGCATAGCTTCATTGAGAATAACTTTTTTCAAACCTGTTCTTCGAAAATATTGATGAAAGGTTTGCCAAAACCAAAACCAGAAATCGAAACTTCATTTGATTAATTAAAAATTAATGTAACAATAGTTTTTTTTTTATTATTGCCTTATTTCTATTTGTTGTTATGTTCCTTCCGCCACACTCCTGTAAGGGAGGTATAAGAATCATGCTAAAAATTCAGTAGTGAGTTTTCAGTGGATAAGCGCGTTTTAGTGTTTCGCGATGATGTCTGTGAATCTCTCTCTGTCTGTCGGTCTGTGTTGATCTCTAGAACTACAGTTTCTCAGAAACTACTAAACTGAAAATTTTTATATTTTGTGCATAACACTTGTACACCTTCGGGAAGAGCTGATTAGTTTTTGGTGATAATCCAATAACTGAAAGTGGTATTACTTGAAATCTTATCAAGTTATTTTGAAATATCGCAATTAATTATAGTGCAAAATATCATGACATGTGCCTTAATTGAAAACAAAATTTTTTGAAGAGATGAAAGGGTCTTGATAGTGTTGTTCCGTGTTCCAACACAACAAATTTCTTTCTTGCGAGAAGACAGATAAGGGCACCAAGCTTATATTAGCGTAGCCTATGGGCGGCTACAACCTAAATCAGGCCCTGTCGATGCGTTACCACGGAGCTTAGAATAGTTAATAAAGACTTAATGGAATTGAGAGAATGTGAACTTAATTAGATTAATTAAATATGGGAAAGCTATAAACAATGAACAATTTCTTTCCATCTATCTATCAATATATACAATATTAACAGCTTCATACACGAGATATTTTGAAAATATTGATATTTATAATAATTCAGGACAAAGGCTATTTATAACACCATTTACCAAGCGCCCTCAAACAATGCTTTGTTGATCTAGGACCTCTTTAGACCTATCGGTCAAAATACATCCCCGTAGACATTCCAGTGAATTTCCATATCTACAATAATAATTTATAGAATAGTCGGTAATAGTTCTCTATTTGCAGAAAAGAGAAACTTTACAATTAAAGATTTCCTGTAAGTAGGAATGTACTTGTCGCATAATTAGTTTAAATACAGTAAAGTTTTAAATTAAATCAAAGTTTAACTACTTTAGCTACAGCGACATTCATTGCAGAGATGAATATTGATGACTTGAGATTGTAGCGCTGGATTCTGTCAAGATAAAGTGATAATTTTGAGTAGGGCCCGGCTGGCTCAATGTGGTAATTTCTTGTACTCCTCATCTAATAGCGACCTACTTAACCTACCCTAACGGTGCCTACTGCCCTACATATTGAGAATAAATACATTCCATGATATCTGGAATATGATTCTACAGCCTAAACTCCACGAGGTCAAAACTTTATTTTTTTTAAACGTAGTCTAATTCTGAGTAATTCTATAAGGTCTGCAAGAGAATCTGTAAGATCTGTAAATGTTTACAGATCAAATGGCAACTCTAATTCAATCTGTTTCTTACAGAAAATTGTAAATATATTACAGAAACCTGTAAAGTTACGGTAAAGTTTGAGGTGGCTGTAAGATTTTACGGTCACTGTTGAATGCGAAAATCCATTATTATATTATGAATAATATATTACCACTACTATTATTTATTCCTTCTAGAGACTTCTAAATAGAAATTAGTTTAAAATGAATAATTTACAGATGATATTATATATTGTATTATTTACCAAAGAAGAATATGACCGCTAAATTGATTTATATTACGTTAATATAGAATTTGTGCAATGTTATTTCCTTAGAAATTTCATGCGAATTGTGCGAAGAAATATGAGACACAATGGATCCGTTTGAAATACCAGATTCCACTTGCTGACAAATGTTTAGGTTAAATAAAGAATGTTCTTCTCGTATTTCTTTTCACGTCCAGGTATTTTGATTAAGATATTTTTCCTTTTAAATTTATATAAAATATCAATTATACTTTAAAGAGTGTGAGTAAAATGTTAAAAAATATTTGTAGTTTCATTGCTACACATTTACTCGTATTACCCCAAATAGTAAAATTTCCTACTACAAGAGAAGATATAAAGGGTGTAATACAAAATCCCAAATTTAAATAGCACTAACTTTCATGAGAATGCATTACAATTT
Organism: Poecilus cupreus; assembly: GCA_963942605.1. Classification (NCBI taxonomy): domain Eukaryota; kingdom Metazoa; phylum Arthropoda; class Insecta; order Coleoptera; family Carabidae; genus Poecilus; species Poecilus cupreus. The sequence continues at coordinate 3,299,527 of OZ012716.1, read as the reverse complement.
TTTTTTAACTGAACATTGTTGAACTAACTTGATAGTATTTCTACTTAAAACATAATTCATTACCGAAGTTTGTAAAGACTGCTTATCAATAGATTCAGTTTTAATTTGCTGCAACTTTTTTGTTATTGAGTTTTTGCCAAAAGTTTATTTTGGACATTATTTTAGGCCCTCCTAGCTTCAATTTCAATATTTTCCTTATGTTTTGAAACCCCTTGTATGTAAAGGAGGTAAAAACACTAGTTCTATCTTAATTATTATATTATAGCTCCTAGCTTTTGAAGATCTCAATATTATCTCCCCTAACACACATCAGTATAGATTTCACCAACTTGATCCATTCTAATCACCCTCACCCCTCTCCAGCTAATACTCCACATTAAATCAGGGTTAATCGTTGCGCGCACATCTGCACACAATTAATTAACAAGTGCGGCCCGGGTTCGAGTCCCGCGGGGTGCCAGATCACCGCTCGTGCGATATGCCCGCGACAGATAACCCGGTCGCTGGGATGGTGACCGCTGGGACTACGAGCCCGCTATTAATGTTACCGGGTTATGCTCGCACTGGATGCTGGATTGTAGAAATAGGAATGATGTATGAAGAGGAAGAACGCGTGGGTTTGTTTAAATTAAGGCTCGTGATGGAGTAATTGAGAGGCGAGAGACTTGTTTAGTTATTGTGATTGTAAAACTGCATTGTGTTGGTTAGAGTTAAGAATTATGTATGTAGATTTGAAGTAATTTGTTACTTTACGCCACTTTAAAGCGGCTTGATGAATTAAGTGGTAATTCAATGATAGAAAAAATCTGATTTGTTAGTACATAGCCTCTTGTCAAATGGTCAATTCGTAATTTTAAATTCTAAACGATACAAAATATAAATAAGCTGTTGTGGGCACCACAATACTTCTCAACATAGATTTCTTATCAAACCACAACTTTCAAGAACGCTCATCCCTTCAAAAAATTCACATTTTATTAATTATGACACATCTTAAAAATGACATTTTACCTCCGGCTACATACCTGTAAAAGAGGTATAGGATTCATGCTAAAAATGAAAAGAAATCTATGGCGGGAGGTATTGTGATGTCCACAATAGACGATAATTTTCATATGTACCTACATTAGCTTTATTTTTTAATCTGGCAACGCTGATATCATTTCTAAATTTCATATTTAGAACTTGCATGTTCAAATTGTGAGGTGATTAGATTATGATATCAAACTATCAGACGGAAGTGTAAATGACGGTCTATCAAGATTTTTGAGCAATCTCATTAAATAATTTGAGAACTTAATAGAAAATATATAGAAGTATGTACATTGATAGAAAGGCATTTATAACATGCTTTATGAACGTAAAGAGATTACTATTTTTTTTATGATTGTAATCAGTACATTGTTGTAATCAGTGCATTATTGTAATCAATACATTGTTGTCATTAATACTCTGCTGTAATTAAGCGGTAGGTTCTGTAATGAACACGTCAGATTTTTAAATTATTATTAAGTTAAGCAACTCTGTCCGTGGTCAGTGCTTGGATGGGTGACCGCTTTGCGAAAATCCATACCAGCGAACCTGCGTGCCGTTATCACACTACCAAAAACGAGGTACCAAGGCGGCATATAACCTCAGCAGATGAGATTGAGACCACTTAAAAATAGTTATTAAAAAATTTTCGAATTTTGCTTTGAATTGAAGCTATTTGATCCTATTATATTGCCACTTTTGTCAGATTTTACATACAATAAATATAACATTGTACATAAGCAAAGTTTCAAAAGAACAAAAATATAAAGAAATGTAATATATTTAATGAATACAAAACTATTTTGCATGTTTGATGATAATATAAATATCTACTGAAATATAGGTTTACTTAAAATGTCAAGTTAGTTCCCTATTTCCCCGTAGACCAGTTTGTTCAGCTACAAGTTTTAATTACTTAATAGTTTAATATACTTGTAATAATAACAGTATAATACATTTAATAATGTAGAGTCCGCAATAAACGAATGGTCACCTTAATTAAACAGGCAGACATATGACAGTACAAAGTACAATAGCGCTCCGTTATAAATTAACCATAAGGCGATCACGTGTCATGAACTACAACACAAACTACTCACTAGCAAATTCCAGTAATTATACTTCCGAAAATTAGACTCCTTGTTGCAATAAATACATTGTACACACACCTACACTCGCGTACATTACAAAATTACCCTCCATTACATACTGCTGTAATACATCTGTCTGCAGGAGTTATCAAACTAACTTCGAATATTCGCGGGCCCTAAACACATCTGCGCCGTGTAGTGTAGTGTATCTCTCACTGCGTGCTGTGACTAGGGATATTTCCAGCCCGCCTGTTGGCTCCCTGGGGGTTTTAGGTACTTACAGCTGTCAGACGTGGAGCTAGAATTGTTTCGTTCAGTGATATAGCATGCAAGTTTTCAAATTTCATGATTCAGAGATTTCTACTTAATAGGAACTATATTGGGAGGTATTTAGTTTTGAAATATGGTTTGTATTTCATTCGAAAATATCCAAGAATGACATGCGCAATCAATTTTTACTTTCTTATAAAAAGTATTAGAAACTATTGAATTCATGACGAGATTTTTGCGGCAGTACATATTTTGAGGTCCACTGAATTCCTTAAAACCATTTTCTCAATAATGTCTGTTTAACGATGAATGGATAGATGAATGGATGGATGAATGGATGTGTGTGCAATATCTCATGAACGAAATAAGATATGTTAACGAAACTTGGAATTTCATGAAAATACGAAGAGCTGAGATGATTTCGAATGAAATTGATAAAAACCGTAAGAGGAAGATTACTGGACATACAAAACAATAAAGTTCATTTTAAAAAAATAGGAACAGCTGTGAAATTAATTTTAAATGAAAGATGCTAGCAAAATATTTGGAATATAAAATTTGCTAAATAACATATTTCAATAATCTTAGTTGCAATGGGAACAAAAACTAAAGTATCTTGAATGTCCGACCGTTCCGTTATTGTTATCATAACAGCCCAGCTATCACGGCTGTTATATACTAAATAATGCCCTAGGGTGTTATAAATTAACGTTGTTACTATAGGGCACAGAAAACACAATTGCACAAACACTGCCATCTATTGGCAGATAGGAATTGTAAACAAATAAGAATATATAACTAGTTACAGTGTTTACAAACAAATAGATTAATCACAGAAATATCACAACGATAGGACAAAAATTTAATAAAATAATAAATCTGTCGGATATTACACGTTGAATGCACCACGGTGTCCCTTGGTAGCACACTGTTGACCTCACATATTATTGTCCTTATGACACCCTAATACATTTATTACTATAACATCTATAATAATAGTGAAATGTCAAAAATATGTGTCGTTTGAAATATTACAAAAGTAATATTTGTATTATTAGTTATAGTTAGGTTAGGTTAAAAGAAAATATATTAATTAATATTTAAGATAAATCAGAGTTACAATGAGAACAAAAAATTAAACACGTTCAACATCTATATGTCAAATAATTGTCAAAATAAAGTCAAATGCAAGGAACAAGTCATAGGAGTTCAGTTGGTTTTATATGTATGAGAAAGTAGTGTGGTGGCCACGCCAGATTTTTCACAATAATAATAAAAAAACATTAGGTACTGAATATTATATGATATTTGCTTTCATGATCATAATTGATTACAAAAGTCATGAAAGACATGTTTTCAGAATATCAATGACAGTTTAAAAAACAAATTCTGTCAACATTATATTGTTAGCAGTGTGTTGCCGGAGGGCGCTATTTATCAATGGTCAAATTTAACAAACATTGTAAATGATATGATGAAGTTTTTATATACCGGATGTCTACTTTTTCAAAGGATATACAGAATCAATATTAAAATTTTCATTAGGCGATAGTTCGTTCCCTATGAATTTTAGAACTAAGGTATACTTAAAAAATTTTCTAAAATAAAAACTGAATCAAATGAGCCGAAATTTATTGATATAATATATTTCTATCACGAGGTAGAGGTAAATTAAAATTTATAATTTTTAGCTATTTGTAGAGCGCTATGGAAAACAAATCACACAATCAGTCCTACAATTTTCAATTGAAACTTTTTACTATCTTATACGAAGTATAAGGAAGTATTAGAATAATGAAAAAAATCGCTGACGAGATTTTTGCGGAAATACTTATTTTGACGTCCACTGAATCCTGCAAGACCAATATCTCAATAATGTCTGTGTGTAAGGATGGATGAATGGATGAATGTCCTTGTGCGCAATATCTCATGAACGAGATAAGATATGTAAACGAAAATAAGTTTCATGAAAATATGAAGAGCTTAGCTTAATATGTGTCGTTTGAAATAATATAAAGTTTTGAAGACTAGATATTAAGTAAATATTATCTATTCAAAATGATACAATTATTGTTTGAAACATTTTTCTACACAGTAAAAAATTGTATTTGCGATTTGTTAATTTTGCGGTTGTCAAATATTTTTAGTTAATATTGAAAAATATAATGTAAAACAAAACCAAAAAAAATTGTTGTTTTCATTTATTTGCTGGATTTATAATATTTAGCAAATAGACTCGTCAAAAATAACGAGTAAATATAGCTAACTTATCAATTAGAAATTGTTAAAGAAAGTTTGTATCCTATGTAACAACTTAATTTGTTATAATAACTATAAATTAATAAAATATTTAGTTAAAAGAACATAATAATAATAAATGTTAATAATTAGTATATTCACAAATATATTTAGTTACGAAATACACAAAAATAATTTGTTACTTGCTAACAAATTTGAAACTTGTTATAGTAACAAAAATTAACGGTGGATCGTCTAGGACTAAAAATTTTGTCAATTTTGACTATAAATTTTTTACTGTGTACATTTTGTATAGAAATTTAAATTTCTGAATTAATCTGTGTTTTATAAACTGCAATAATTTGAAAGCATTAACAGTAAGCTGTAGAAGTGTTCGAGTTTCGAGTTACATCGTCGACATAAAATAAAATTTAAATTAAAATTGATAAATTTATGTTCTCGCTGAAAATGTTCAAGATTATCCTGTGATACATTGCTCTTATTCTAATGCCGTCAACCAGAAAATTAATTTAAAAACGCAATTTTATGCGTACAAATTTAAATCTTACCCACGCTTCATACACACACTTAGCAATCCAGCAAAAATGTAGATAATGGATCACGTTTCATTTCCTTAGTGAAGAACAGAAAGAAGCTTTTCTCTTCTTTGGAGTCAATTCTCTAACACAATAGACTAAGTATTTATTACTGGCTGCAAATATTTCAGCAAATCAACGAATTAGGACGCTTTCAGCGTTCAGGCGTTGAGCTTTCAGCTTTCAGCACCGCGGGAAATAGAGCGGTAGAGTCGGCTAACTACGATCCTAGACACTTGTGGCGCTGCAGTCACTTCCGGCGCGAAAAAATCAACGCGATCCTTTGTTCGGATGCAGAAAGGCTCATGCAAACAGTCTGGAAATAATTCCGCTATGCTACATTGCTGCATTGCAGGTGGAAATAACGAAAAAATATATTACAAATAATCATTGTTGAAGTGTCTTTAGCAGTAGTGTGATCAATGTGTTTCAATTTCAACAATAATTGGGCTTCCAAAATTAAAATACGCTAACTAGTGGTAGAAAGCTAAACTAACCATGAGGTACATAAATTTCATTGTATTTTGAAATTAACTGTTATTTAAAAAATTAATAACAATAGTAGTTATTTTAAGAGTATTTCAATGTAAGTATAACATTTGTTGAAGCCGTATTATTTAAATAATTTGTAAAAATGAAAGGTTAATTGAATTTGTAGATTATAGGTTAAGATTGAAATTTCCCTAAAAAACCTATAAAAACAGGAAAATTTGCAGTGTGTATGGCTACAGTTCTGCTGCCAATAAAAGCAAACTACTAATACTAATGCAAGCATTCGCCATCATGAGATATCATACAAAATGAATTTGACATGTACCTTTTGGGAATTGTGATCAACGCCATCTCTTGCTAATTTGAAAGCCCAATAGTTAAGACATAAGTGAATTAGACAAAATTTGCTACAATAATATGCCAATTTAATAATGTTATTTTTCTACTCCTGTGTAAATATATCCAAATTATTTAAATTTTTTCGATTCTCGATAGTGAATTATGGATTCATAAATAAATATTGATGTCGATTTGATTAATATATCGTGAAATACTAACATTTATTTAGGTAATAAAATTGGCCTTTCTGTATGCATTTTGATTGTATTTACTATTGTATTTACAATAGAAAAACTGGTACTGTAGAATGTGAGTATTTTAATTTAAAATAAAATTTGTTTAAAAGTAAAATAAGAAATACAATCAATGAACCATCCAGTATAGAAGTTAATTTTACAAATGAGTACTGGCTTCTTGATTTAATTGGTAATAAATTAGTAGTTACTAATACCGCTGAGTACTATTGCTGGTATTTTAATTAGAATGTATTCTTTAGTTTTAATATCGTTTGAATAAATTTTTATTTCAAGAATGTATTGTTTAGGTTACAATTTTAACGTAATGAAATATAAAGTTCCCAGTATCTGTTCTAACGCCATCTTCGGCAGCTGAAACGAACACTGCTCAAAACTAACTGTAGTTCTGTCAATTTTGGAATTTGGCAGCAGTCCTATGTTTTATATAGGCGGGTAATCAAATTTGAAACAAATCTTTAATGTATTTTAATTTATAAATTAGATGATTTAAGGAAATAGTTTTTAACATTTTTTATCGATCGGTCGAAAACTGACTTCTTTTCGGTGTGTTTTCGAACCGCAAAGTGCATTAATCTGGTATTTTAGAGTCGTTGCTAGATTACGTATAGTACGAGACTATCTTTTCTATAACACTGTTTTGGAAACTACACATTCCATAACTAAAAATTGTATTGGAGCAACTATCATTCCATACGTCGCGTTTGGAATAAATTCGACAAATCAGAGTCGCACATTATTGCGATATATGAAGTATTTTAGTTCGGTTGCTAAGGTTAGGTATGTTTGTTTTAATTTTATTTATTTGAGTTTGATGTTGTCAACAGTTTTGAAATTTTCTGTTGGAGTATAATTTCCTAAATCTTGTTATAGAAAGTATAGTCTACAACAGATAAATTCGCAAACTGTAACCCTCGCCTTCGGCTCAGACTACAAACATTTTGTTCGTGTGGAATATGTGCCATTCCAATACTTGTTGTAGAATATATCCGGACACTGGTAAAGTATTCCCGTACAATTTAGCTTTTCAAAGAAATTTGACGCTTGTGAAAATAAATAAACGAAACATGGATTCGCTATTCTCAGATATATTTATCAAAACAACGCAATATTATTATGTCTTGTTATTTGTCTTACATTTATAAATGAAATATAAAATAACTAATTATTGAATATAAACCGATCGAAAAAAAAATGTGTACCACGTATGAAAAGTAAACTTCCCGGACTCCTGGTGTTGCAGGACGAGCCGTAGAGGAATATATCACTTTTCCTACTAGATACACAATATTCTTTCAACGAAATAATTTAATGTACTGCTACTTATTTACGTTACAACCTGTATAAGCAATTCTACAGTGAAAAGAAAACTATCAAGTTTATAGTATGTTTAATTCTCCACCATTTTACAATAACATAATGAAAACTAAAATGGTTCCAGTAAACATAGGAATGTAATGTAGCATTAGCGGGAGTTAATGCCGGTTATCCGCGCGTACGTAATGACCTCTCCGCGTCCCAGTGGCGGCTAGTGCGTATTTTGTCCGGCGGGGGCAGCACACTCACACTAGCAACAGCGCTAATGTATCTCTCCGGGTAGTGGGGGCTATTCATCCTGAGTCCGGGCAGCGCAGAGTGCCTTCCTGCGCCCCCGCCGCCCCCTTCGCCCCCGCCGCCCCCTTCGCCCACCATATAACACGCTCATTCATCTTGTCCGGAGTCCATAGACGCAGCCGGCCTATAGCCTAGTCAAGCCTATAATGCACTGGACCTACTTGTGCATATGTGTGTCGGGACTGGGACTGCATATACGTATCAAACATATGTAGTTATATGTCGACTATTACAGTATTTTTGTACAAACGTTTTGACTTTGTTTCGATTTCAATTTTTCTCTTTCCCCTGTCTTGTTCTTCATTTGTATCTAACTCCTAAAAATTGTGTTCAGCAAGAGAACCATATAGACATACATACATGCGTACGTGTTGAAATTGATAAGTATTTCATAACATTTAATATTCTATTACACATCATGTATAGATAGTTATTTATTGATTGTTGTGTTGGCAATAGTTATATGCACATGTGCATATCAACTGCCAATGTCTAAGAGAAAAAGAATCTAAGTAGTAGTAAGTAGAAAGTCGTTTGTTTGAGGAAATAATAGAACAGTATGAAAATAGCAAATGTAAATTGTAGGTTAAAAATAGAGATGATGATGTATGTATTGATGATTTGACATACTATGATATTAATCTATGTACCTATATGATTATGTAATGTAATGAAAAATGAATGTTCTATGGCCCTGTTTATTTTGAAAAAGTAATAACATATTGAATAATTTTTACTGTTTCATGTTGAAATACAAATATTTTTGATTGCTAATATTTATGCCAATTGCAGGTGACGTAGTATCAATAATATTTAGGGACTATAATGTGATACAAATCATTCATAATATTATAATTAATTATAAAGACAGGTACTAAATAGGAAATAATTTAAAAGTAATTATACTTTTGAATATAGTTTTGTAAATTAATATTTATTTACACTTATCGTTTCGTATTATTGAACCAAATTCTTCATCAGGAAATAAAAGCAGAAGAATTATGTTCAATCATTCCAAACATTGGCTGATACCACGAGCTCTGTTTTTGGGTATTTTAAGAGCAGTGTTTTAAGCTTGGTTTTAGCGTTGCACAATGTTCTAAAATCATTTTATAAAAAATACTTCAAATAAAAGTGGTAGATAATACATTTCTCTGTAACTTCTATTCGAAGCATTTTTTATAAAATAATTTTAGAATAATATATACAGCGCTAAAACCTAACCTAAAACACTGCTCTTAAAACACTCAAAAACAGAGCTGGTGGTAGCAGCCATTAAGTTTAAATAATCATATTTCCAGAACTACATCCAAGTTTTTTTCACTCAAAATCATTAATATTTGAAATATCTGTTTATTACATTTCTTTATTAATTAAAGTGTGTAGAATACAACGTATCAACTTGCATTTTCATATCTATTTTAATATTAGAGTAACAGCGATTTTTCAGATTTTCCATTGTTCAATTTTACAGGCTTATAACTTAAAAACTAAGCGAGATATCGAAATTCTGTATTCAGCTTGGTACTTCTGGAACATTTTACTACTAATTAGGAAATTTTGAAAATTTCGAATTTTTTTGAATTTTTTTCGAAATTTTCAATCAGCGGTATCTTAAAAAATAGAAGAGATATATAGTTCCGAACTAAACCGTTGGATTCAGCTCGTCTAAATACATAACTACATAAGTATGCAAAATTTCAGAAAAATTGGATGACGCGTTGGTATTTTATAGGAAAAAGTCTGAAAATGGCCTCAAATCCGAAAAAAGTCAATTGACGTTTGACTCGAAATTTGTCATTTTCAGACTTTTTGTTGTAAAACTCCAACCTGTGGTCCGATTGGTCTGAAATTTTGCATACTTATGTATTTCGACGAGCTGAATACAATGCAACTATGTATCATTTTTATTTTTCGAGATATTACCTATTAAAAATTTCAAAAAAAGTCAAAAAAAATTCGAAAATTTTAAAATTTCCTAATTAGTAGTAAAATGCTCCAGGAGTACCAAACTGAAGTCAGAATTTAAATATCTGGTTTAGATTTTAAGTTAGATGCCTTGAAAATTAGTCCATGGAAATTCGGAAAAATTGGTGTAACTTGAAAATTAAAAGAGATATTGAGATGCGGTTTGAAGCATTGTATTTTACTCATTGTAATGTATACAGAAATATAATAAACAGATGATCGAAAATTTGAAAGGTTTCAAGGTCGCGTGCTATTTGATGAGTTGAATTCCAAAGACAAATCAAAATGTAACTTAAAATATTAATTAACTGTCACACTGACAGTTATTGACAGTAACAATTATTTATTTCCTTGGTAACGGTAAATTATCAAGGGTTACCCGGGTAACAGGATTTTATCAGTAATAATATAACAAGAGAGTGAGAATAAATTGAAAATAATTTGACAGATCTTTCGAAAACGTGTTGCCTACGGGCTTTCGTGGCCATTGCCAAATGGCGACAAGTTTGGAGAATTATTTTCTAATTTATCGAACTCTCGAGTTATATTTAATTAGATTATTTTTTGATTTCATCATCAGGCAAGTCACTAAATCTATCTTTTTTGCTCATTTTTACTTGTGTTGACAATAACTATCTGATATCTGACATCTGTCAACAAAAACAAAAAAGCTAAAGAGAATATTGCCGGGAATAATCACAAGAGCATTATTCTCAGTATAATAATGACAGGATTGGTTAAAACGCAGACACGTGACATACAATAAAGCATTTCATTGGTTTAAAGAAACGTCAAAAAATAATCAGTATAATACTGTTCCCATTGGTGGAATTTTCAAGTGTTTTGCATCATATTTGGTTAAAAACTAGTCGTAGGAATTTATCCGTATAAAACAGAAAAAATTCCATATAAAAATTCTTGTTAATATTATATCTTTTCTAATATAACAAAATTTAACATAAATCGACTTTTATTTAGTACTGAAATATGTCCAAAGAAACATGTTAGGCCTTTAAGTAAACTGTGAATTAAATGCTACCAAAATTTAGTCATTTTAAATATGAAATTTGAAGATAATACTGTTATTAGTTTTCAGTTATCGAATTATGGGGACCCTAAAACGTGCTTATCAGTTAAAAACTCACTATCTAAATTTTCTCAGTTGCGTAAACTCACTATGTCACATTTTCAGTTCTAGTTCAAGACAACTTCACCGCATTACTTTGTAGATTTTATATTTAGAGAACCAACGTCTTTAGAGTTTTGAACACATATTCTACAGGGGATTTGAAGCAGCATATATTATATTTTGAACCGTTTACAAGTAGTTTCAGTCTCAATAAAAATACTGTGAGATGATTACAGAGATAACGTTGTTACGAGCAATTTTTATCTGAATTGCTCGTGAACTTCGTAGAATTCACAATTTCTACGTACTATAGGTACGTAATATTTGTTCACAATAGTTTTATTAAGAAATTTTTAACAGTTTTACGGCGAATTTTACCTCTTATTTAGTTATTTCGTGTCTACACTGTAAAATTTTAAATTATAGCGTATTGTATAAGTTGTAGGATGGAGATGAGTGAAGACAGTGTAGTGTGTCGTTTAGTAGGAAGAAGAATTCAGGAAGCTAACTTTATTTTTTTTTACTATTTTCTTATTTTATTAGATTAAATGCAAAACTAATTTGTACATCACAAATACAGAATATTTTACTGTACAAAGTTATTGCTAATTCGTTGTAAAGTTCTTACAATGTTAATTGTTTATATTACATTTGAATTAACAAATACAATTCACTTAGGTAATTGTCCTAGTAGTAATAAAAGTAACTTATATAGACGTTAAAGTTATATGGTACTAGGATTACTAAGTGTAGTATTATCAATTGTTTATTAAATTTTATTTGTTAATTCAAATGTAACATCGTTTATTTCTACACCAGAAATTAATATTTAATTATTTTTACGTCAGAAGTGAGATAGTAATACTATATTGTGTAACAAGTGCAGAAAGTTATCTATTTCACGTGAGTTATGAGAGTTTTAGCACGAGAAGAAGTCGAGTACTGAAATCACACAAGCGTAATTCTGCACGAGTTGCACACTACTCTTTTTCTAAGATCAGCTATAATATCCCTAGGGCATTAATAATTCGAAATAATTTTATCACAGTTACCGAAAGAACATTGCTTGGTAACCGCCCGACGCCGTAGGTGGAGGGTTGTTACCTTCAAGCAGCGTTCTTGAGGTAGTTGTGATCAAATTATGAGTATTTATCAATGGTCGAGGGATATTCGGTGAGAAAATTTTTTGCGATAATTATTATTATTTTCATTCTCATATCGTGAAAATGACATTTTGAAATAAACAAATCAAATATTGAATTAACTGTCAACAACTGTTACTTAGCAACAAGTGATAATTTCCCGGGGAAATTATCAGTAATAATATAACAAAAGAGTGAGAATAAATTGAAAATAATTTGACAGATCTTTCGAAAACTTGTTGCCAGGCAAAAGCCACGAAAGCCCCACGGGCTTTCGTGTCTATTGCCAAATAGCGAAGATACTGGAGAATTATTTTCTAATTTATCGAACTCTCGAGTTATATTTAGTTAGATTATTTTTTGATTTCATCATCAGGCACGCCACTAAATCTATCTTTTTTGCTCATTTTTACTTGTGTTGATGATAACTATCTGACATTTGACATCTGTCAACAAAAACAAAAAAGCTACAGAGAAAATTGCCGGGAATAATCACAAAAGCATTATTCTCAGTATAATAATGACAGGATTGGTTAAAACGCAGACACGTGACATACAATAAAGCATTTCATTGGATTAAAGAAACGTCAAAAAATAATCTGTGTAATCTCAATATTTATAAAAACTCTGAAATAATTATTAATTATTTTATGATATATAAATGTAATTATACTTGACATTAAAATCATACAGTATTATATTATTAGTAAGTTGGTCACACTTGCATGTGGAATAATTGCGCACGTTATTCCGCACAACTATGCGAAATATACAATTTTCAAGCTTTGTTTAGTATGAAAAAACTGTAACTTTCAGTAGTGATTGAAGAAAAAATACTTATTGCATTGCACGCTTGAGTGAAACAGATAACATTCTGAATTTGCTGCACAATAAACTATGAAAAATATTACATGCTTGTATGAATCAAACTATAAACGTGACGAGGCGAAAGTGCTATATCAAAATAGGATTGTTTAAAAGAGACTGATTGTTGTATCTGATTGCTCATCCAAGTGTATTCGCAGTAACCACAAACAATAATTTGGTAGTTGTTTCGCACCTGGCGACGCGGCCATTAAAAAGCGTGACCGCAGGTGACGCGGTTATACCTAACCACGAGCCGGTTAAACTTTCCGTAACCATGCATGCGTCGGAGTTGTTGGGGCTGCTATTCATTAGACGTAACGGCGACACTAGCTGGAGGAGTACTTGTTGTTATTTGACGCCAAATTCGTTAAATTGAGTTTGTTTAAAACTACGTGGTCTGCGTTGCTGTTGAAACTCATCTAATTAATATCTATATGTCATAACTATCGCACATGTGTAACTTTGCTTGTTTGGAGAGAATAGATTTAGTTCAAGTTGTTTCAAAGTCAACGGTCCAACTGAAACACTCGAATTTTCTTGGTTTTCTTGTACTTTTGCAATCTTTGTTTGTATACACCTATACCGGGAGTATTATTTATCAAAATATATAGGGATGTATCATTGCCATAGTTACAGTTAAAGTGATTGACAGCAATGTATTAATAGTTATTTACGATACAAGTACGTAAAGTTAGTTTTTAGTTACGAATGGTTTTAAGACCCCTGAGTGACTAAAGATGCTTCTGTAGGTGTATCGTACAATATTTTATCTACGATATAATGAAAACCCAATAAATATAAAAAAAAACTTTTATTTATGAATTACGTTCACAATATTAAATGAGCAGTTTTCCATGATAACAAAATTTTGACGTATTTAAATATTTTTACATTTTATACTGTACTCGTGTTCATTAACGTACTATTTATTATAAATGTTGATAATATAATCTTTACAATTATTCAAATTAATATAATTAATTAATAATTTTTGAAGCTTGTTCTTCTATATCCGACGAAATACTTTCTAAATCATTCATTTTTCACAAAATGCTTAAAAAAATTTATGAAAAACAACTACATAATTGTTTAATGTCAAATTGTGGTCGTCGTGGATTAAAAACATTTTTACAGCAACTATTTTGATAAACTTTCTACTTTTTAATTTTTAACTTTGGGCGAGCATAGATAAAATATTGTATAATACACGTGTGATAATGCATTATTATTATACTTATGTGATTACACAACTCGGCTCTTGCCTCGTTGTGCAAATTTTACATGCATATCTTAATAATGCTCTTAACCCACTAATATCGTAAATATCTATAATCACTTTTTGCTCGGCAGCCCGATACTAAGAAAATCTTGTTACTAAACAACCGTTTTACAAATTTAAACTAACTAAATATCAATTTTACTCACTATCTATCCAAGATAAACCATTTTTTATGAGTAAATAACATAGGGATAATTTACGTTGATTATTTATAATAGTCAATCATAATGAAGCAAGTAATAAAAATTTAAACAAATACGAAATTTGTTTTAATTACTATAGTACCTACTTAATAAATATATTGATAGGAATCTTTATTTTTAATTATTATAAGTTGCTTCTATGATGCTTTAATATATTGCTGTCAATAATTTGAACTGTATATAGATTCTCAAAACAAAGTTTTTATAATAACTTTATTGGAGCATTTTCTATAAATACAAAATATTGCAGATTTATTAATTTTTTAATGTAAAATAAATATTATCAAACTGCATGTTTTTTTTTTCAAATGTCTACAAAAACACTGTATTCTCAATTAAAAAGCTCTATATTATTACTTATGTTGATTTTCGGTTGAATCTGAGTACGCAGATCAATTGAGAAGGTCGAAATGATATAGTTAACATATATAACTCAATATTGTAAAATTTGCTTTTGTTGAGTTTTGAAGAAACGGTCCTAAATTGATTTAGAGTAAATATGCAAGAACATGTAGAATTATTTGTATATTTTATTTCGTTTAAAAATTATAATTTGCAGAAGGGTACATTTTGCCCACAGCCACAACAAATATCTGATGTATTTAATAATAAAGAAATAATGTGGTATTTGGTTTCGCTGTTTATACATTTTCAGGTCTTGCCAGAATTATTGTATTATGTCAACAAGACAATAATGGTATTACGCACACAATACAAGTGCAAATATGATGTGTTCTGTTTGTCATCCGTTTGCTTAACTTCAACTTTGGTCCCGCAAAATAACATTAAACAATTATGAAAGCACGTAACGTTATACAATTAGTTTTCCTCGTTTACTCTACATGTGCGTCTGTTTATTCAGCGCTCAATTTTGACTGGCATTTTATATATTAATAATTTAATTAACATAATATTAGCTAGGTGACTCGCAAATTTAGTGCGTCTACTGCTAGTGTATATAGATATACTATATGTATAATAATGGATGCATGTATGTATATATGTAAACACATGCACTGCACACTGTGAAAACAGATGCCGGTGACGGTGACCGCTGCCATATTGCCTCAAGCCAAGCCACTCAGCCCAGAACATATAGGTACAATATCAATATGTATGTATGTGTATATGTCTGCGGGAAGGTACATACATACTCTCGAACCCTCTGATTTGAGTTAGTTAACTAGGTAACTGTGTACAGTTTATGGAATGTTTGAACTGGAAGTTTTGTGCTTTGATGGTAAACTTTACTGGACTTTTAATTGATGCTGCAAATTAACCTATAATAATTATACTTCTCATAAAGAGAAAAATGTCTATAAAGCCCTTGTCATGGTCAGTGTTGAATGGTACAAAAACGTGACGTCACGTCATACAGTTTGATCAAATGCTCTAAATAGAAACGTTTCTTATTCTGCCATACATTTTGGTTCGACTTTTCTAGTTGTGACAGATCGAGTGACATTTGAAAGCTGTAATGAATAATGTAAGTATTTTAATAGTATATTGAACAACTAGTGTTACAATGACCTTTTTTGTAAGACGAGTATAGTTTGCGTAATCGAGCCGCAGGCGAGTTACGCAAAATACGAGTATTACAATAAGGCATTGTAACACGAGTTGTTCATACTACTTTTCCTATTTCACGTTCATAAATTCAATAAAAATAAAATAAAATTGTATGGCATGTTTAATATACCACTGGTCACCAAGGGGCTTTGCCCGCGGGGCCTATCGGGTCCCAGGCCGCAACCCCGACGCAGGGGCTCCGATTCAATGATTTTACGTGAGCGATGACAGCCTCAAGTTTGACAGACTGTTAATTTTACAAATAATAAATTCCCCAAAAACAGTTGCACAAAATTCAATTTTGTAGCATTGTTTTTGAGAAAAACAGTGTCACAAAATTGGCTTTGTGTACGTGAAATAGGAATTAAGATTTTATTTAAACAAATATTATAAATTCGTCAATTAGCCTGGTTTGGATTATATTATTAAATAAATAAATTTTAAAAAATATTTTTTTCAACTATATGTTAATGTTTCTGAAAAGAGAAATAAAGAATAATTATTTTATAGGACACAAAATAAATAGTGGTGTTCTCAATAGAATTGGTAAGTTTCTATTTGACGAACTTCACCACAGTGAAAAGAATGACCGTCTGACACACCTTCTTTTCATCATACATCAACCTGAATAATATGACGTCATCAAACATAGTTTGACAAACAAATATGAAGTATTCATTGACCATGTGACAAGGGCTTAAGAAACAAAAAATATAAAGACAAAAAAAATGTTTCATAAAATACAATCTCGGAATAATAAACAAAATTATTAAATCACAATCACAGAGACCGGCCAATCCAATCAATCCGTAACTACAGACGCGTTTCGTTCTTATTGGAACTCATCAGTGTAGTGTAACCCATCAACCACTGCAAGGCAGTGGCACAGATTGCCTGGCTCAGCGAGATCTAAGATCCCAACAGATTGGTAAATGGAACTGAAAAGTAACTGAATACTTCTAGAGCCATCTACCGTTTTTAGATTTCAACAAAAGTAAATGTTTTCAAAAAGCGAAAACTGTCTATGAAACATGGTTATAAAAAATATCAAATTGTTTAATTTTTGTCATAGAGAACAACCCTCGTATAATATTTAAAACACTATAATTATTTAAAAAATATATATACAGACAATAAATTGCCATTGTTTCATAAAATTCAATCTCTGAATATTAACTTAGTTATTAAGACACAGAGACCCGCCAATTCAATCAATCGGTAACTATGAACGCGTTTCGTTCTTATTGTAACTTATCAGCGTAGTGTAACCCATCAACTACTGCGAGGCAGTGGCACCGACTGACTGTATTGGCGACATCTAAGATCCCAACAAGTTCGTAAGTTAGACGAAGATGGGTGGCCCACGATATCTATTTGTTTCAGGGTCGTTTTTCGCTTCAAAAGCCTATAATTGAGCGTTGCAGTATTACTAAATTTCAGTGGTTAAAGTTAAATTTCGTATTTGACACATTTTGTTTAGATTTGTCATTATTTATAATTTATTTTTACATGTAAAAGATTTAAGATGAACTGGTGGCCAAAAACTCAGCAACAAGCACTACAAAAAGACAATGAAAAGTTTTGTAACTTTTTCACTTTAACAGTAAACAAGTGGAAAACTATTTGTAAGAACTAACATTCAAGAAAACTTTTTATTGAAGTGTTTACTTTATACTCTGTCTATAATACTTACGCATTATCATTTTTTAATAAAAAAGTATATTAAAATCGTTTTAACTAAAATATTTTTCAGCGGCTGTTCAGAATAAACAATTTTAGTGTTTGAACAGAGTTTTTAGCTACTTTATGAAGTAGGCATGAATTTGTATTATTCTCGAATTTTTCCAGCGGAGTCTGTGACCCTAGTCGAATTATAAAATTTGTAAAATAATTGTTTTATTTTCAATTCGAAATTAATCGCGCCATTAACGAGATGTAAAATTGTTTAGTGTATAAATTGAGGAAAGAAATGAACTCTCAAATTTGCCAGTATATTTCTACAAAAAATAATACAACACTAACAAATAAATTTAAATCTGTTTTATGAAATGTTAAATATCGTATTTGTTATTAATTTTCTTTGGCTGTGTTACAAATTTTCTAATAAATAATAATTATAATTTGATTATTATGTCGTGAAATACTAATATTTAGATAACAAAACATTTCTATTTACTCTTTTGTTGTAAAGTGAATATGTAAAAATTTACAGAAATATTTAAAACTGTGACAAACCAGATTTGTCACCTTTCTTTTCTTCCTACAAAAATAAACATTTGTATAGGTTATAAACATTTTACATTTAAGCAACTAACTTACCTCAAAGTAATTACTGTATTGTAAATGTTCACTTTTATTATTGATGTTCATATTCAATTCATATTGTCTCAACTCATGTAAATATGTTGTTACTTAGGTTAATTAATTAAGAAAAGAATCTGAAATTTAAATGAACACAAACACATTCAACTTAACCATACTTTATGTTTACACGTCAAATCTGACAGTTACTTTATTGCGAAAGAAAGGTCGAACTTCCAAAATGCGGCCGTTTCCCAACAGATGGCTCGCACCGTCTTTAATTACCTCTCGTGGACACTTACCAATGCCGAATTAATAACTCGGCATAAAAGGTACAAAAGAAATGTCGAAAGACCAGGGTTCAATAATTAATAACTCGACTTGTCCGTCAGTTATTAAATATTATTTTCTCAAATCTGTCGAATACCGCAATAATAGTATTGACCTGATTCAAGAGCTCGACTTGCCTGTCAGTTTTTTAATCATCTTTGTTCTCCAGATCATATTCGTCTAGACTTGCACTGTCAGACGAATTGTGAAAGTTTTTTTTACCCAAAGAAACAAATCAAGTCACCTACACATATTCGCGATTCACCTAGACTTGCACTGTCAGGTGAATCTCCTCTACATATCCAAGGTATTTCCTTACATCCTCACCATATTTCAGATTCACTGCAAAATGTTCAAATAAATTTAAGCTAACCTTAAAATTGTAACTTACCTTTTTGAACAATAATAATCAATTTTATTTACCATTATTAAACCCAATGTCTTTATTTCACTAAAAACTCGTTCACGGAGAGACCGGACCCTAGTCAGGATAGTTGATTTTACATTCACTCAGATTAGTTACAAATGGCGCCCGAAGAATCTACATAATCAGCTGTCAGTGAAGTTTAGTTTTGTTCTATCATTGAGAAATCATCCGTTGGCAAATTCAAATCTCCCCAGTTTTAATTTTTATCGGCGGGAATTTTAAATCTACCAAAAATTTATATACTTACCTGCTGCTTTTCCTCACATGTCACAATTTTGGCATTTTACTTTCACAAAATAATTTAATATTACAAATTGTCTTTATTTCACTAAAAACTTATTACAAAACATAGCACTGATTTCCCTATATGCCACATTTTAATTCTACACCCGGTATAAGTAAAATTATAAAGATAAGGCAATTTAAAAAATTTTTACGATATATTTAATTTTCCACCATTTCACAATAACATAATTAAAACAAAAATTCTTGCCGTAAAATAAATAGTTAAAAAGATATAGCAATATAAAAATATAGCTATACGCTACATTTCAATGCAATTTATTTTTATTTTGCTATAAAATTTTACCTATTTTACTTTACAGCAAAAGTGTAAATAACAAATTGTTTAGAATTTAAAAATGCTTGCAGTAAGGCCCATTTTGTTCTCGGAATGTTAGTATTTCACGATATATCAATCAAATTAATGATAATATTTATTACGAAAATTGTAACATTGAATATTCATAAAAAATATTAATGTATGTCTAAATCTGTTTCCGGAACATCTTTTGTATTTAAATTTTTGCTGTCAAGTACATAGGTAAAATTTATAGCAATATAAAAAAAAAATTTCTCTTTTACATCCAGATTTTTAATATTTAAATTTTCAGATTGAACAACTAGTATTACAATGACCTTTTTTGTAAAACGAGTATAGTTTACGTAAACGACTCGAATGTGAGTTACACAAAAACGAGATTACAATTAGGCTTTGTAGCACGTGTTTTTAATACTATTTTTCCTATTTCACGTTCACAAAGTAAATTAAAATTAAAATAAATAATTACCTTTCTCATAATATTATAAAACAAAGTGCTTTACAGTTTGACTATTTGTGTTATTATTTCAATAAAAAACTTATTACAATAAATTTACGTGAGCAATAACAGCTCCAAGTTGGACAAACTAACAATTTTACCAATAATAAATTCCCAAATTTAATTATGAAACTTTGTTTTTGACGAAAACAGTGTCGCAAAATCAACTTTGTAAACGTGCATTAGGCAAAATAATGTATAGATTTAAAATAATAAATATTGCTGGGTAATTTACTTGTTTGGCATCATACGAGTATACAAAAAATTACAAATTTGGTCACAGATCCTATAAGAATAAAATGATATCTCTATCAGATATCCATAAGCACCTGACCTTTAAGAAATCTCAATGAGTAATCATCAATCTATAAGATATGTAAATTCATCCAGAAACCACTTCTCTATACCCATCCACTTCGTCCGTATACCTACAGCACATGTCGGAGCGAATTAACCGGTTCATTCATCTACCGGTTAGACTTTACCCCTTCACGGCAAACCGCAACGTCACTCCTGCTCCACCCCCACCCCGGTCCACACAGCCACAGCACACATACTCACACATCACGTGGTGCTAATGTTACCGTGATTATACGCTGTGTTTGCTACGTTACGTTTACGTTACGGTTGTATTCTGCATGCAGAGCTGGCGTCGGGAATTGTCCCAATATGGAAATGTGACAATATCATATTTATTGTAACTTCTAATTTTATGTTTAGCTGCAATTTTCTCGGAAACGGTTGAAAGGATCAATTATTATATATCATATTTTTGACTATAATGTAAATGACATTAATGTAGTTAGTATTTTGATATGGTTGCTAGAAGAAAGGTAAATAACGTTTTACCACTTCTTATTTATCGGCTGTCAAAACGATAATAATAAATTCTACAACAAGTAATGGAATGGCACATATTCCACGCAAGCAAAAAGGCGAGGGCTACGGTTTGCGAGCGTGGGATAGGCCATTCCGTTACATGTTGTAGACTATACTTTCTAGAAAAAGGTTTTGGAAATTATACAAATATACAACTATAAAACTGTTGAAAACGTCAAACTTAAATAAATCAAATTAAAACAAACAGACGTAACCATAGTAACTGAATCAAGATACTTCATATGTCGCGCTAATAAGCGGTTCTGATTCGTCGAAAATATTCCATACGCCGCGTATGGAATGTTAGTGATTCCATAACAATTTATAGTAGTGGAATGCCCAGTTTCCAAAACTCTGTTATAGAAAATTGTTTTTACCTCCCTAAAGGTAAGGGAGGTTTTGATTTTGGTTAAAAAATTGGGTAGTGAGTTTTCAATGAATAAGCACGTTTTAGGATCCCTATAATACGACTGTACTATTTTCGCGATGATGTCTGTATGTATGTATGTATGTATGTGTGTGTGGCAATTTATTCGTCTCGCATAACTCAAATACTATAATACCCCAAAAAAAAAAAACAATTTTGTGTATTTTTGCTTCTTATATTTATATGAAGAGCTGATTAGATTTTGGGTAAAGTTGGTCAACCGGAAGTAGCAGTTTACTTGAAACCCTAAACAGTTTTTCTTGAAAAAACACGGTTAAATTTTATTTATCAACAATTTATGTTATTTTGAAAGTTGTAGAATATTACAATAATTTTATTAATTTTCATTCATTTGGAAATAATCAAATATAAAGTAATTAAATTTTTACAAATCTTGCATTCCATGTACATAAAAATGTTCAATTTTTTACGAAATGTGACACATGTCATTGTGATTGACAAGCTGTTTTCTTAGTGAAATATATGTCAAAGAATTAAATAAATATACGGAAGAAAATTAAATTACTCAAATATAAATAGAAAATAAACAAATAAGAAGGTATGTTTCTGTATCATTAAATAGTATTTTGTACCGTTTAAGAGTTGTATTGTGCGGGAGGTTATGTGTTGGCCACATCAGATTTTTTCTTTGTGGCTTACTTTATATTATCTAGTATCTAGTACAAAAGATACCAATAGTAAGCAAACATATTAAAACGCCCTGTATTTATAAGCAATTTTAAAACAATACGACAGCAGTCGTATAATTATTTATGAAAGACCTATAAATAGTTAAATGTATCATAAAAATTAAATTGAAACCGTTGAAAATATGTCTATAATTTTAACAATTTTAACAAGTTCATGTGCTTTCGGTAGTTTTCAGTTCGGCCCTGCTACGTCTACGTTACGCTACGCCACGCAGCAGCCGAGCTAACTGTACGTAACCGTAACATGAGTTCATGGATTATTAATTGATATTAAGCTGGTCTGTTTCGTTTTAATTGGGTTGTTTTGTGTTTAGTAAATTAGCTGGAGGTGCGAAGAATAAATTATTAATTTGACGGTGTTGGAAATGTAAGATGATGGGATTACGCGAAACGTCAAAGCCAATGAGGTTGCGGGATGCTTGTTTACAACGGTTCATTCTCGAGGTTTCGTTTTTAATTTGGCAAATTTGAAAACGCGCAAGACGAGCGTAAGAGAGAATATGTAAAAGGGAACTAAAATTGCTTAAGAGAAAATAAAATAAAAGTAGATTCCTACCTTCGCTAACGAACGTCTCAAGATGCTGCACAACCGGATTGAGATCTGAAAATGGAAATAAAATAATAATAAGTACACTAGTTCGACTTCTACTATCGATGGAAATTGGCATTACTCATCATTTGAAGTTATTTTGATACAAATTGAATACGGAAGGTACAGTACTAAGTACTGAGTATACATACGAGCCTCAGACTCATATAATTTGGCTCTATTAACACTTTTAAATAACTTTTTTCAATTTGTTCTCTTCTTACAAAGAGCAAATTGTACTCAATTTATTTGCATCATAAATTCTGTTATTTTTAAGAATATTTTGTCAGTTATAATATAACAAGAGAGTGAAAATAAATTGAAAGTAATTTGATAGATCTTTGGAAAACTTACTGCCAGGCAATAGCCCGAAAGCCTGTAGGACTTGAGTGGCTATTGCCAAATGGCGACAAGTTTGAGAAAGATACTGGAGAATTATTTTCTTATTTATGGAACTCTCGAGTTATATTTAATTAGATTATTTTTTATTTCGTCATCAGGCACGTCACTAAATCTATCTTTTTTGCTCATTTTTACTTGTGTTGATGATACCTATCTGATATTTGACATCTGCCAACAAAAACAAAAAAGCTACAGAGAAAATTGCCGGGAATAGTCACAAGAGCATTATTCTCAGTATAATAATGACAGGATTGGTTAAAACGCAGACACGTGACATACAATAAAACATTGCATTGGTTTAAAGAAACGTCAAAAAATAATCGACGTAATACACAATGACAACTGACTACATGTCAACTGTCAGACGGCCGTTGCTTGGTGATCCACATCACGTATTTAAAATTGCCGTGAATTATGTGTTTCTGGCTTTGGATTGGTCGAGAAGAGTGAATTATAATACATAATTCATTGTCGTGAATTGTGGGTACTATAATTCACCGAAAAAATTGAAATAATGGAGATATATTTATACAGGAGTAGAAAAATAAATGAATCTAAATCTGTTTTATGAAATGTCAAATATTTTTGTTTCTGTTTAATTTTCCATGGCCGTATTACAATTTTTCTAATACATATTGATTTTAATTTGATTGATATATCGTGAAATACTAATATATTGGTAACCTAATTGGTCTTATTGCATGCATTTTTAAATTCTGAACAACTTTTGTATTTACAATTTTACTGTAAAATGAATAGGTAAAATTTTCTAGTATAATATCAAAAGACAGCATTGAAATCTCTATAAGCCATATTTCAATTCTATACCAATTTTGTATATTTACTATTTCACCTATATATTTTATAATTTTATTCACAATCACTTTAGTAATATGTGAATTCCAAACCATTTAAAGGTTGGGAAATACGTCATTCCGCACGAATATGACAATCTCTTGTGTGGGAAGTGACAGATTTATTCCTTGGGTGGAAAGTGTTTATATAGAATTGCCTAGCAACACAGTCATAAATCTCTGAAAGTAAGTTCAACAATACTGTCAAACATATTGATAAAAACCATATAATTACAATGAAACATCAATAATTACAATATTAATATTGAACAGAAGCATTTTTATTATAAAATAATATAAAATTTTAATGTAACGCTGTTTTATTAAGATTTGAGTTTTCTGAACTGTTGACACATGTTAAATTATTGAAATAAATTTAAACATTTGTTTTCATAGATTACTACCATACATCACCTTTGTTTGTTGGTTATACGAGTAGTTAATTTCTATAACACTGTTTTGGAAACTAGGCATTCCACAACTAAAAATTGTTATGGAATCACTAACATTCCATGCGTCGCGTATGGAATATTTTGGACGAATCAAAACCTCGATATATGAAGCATTTTGATTCAGTTACTATGGTTACGTTTGTTAGTTTCAATTTCATTTTTTGAGTTTGACGTTTTCAACAGTTTTTATTTGCATTTTTTGTATAATTTCCAAAATCTTGTTATAGAAAGTATAAGTCTACAACATGTAACGGAATGGCATATTCCACACTCGCAAACCGTAGCCCTCGCCTTCGGCTCGGACTACAAACTTTTTGGTAATAAAATAGTATAGATAGTTCGTTGGAAGTTTCATTACAGCCTTGCGCTATATCTGAGCCTCTCGGTCATGTAATAAGCCCTTGCCTTGAATGAAACATTTCCCATCTCACATGTAATACACTATTTTCTACAAATGTCGAGAGATATACCATTGCCGTAACATAATCATGATTATGAATATATGTAAATGAATAACATATTCATGACAAATTAGCAATGTTGAATTTTAGCTGAATCTCACGGTATATTTGCAAGATGTAAAAACGTAAACGCTTGTCAATGAAAACGCCTGAAAAATATAACGAATACCAGTGTATTTCATTTAATTTATGCCACTCTTTATCACGAAAATATACGGTCCATAAAATTACTAAAAATTTAAAAACTTAAATAACCAATTACAGTTTTCGTCCAGTAAATCATAAACTCTCCATAAAAAAGCAGGCTGTTCATAAAATACAGCTTAATACATCATCTGGCAGCATTATGGCCTGGGGAGCAAGTGAAGAAGAAGTAGGCCTTGTACGATCCACCTACACCCACTAATCAAGTCCTGTGCGGCCGCCGTATTAATCTATCAAAACCGCGCTAAAAACTGTGAACCACGCAGTATATTCCACACATTTACATACTTTATGAATGTATCAAGTGTCTGCGCTGAGGAAGAATATTAAAACTCTGTCGTAAATCTTGCACTCAGTCTACCGCGGGATAATTAATTTCTGCTACGGTGCGAAGCCTTTGCTGCATTCGTTTCCATACTTGGGGGATCATTCACCGTGTCGCGGAGTCTTTGTAGTATGACTGAAGTTTTGGACTTGGACTTGGTTACACGCGTGGGGTCCCCGTGAGTAAAAGAAAGAAGGATTTTTCATCATGAGTGATCAAAATAATGCAAATGAACTAACGGGTGTATAGTCTTAAATCGTCTAACAGCAAATATATCACTTATCAAAATCTGCAAAAGCAGAGTGCCACATCCGAAATGAGTAAATGGCGTGATGAATTATTTATTTAAGTTGTCTGTAAATTGTAAATATATTTATGCTGCAATAGTATATTGTTCAACGAGCATGGTATGGTACTCATTTCCTACGAGTATGAAAGTTTGTAGCATGAGACGAAGGCTAATAACT
Organism: Poecilus cupreus; assembly: GCA_963942605.1. Lineage (NCBI taxonomy): Eukaryota > Metazoa > Arthropoda > Insecta > Coleoptera > Carabidae > Poecilus > Poecilus cupreus. The sequence goes on along the minus strand of OZ012716.1, from coordinate 3,273,516 downwards.
TCTTTTAAAACACCCAAAAACAAAGCTCGCTGTACCAGTCTCTGTGTTTATATTAATATTTTTTTCCTCTTTGAACCTTTTACATGGAAAAATTATCCATCCTTCAGTAATGGGTTTTAGAAATGTGTTCTCACTTAGAAAAAAAGGTGAAATGATTTGTATTGTATACATGTGATTAAATATTGTATATGAGTTATTGAAAATAGTTTGTAATGATAAACAAAATAAAAAAATTCGGATCAATTAAAATTTAATAAATGGATTTTATCCAACACCTCTCAATAAATGCTCTATAAGTATGACGATATGAACAAAGAAAGTAACAGATTACCCACTAGTGGGAATAATTTTGAAGAAAATCACTAGTGAGTATTTTTTTATTTATTACAATAATAATAACACACAACACCTTGGTAACTTCTTCGATTGACATTTTAATTTAAAAATTTAAAGCGTGTCACTGTCAAATAATATTTCTTTAATAAATTTTTTTTTATTAAGAGGTGTTGGATAAAACCTTATACTTCACACGTGGGCAAGGTGGAATTACCAACTCCATAAAATAAATAAATAAAAAAACTCTCGTGGGTAATTCCTTACTTTGCCCACTTGTAAAGTAAATAACTATTATTTATTTTTATTGAAAAATCTGGTTTTTTTTCAACCCTAATTTAAACAGCCATTTTATTTAAAGATTAAAATTAATATTATGTTTCAAACAAATCAAAATCAATTCAGGAAGGTTGTTCATGCGAACTTTGCTGATTGGATTCTTTTACCCAGTCTAGGTACGTTTCCTCTTAGCGCAAATTACCCTAGAACGAAACACCACCATTCCGCAACCATTTCCTCTCTGAAACATCAAGCAGTATTTGTGCTTGTTTGTGCGTTTGTGGACAACCCTGGCGGTTAAGTGGCCGCTGGTTCTTGGCTGCGGTGCGCTGCAGCAGCGCAGGGGTGTCCAGAACCACTGCTCAGCGCCGTAATGAATGGTGACAAGGAAACAAAAGAATGATGGTGCAGCCGAGTTTATTTACAGAGTAGTTTTGTAAAAATGTTTTTGAAATAAGTCGAAATGCTGAAATACAAGATTTAGTGCCGACCATGCTGTTTTGTTTAGGAATTAATGGGGGTAACTGAGGTTAACAGCAATTGTTGCTGCTGTTTGTTGTTTCTTGGCAAACTTTATTGATGCTCTTATCTCGAATTTTATTTGATCATATATTTCGGTTTGTATAATTATTCTTCTTATATTTCCTCTGTTTCATATTACAGATAATTCCACTACTGCATAAAAAAATCTGGTGTGGACACCACGCTACTTTCTAATATACATAAAACCAACTGATCATGTATGACTTGCGTATAACTATTGTGACAATTATTGACATATAGATATTATACCGGTTTAATTTTGTGTTCTCAGTTATTATATTAATTTAAAATATTAATTAATATCTAGTCTTTAAAACTTTGTATATAATAATACAAATATTGCTTTTATAATATATCAAACGTATATTTTTGATACTTCACAATTATTTGATACGTTTGACACATAGATGTAAAAATATTTTAGTTTTTGTTCCCCGTGTAACTAAGATTACTGAAAATATTATTATAGTATATTGTACAACGTGCATGGAATGGTACTCATTTCCTACGAGTCTGAAAGTTTGAAGCATGAGCCGAAGGCGAATGCTGTAAATCATACGAGTATGAAATGTACATTCCATGCGAGTTGTACCCTATACTTTTTCTACGACCACGATATTATTTCAAAATTAATTTAATTTTAATAATAAATTTGTCCCGCTTTTACCATTCCAATATTTGACAATTCTAAATAAGTATCCTAGCAATGGCACCTGTACTTAAATGAAGTGATCTGTATTGAAATACTCACAAAACAAATTAATTTCGCACGATTCTGGCAATGTACCTCATATCCCTAGCAACAACAAACATACAATGAACAGATTTCTAAGTGGTCGTAGAAAATATTTTATTTAGTTTTTCTCAAAATTAGAAGCATGTACAAGAAATGTGCAAATAACATTTTTATTCCAAATATTTTTTCTAACATCTTTCATAAAACTTTTTTTCACAGCAGATTCTATTTTTGAAAAAAATGAAATTTATTGTTTTGTGTATTCAGTAAACTTCCTCTTCCAGTTTTTCAATTTCATTCAAAATCATCTCAGCTCTTTATATTTTCATGATACTTATACATTCCAAGTTTGTTTCACATATCTTGCCTCGTTCATGTGATATTGCGCACGCGGACATCCATCCATCCCTCTTTACACACAGACGTCATTGAGAAATTGGTCTTAACAGGTTCAGTGGACGTCAAAATATGTATTTCTGCAAAAATCTCGTCAACGATTTATTTCATGATTCCAATATTTCCTTATACTTTGTATAAGAAAGTAAAAATACAAGACAATGGACCCAGCCAGTATGTTATAAAAATGATATAGGACAAACCTTAATAATTCCAATAGACAAACAATGAGTAAAATTATAAAAGTATTAAGTTCGTTTTTTGCCTCATATGGCCTGCAATCCTGATAGTAAATGAACTTTTATTTATTACAAAAATGAATTGTAAATCAGTGCTCTATTTTTGTTGACCGTACGTTGTGCTGTTTTGGTCGTATTTTAAATTTAAAAGTTTATATTTCACTGATGCGAAACTTTTAGTTGAACATTCGAACAATATATTAGTTTTAAAATAAATAATTCAAACTTCATGTAACGTTTTCAGATACATCGCAATTTTATTTATATTCAAAGTTGTATGACCTTAAAATAGGGTATATTTCAACTCCAATTCGATTAAATTTGTCACGAAAATTTTTATACTGCTCATCCATTCATTTTTGATTGTAAGTATAGCAATAAAAAATTTAATATGTAATATAACAATTAAATTTGAGAACCTTTTTTACTTGACAAAGTATCGTTCATAATATTTTATGTGATAAATACAAAGAGCAACTTAAATGGAGCGAGTAAAATGCCCAAGGAATACTAAATAAAATTATATTATCTAATTATTTACAGGTAAAAAAAATTAAATGTGAAAAAATGCAAATTAAAACAACTAATAAAAGAATAAAAATACAGAACTTCTAAAAATATATTAAATGTAGCATGAATGTCAAATTAAATTTCTACTTTAATTGAATGGATTGTACCCGTATGTGTAATATCATGAACAAAAAAGTGTAAAGTATTGAAGCTTCATAAGTAACAAAATTCATTTTATTTTACTCGTAAATATAGAATCATCTGCGAAAAAGGTTCAAATGAAAGGTGTAGGTAATAATATTAGGGCTGTTACCTTTAAGCAACGTTCTTGAGTTATTTATTATAAAACAATGTGTTATTTATGAAGGGTCGAGAGATATTTTTGTGATTATTATGAAGTAAAGTTTAATTTTAAGGAAGGGCGGTGCAAATGCGTATTACTGTCATATGTATAACAGGAACATTATTTTGCCAAAAAAATTGTATTTCGGAAGATTGTGTTAATTTGTTATTCCATTTGTCACACATTCACATAAAATTTACTTAAAATTGTAATATTTTTTATTACATTTCTTTATAACATAAGCGCTAAGAAACCCATTGTAGCAGAGCGCATCATAAGATCTCCAATATTTTTCGAGATACGTCGATTTTTGGTATTTTTCGAAGTGCAACTTTAAGGGCCTGTAATTCAAAAACTACACGAGATATCTAAAAATTCTCTTCAGTTTAGCGTTTCTGGTGCCTTATATATCAAATTAGCAAATTTTTAAAATTTTGAAATTTTTTTGTATTTTTGTTCAAAATTTCGATCTGCGATAACTCGACAAATATTAAAGATACAGATTTGCAGTGTTCACCAATCGATACAGCTCGTCGAAATACATAAGTATGTCAAGTTTCATAAAACTCGCTTTACGGGATGGTAAGTTAGAGCAAAAAGCCTGAAAATGGCGTTTTTTGTCCAAAAAGTCAAGTGTTACCCCTTGACGTTTGGCCTGAATTTGGCCATTTACAGACTTTTTGCTCTAACATTTCAACTGGTTGTCCGAATTTTCTGAAATTTTCAGGGTTTATGTATTTCGTCGAGCTGAATCGATTGGTGAACACTGCAAGTCTGTATCTTTCATATTTGTCGAGATATCTCCAATCGAAATTTTGAAAAAAAATTCAAAAAATTTTCAAAATTTACTAATGTATTATAAAGGGTACGAAAAACACAAAACTGGATATATTTTACGATATCTTGTATAGTTTTCGAGTTACAGCCCCTCAAAGTTGCTCTTCGGAAAATATAAAAAATCGTCATATCTCGAAAAATATTAGAGATATGACGATGCGCTCTGCTGCAATGGGTTTCCTGGCGCGAATATTATAAAGAAATGTAATAAAAAAAATTACAATTTTAAGGCATATTTGGGGAAATTTCCGTATTTTGAAAAATATTACAAATCGCCATATTTCGATAAATATAAGACATTTTACGATGCGTACTACAGCAATGAGTTTATTCATGTTTAAATTATACATAAGTAATAAATTTCAAGTTAAGTGGTCAAATAATTGTGTAAAAATATGTGTCGTTTTAAATATTATAAAAGCAATATTTGTATTATTAGTTAGAGAGTTTTAAAGACTAGATATTAATTAATATTTTAAAATAACATCAAAGCTGAGAACACAAAATTAAACAGGTATAATATCCATATGTCAAATAAATGTCACAATAGTTATACGTAAGGAACAAGTCATACATATTCAGAAGGTTTTATTTATATAAGAAAGTAGTGTGGTGCCCACACCAGATTTTTTAATTATTACTAAAAGCAAAATACAGAGTATAAGTTAAACAGCTACTATTTAGAATCAAACAGTTTTCTCTCTCGGAACAATTCAGCGCGGGACAACTCCGCACGACACAACCGCCGAGACGTCCGGCGTGACTGCGTACCCGTTGTGGCGGTCCAGTCTTGTCTGCAGCGAACATAACTCACATTTGTTTCAGTTAGCGAGTCCGGCGGCGGTCCGGAGCGCTCCGGGATACTCCGGCCGCTCCGGGGACTCCCGGCGATAAAGCGTTTTTTCCCCTCGAGCGTAACGTATCGTAACGTAGAGTTAGCGTAGTGTTAACAGACGAAAATAAAATGCTTTCTTTGCAGCGCAAGAAAAAACCAAAAGAGATCAAATTTAATTTTTAAATGCACTGTTTCAACTACACATGCCTTGAATATACAAATATGTGCTCTCCTCGGGTACTCAGCTAGGATGTGTGTGTGCGCACGTTTAAATGGATGGATGTATGTACAGAATTTTGTTCAGACATTCTCTCAAATCCTATTGAATAGAATAGTATATTGTACAACGAGCATGGAATGGTACTCATTTCCTACGAGTATGAAATAGACATTCCATGCCAGTTGTACACTATACTTTTACTTATTCTACGACCACGATATTATTTCATAATTAATTTAATTTTAATAATAAATTTGTCGCGCTTTTATCATTCCTATATTTGACAATTCTAAATAAGTATCCTAGTAATGGCACCTGTACTGAAATGAACTGATCTGTACTGAAATTCTCACAAAACAAATGCATTTCGCACGATGCTTGCAATGTACCTCATATCGCTAGCAACAACAAACATACAATGAGCAGATTGTCATTGAAAATAGTGAGTATTAGCACGAGACGTAGCCGAGTGCTGAAATCACACGAGCGTGAAATTGGTAAATCTGTACAAGATGCACACTATACTTTTTTACGATCTTACTTTTGTCTTGTCAAGATTTAATAATAATAATTCTTACTCTTCAGAAACAAGAAATGACATCTCAAACTCAAACTTTGATGTTTATGATTACAGCATGAAGGTGGCGCAAGCGCAGATGTGCTACACAGTGTTACCAACTATAAATCTATAGATTGTAATATAAAAACTAAAAACATATTTTATTAAAAAGTTGATATTGTATTTTTTTGTAATCTCGAAATTAAAGACGAAGATTTATATAAACTCTGAAATAATGATTAATTATTTTATGATATATAAATGTAGTATTTTATTATTTATTATAATGTACAAAAAAATATTGATTATTACATGATAAACTAGTTTAATAATGCAATACCATTAATATGTATTCCATATTGAGATATACGAATAAATAGAATAGTTTTGTCGGTTACTGCTCTACTCTTCTATTGAGTAACTTTTTTGCAAAAGCTAAATTTAATTTGCATTCTTCATTTTGCGCGTTCAGCGCCCGAATAGAGTACTCGTACATCTGCCTTAAATTTTATATTTTACATTTTAAAGTGTGGGCGAACACAATACACGGGTGTAAATATCTTGGGAGCGCGTTATCGTGTTATCAGCGTAGAAATACGAGCCGGCGTCCCCTTGAGCCGTCCCTGCGCTTCATTGTTCAAATTTTTTAAGTGCGGGCTCATTGCGGCAACCAACTACACGCCCCTGGTGGGCGGGAGAGACGCAAGGGGCAAGGGATTAAATTTACTTGAATTTAGATTATAATATGTAATGTAATATTTATGAGCACTTTAAATGGTTTCATAATATTTTCCAGGGAAAATTATACACTTCAATATTTATACTTCCAAGTAATAATTAATATTTAAAAATATATCTACCTTCATATGTATTAAATTCTGCTATTTGGTTTTTTTGCTCATTAATATTGCAAAATAAATAATAAATGTAAATCTATGAAGCATTTCCTGGAAATATATTTTCCAATAATCTACTTTTACATTTCATTTTAACTTTTAAAACTATGCAATATTTCACATAGGTACAGTCAGTGGAAATTCAAATTGGTTATTAATAGAATATTCGACCCGATTCTCTAACTCAGTTGCTAATGTTTAACCACTTGCTAATATTTTAATCCAATGAAAATTCTTAACACACAAGAAAAAGTCAAACCATTACTTGTAACATTTGTTTCTATTTGTCAAAAATATTTGCAAGTGGTTAAAAGTTAACAACTGGGTTAGAAAATTGGGCCAATTGTGTACCTAGTAGGAAAAGTGATATATTCCCCTACGGCACATCCTACACCAACAAGAGTCCGGGAAGTTTTCTTTTCCTGATGATGATACACATACTTTTTTTTCGAATGGTTTATATTAGTTATTTTATATTTCATTTATTAACTTCAGACTACCAAGAACATAAAAATATTGCATTGTTTTGATAAAAATATCTGAGGATAGCTTATCCATGGTTAGTTTATTTATTTTCACAAGCGTCAAATTTATTTGAAAAGCTAAATTATACGGAAAAAAATTCATTTCGCACGATGCTAGCAATGTACCTCGTGTCCCTAGCAACTACAACCATACAATGAGCAGATTTCTAAGTAGTCGTAGAAAAATAGTATATTGTGCAACAAATGCAGAAAGTTATCTATTTCACGCGAATTGTGAGAGTTTTACCACAAGACGAAGTCGAGCGTTGAAATCACACGAGCGTGAAATACGTAATTAATAATAATAAATCTTACTCTTCAGAAACAAGAAATGACATCTCAAATTCAATATATTTGACGTTTATGATTACAGCATGAAGACGGCGCAAGCGCAGATGAGCGCAGTGTTGCCAACTATAAATCTACAGATTGTAATATAAAACTTAAGATATATTTCATTAAAAAAATTATATTGTATTTTCTTTGTAAATTCAATATTGAAGATTTATATAAACTCTGAAATAATTATGAATTTTTTTTATGTAATTATACTTGACATTTAATATTACACAGTATTATATTATTAGTAAGTTGGTCACACTTGCGTGAGGAATAATTGCCTACGCCTACACGACTGTACGAAATATACAATTTTTAAGCTTTGTTTAGTGTAGAGAAAGTGTAATTTTCAGTAGTGATCGTGGAAAAAGATATTCCCGTACTGTTATTAATCAAAACCTAGCAACTTTGCGGTTCGAAAACACAACGGAAAGGAGTTGGTTTTCGTCGGATCATAAAAAAAGTACCAGATTAAAATTAAATACATATAAAAATTATAACTCAACGATTTTACCTTCATCAACACAATTTTAAACAATTCTTCTTTAAAATATAAACTGCAATGATAATTCCGTAAATTTTTAAAAATTTACATAATTTTTATTCCATATTTACATGTTTGATGGCTACAAATTTTTTGCATTAGTACTCAGTATCAAAGAATCATTCTATCTGAAGCTTTTCATTACTTTGTATTTTTGTGGAACCCGTGAGATATGAAACTGTGCTATATTTCCGCAAAGATTTAGATTGGTTAATGCCGCTTCTATTAAATTACAAAAATATAAATGTCACCCCATCAAATCATGAACTATATTCAGGTATTTATCTGCATGTAAATCATCTTTATCTTCCTACAAAATATTTAGTTCCGTTCTCTTCGTTTTATTCTCCCAGTGATATCACATAATCGCCCAGTTAAATATTTCATATATAGTTGGCCGTCTCATACATCAGACGGTAAAAAAACTAAAACTATATACGTAGTAAATATAACCGGAAGTGTGGTGAGATATTTCGCTGACCGGAAGTGAGAGCGACAGCAGCGACATCTACGCGGCCTGCAAAGCTGCAAGGCGTATCTCTCGTGCTCCAGAACGGTTCGGAGTGAACCGAGAGTCGAGCCGCGCGCCTATGACGTAGTAATGGATGGCGCTGCTAACGAAGTTAATTTATGGCGCGATGTTAGCGCTGTACGACTACCTGCGGTCAAAGTGGGAACTAACCTCACTGCCAAAGCGACAGACTTCTTTTATTTGGTTCTTTTGTTGTTTTGTGGAGTTTATTTATTTTAAATTGTAGATTAGGACATATGGAAACTGGGGTCGTCCACTAGTCACAAAATAGAAACTAGATATCACAGAAGTTTAAAAAATATTATTAATTATTAAGATATTTGAGCTTTAAAGACCTCTACAATGACGTCAAAGTATTAAAGCGCATATTTATCCTATTATATATTATTTGTACTTCTCTTATTACTGAGCTGTCAGATTTTCAAAGTGTCAAAATAGTTGGCAACTAATTTGAAGGTTTTTTTGTTTAACTTTGAATTCGTAAGTACCTATATTTTAAATACATACAATAGTTATTTACTTTACAAGTGGGCAAATTAAGGAATAAGTACCTATATTTTAAATACATACAATAGTTATTTACTTTACAAGTGGGCAAATTAAGGAATTACCCACGAGAGAAATTTTTTCGAGAGGGTAATTCCACTTTGCCCACGTGTGAAGTATAACGTTTTATCCAACAACTCTTAATAAATGCAAAATTTATTAAAGAAATATTATTTGACAGTGACATATGCTTTAAATTTTTGAAATTAAAATGTCAATCGAAGTAGTTACCAAGGTGTTCTGTGTTATTATTATTGTTATAAATAAAAAAATACTCAGTAATAATATAACAAGAGAGTGAGAATAAATTTAAAATAATCTTTCGAAAACTTGTTGCCAGGCAATGGCCACGAAAGCCCGTAGGGCTTGAGTGGCTATTGCCAAATGGCGACAAGTTTGAGAAAGATACTGGAGAATTATTTTCTAATTTATCGAACTCTCGAGTTATATTTAATTAGATTATTTTTTGATTTCATCATCAGGCACACCACTAAATCTATCTTTTTTGCTCATTTTTACTTGTGTTGATGATAACTATCTGACATTTGACATCTGTCATCAAAAACAAAAAAGCTACAGAGAAAATTGCCAGGAATAATCACAAGAGCATTATTCTCAGTATAATAATGACAGGATTGGTTAAAAAGCAGACACGTGACATACAATAAAGCATTTCATTGGTTTAAAGAAACGTCAAAAAATAATCACTAGTGGATTTTCTAAAAATTATACCCACTAATGGGTAATTTGTTACTTTCCTTGTTTAAAATCGCCATAGTTATAGAGCATTTATTGAGAGGTGTTGGATAAAATATATTATTTATTTGTAACTAATAAATATTACTTTAGGTCGATTCAACGAAATTAAAGAGTTGTTGAATGACATAGGTTAGCAAAATTTATCAGTGGTAATCAAACATTTGGCTAAAATAATCTTACAGTATATTTTTGAAAAGTTTTTAAATTTCATTTAAATAATTTTCCGAACAATATATTAGAACATTCATGTGACTACAATTATTTATAATCTCTACTGTTTGAGATCTACCAACACATCTACAATAACGTCACAACATTTAAAAAAAATCATTGTGGTTTATTGAATAATAATTAAAACTTTTTAAAAGTGCAGATAGTTTTCAATTTAGATAAAGTTTCATAATTAATTTTTTTTTAATGGTGCTTTCAGAGTATTACGTTTCTCTGTTTAAGCTTCTCTCTCACACATCATTCTATTCTAAATTCTTCGTACTTCTCTTATTATTGGGTTGTTAGATTGTCAAACTGTCGAATGGTTGGCACCTAATTTGAAGATTTTTGTTTAGTTTTGAATTCGTAACCAATAACACAAATCATATTTGTTTGAGAATTCGCGCGATGATCAAACCTCGTGGTTTAGGTCCAACCAACGAAATTAAAGACATGTTGAATTACTTAGTTAACCTTAACCAAAATTTATCAAACATTTGACTAAAATAATCTTACAGTTTATTTATGTTTCTTCCTGAAATAAATAGTATTCATGTATATTGTAATTATTACCACGAGAAGTTAAGTCCATTTAAATAATTTTCTAAACAATAGAATAAACATATATGTGAGTACAATGATTTACAATCCCTACTGTTTGAGATTCACACACAACTCTGATGTCAAAACATTTAAAAAAAATAATTGCGACTTAACGAATAACAATTAGAACTTTTTAAAACTGCAGATAGTCTTCAATTTAGATAAAGTTTCCTAAGAAAATATTGAAAACAAATAATGAAAGACTCCATTCAGGGTGCTTAATCGTTTTATTATGATCATTCGAGTTTTGGTTGTGCATACCATACCGCGATCTGCGAAAGCAGAGTGCCACATATAAAAGAGATAAATAAAATTGATTTTTGTGTTTTTCTGTTTGCAGGAGAAGCATTCCAGCCGGAGTTCGCGGGGCCGATCGTCAATTTATCCGTGGCGGTCGGCCGAGATGCCACCTTCAGGTGCCTGGTGCACCATCTCGGGGGATATCGAGTAAGCATTATCTTATTAATAACAGTATATTTAACTCAATGTAGTTATATCGTGCTGCGGGTTTTTGATAACAATAACTGATTTTTCGATGAATAATATCTGATGAAAACTGATTCCTTTCCGGTGTGTTTTCGAACCGCAAAGTACATTAATCCGGTATTTTAGTGTCGTTGCTAGGTTACGATAAATAACAGTACGGGAATATCTTTTCCGGACACTGGCAAAGTATTCCTGTACGATTTAGTTTTTCAAATAAATTTGACGCTTGTGAAAATAAATAAACAAACCATGAATACGCTATTCTCAGATATTTTTATCAAAACAACGCAATTATTGTTGGTTGTCTGACGTTTATAAATGAAATATAAAATATCTAATTATTCATTATAAACCAATCAAAATAGTATGTGTACCACGTAGGAAAAATAAACTTTCCGGACTCCTGGTGTTGCAAGCCTCGCCTACGGCTCGTCCGGGAATATATCACTTTTCATACTAGATATACACAATATACTATTGATGATTCAACACCATATTAAATAAGCCAATAAGAGTTGTACACGTCATCTATTTTGAGCAATCAAAGCAATATATCAGCGAATATACGGGTCCCAGCAATACATCCCGTTACCATGACAATGTTTTAAATAAATAATTATTTTCACTTAAACGTTAGTGTCATTTTTTGCAAAATGTGTGATAATTTACGTTTTGGAAGTGGTTCCATTAATAACATTGATAAAAATGGTATCTTTTTGAATAATCTATCCAAATACCACTCGTGGTAAATATTTTTTTTAGATTTTTTTGGTGTTGACTAGCAAATTTCGCTCATCAAAAATTTCGTTAAAAATGGCGAAATTTTGACGTAATAATTTGCAAAAACACAAAAAAAATTTGAAAAATATTCATCTCTAGTGGTATTACCCTTGAGCATATCTCAATAAATAACAGAGTTAATAGATATTTGGTTATTATTATAATATTGTTTTTTCTATTTTGTATCGTTCAGATTAAATAATTTTTCATAGATTCCGCTACACTTGTACATTTCTTAAAAATATAAAATATTTATTATTGAAAGCCTCTAAAGAATACAGTATTTCCATACAACACCCTCATAAACAAGAAATCCGAACGAAAAGTGCTAAATAGAAAGACTAAAGTATCCCATTTCCGAAAAAACGGCGACATTTCCATGTCAACATCCACACTAAAACCCGGAATCAGTTTACGCAACAAAATCCACCTTATTTCAATCACGAGTCCATAAATTTCCATTCAATATCCTCGGAAACACTACTGCCACCTCGCGGAACAAAAACTAATAAAAATAACTCGGGAAAAAACGTGCAAACTTTGCAACTATGATAACTATAAACAGAATCATCAAATCCCTTCTTCACTTGTTAAAAAGTGAAATTCTCGCAAATAAGAAAAGTTAGATGAAACAATTGCACGATACAGCGTTGCCATGGCTCCCACGCTGATCTCGCAAACTTCTGCAGTCAGGTTTTTAAATGAACCTGAAAGAAAACTGCGTTATTTTGTTAGCTGAATAAATGAGATCCCCTGAAAATGATTTAAATAAGATTTAGTTTGAAATCTGTCTTGATGTTTCGAGAATAATGACTTTTCAAGTTCTGGCGTTTTAAAAAGACTGAAATACAATTGATATATCTAGTTATAAAGTAGACGTCAGGTATTTTAAAGAGTAGAATAATGTTGCACAAAAAGAGCAAACTTTTGAATACGGCTACTATATGAAAATATTACAAGAGCAGATTTGAATTTCAAATATGATTTTCCATCATATTTTATGGCGATTAAAAACTTTATATATTGTACGGTAGACTAGAAGAAATATGTCCATAGAAGCGTATACATTAATTAGCCGTACCAGATTTTATTCATTAAACGAAATTAATTAATTAGAAATATATATGACTTCCGAACATGGCCCGCGTAAAAATTTCAGACAGTTTAGGCCCAGATAAAGGGGTGGGCGTGAAGGGAAACTGCCCGGGGCGCCATTTTTGTGGATCGCAGACATAAAATATAGAATAATTTTTATTATTTATTTATATTATTTTTTTTTCAGAAATATAAATTGATACTGATTTTATTATTATTATAGTGTGGGATTAAGAAGTATGCCGAATAATAGATCCAAAGAATAATGAGGTTCTTCACTTTTTAATTGTTTTTACTTTCTTATACAAAGTATTGGAATCACGAAAAAAAAAGCTGACGAGATTTTTGCAGAAATACATATTTTAACGTCCACTGAATCCGTTGAGATCAATTTCTCAATGATGTCCGTGTGTGTGAGGATGGATGGATGAGACATGAACGAGACAAGAAATGTAAACGAAACTTGGAATTTATAAGTTTCATGAAAAAATGAAGAGCTGAGTTGATTTTGAATGAAATTGAAAAACCGGAAGAGGAAGTTCACTGGACACACAAAACAATAAATTCCATTTATTTCAAAAATAGAATCAGCTGTGAGAAAAGTTTCAAATGAAAGATGTATGTTTAAGTTTCATGAAAAAATGAAGAGCTGAGTTGATTTTGAATAAAATTGAAAAACCGAAAGAGGAAGTTTACTGGACACATAAAACAATAAATTCTATTTATTTCAAAAATAGAATCAGCTGTGAGAAAAAGTTTCAAATGAAAGATGTTAGCAAAAATATTTGGAATATAAAATGTTGTTTGCACGTTTCTTGTACACACTTCTAATTTTGAGAAAAACTAAATTATATGTATAATAATATATTTCTATAATCTTAGTTACAATGGGAACAAAAACTAAAATATTTTTTTCTTCAAACGTCATAAAAGTGCGTTGTTATGTATTTGTATTCAACAAGAAGAAGTTCAATATTGTCGCCGCCGGCGTAAATGTGTTTCCTTGGCAACACATTTACTCCGGCGGCGGACAAAGTAAAATATCATGCAAAATAGTAAGGTTGTAATTCAATAATTTGACAGTTAAGAATAAAACAAATAAACAAAAATAACAAAATAACATTCTGTGGCAACTAGAAATACTGGATACGGCAGAATATTTGTTGAAGTTTTGAGCATTTTTTAATGTTTTAATGTCTATTTTCTATGTTTGAAGAAAAAATAGCATGTGTTATTCGGAATAAATGTGACTTTGTATGCTTCGCATGTAATTGTTCGACTCGCTTCGCTCGTCGTTCAAACTTACATGCACAGCACCCAAAGTATCACATTTACTCCTAATAACACAATATACTATTATCCAACACCTCTCAATAAATGCTCTATAACTATGGCGATTTTAAACAAGCAAAGTAACAGATTATCCACTAGTGGGTATAATTTTGAGGAAAGCCACTAGTGAGTTTTTTTATTTATAACAATAATAACAACACACAACACCTTGGTAACTACTTCGATTGACATTTTAATTTAAAAATTTAAATCATATGTCACTGTCAAATAATATTTCTTTAATAAATTTTTCATTTATTAAGAAGTGTTGGATAAAACGTTATATATCACACGTGAGCAAAGTGGAATTACCCACTCGATAAAATTATCTCACTCAGCCTTCGGCTTCGTGAGCTAAAATATCTCTCGTGGGTAATTCCTTACTTTGCCCACTTGTAAAGTAAATAACTATTAATATCTATATGTTAAACGTGTCAAATAATTATGAAGTGTCAAAAATATGTGTCGTGTGAAATATTATAAAAGTTATATTTATGTTATTAGTTAAAAAGTTTTGAAGACTAGATATTAATTAATTTCTATTAAACAGATTTAACATCTACCTATATATCAAATAATTGTCAAAATAAAGTCATATGCAAGGAACAAGTTATACGTGTTCAGTAGGTTTTAGTTGTATAAGAAAGTAGTGTGGTGCACACACCAGATTTTTGTTATGTAACTTTATCTAAATTAAACACAATTTTCATTTTAAAATTGTTAAGCATTAAGCCGCAATATTATTTTAAAAATATTTTCGTAGAAGTATTGAAGAAACTTTTTCTGCGTCATTTATATAGTATTAATTACACCTTTGTCACAGTATTTCTAGTAATAATAAATATTTGTTATAATTCATTATCTAAAAATATAATCCATGTATCAACTTCCCGCAACGTTGTTTGAAATAATATAAAACGTGGTTCATAATGAAAACATATAATGTCAAGATTTTTCTAACAAAAAGGTAAAATTTTCGTGACTGAGTGAATACAGCCGCAGAGTACATTATTTTGAAGTTGCGTGTGGAAAAAATGATCCGAAAGCAAAGCTTTTAAGCTGTGCATGTGAGCCGCACATTTTGCTGTACAGTTTTAACGAGAATTAAATAATAGCCATCATAATTTGCCGAACATGCTGAACGCAACAATGTTTGCGCACAACTGCCTAGGATACTAAGATCTAGCATTATTTGGTATTTCATTATTTTATTTATTGTTTATTTCTAACCCGGCCTACTCCCAAATACTTCGACGGACCTTTTAGATAGGATTTTTGTCAACTATAAGGCACATAAATCCACCAGAAAATAAGATTTAATTTTACTAGACTAGGATGCTCATAGAATTTCGCTCGCTTTTTATCTGGAACGAAACTTACTTCTCGAACAATAAAAAAGGGCCCATAAACCATTGTGGAACGTAACATAGACGTAGATAGATTTTTCAGAACAATTTGTTTAAGTTTTTATATTTTGACGGTGTTTCGAACTACTTCATTCTTCACTTGAGCCTGTACTAATTCAGTTGGGTTGAGTTCACAGTGAGAGGGCGGTAAACAAATTAATGTATTACTGCGATTCACTACCATATCATCAATAACATGGATGAACATATTTTTGTAAGTATTTTGGCGGTAGATCGATTTCAAATTCAGTCTTTTCGACTATCTCTTAGCAAACAATAATTATTAGCGCGGCTCTGGAATATCTCAGACAGACTGATTTATTTTATTTTCTTCCTCATTCAACAAATGCAAACCATTTTTGAAACGTGTTCCTGAAAAAAATTTCGAACCGGTCGAACTGAAGCAACCAGAAAAAATTGCAGATTTACACGGTTCATGGTGGATTTTTCAAATTATTCCCGATAGGAGTGCTACTATCACAAATAAAACTAACCTCAAATTGCCAAATACGTAATTTGATATTAAGTTTTGTTATTTTTAAGATAAGGTAGTGATACATTTTTTCTCTTTTTACTTTTCCATTCCATAATTCTCCACTCATTTTTTTCCACTGATTTTTTTTTCCGCTGACTATTATTTCACTAATTTTTGTCCTGTTAAATCTAGATTTCAATTTTATTTTAAAATAAATCACAAAATATTTAAAATTGAATATTGTGAACAATGGCATGGAAATACTTTCAGCAATTTCGCCCTCCTCTTTTCTAAACATTTTCCATTACAAATTAGTACTGTAACTCGAGTTTGTCGAGCGTGATTTGTGTAGGCGTAGAGTTTGTTTGTTAAAAGTGTAAGCGAATCAACTTACCTACAGTTAATTTCCATAAAAAATTAATGGAAAAGTATTAGTGAAAAAAAAATAACAATAAGAAAAAGTTGTCAGTGGAAAAAAGAACTGTAGGAAAAAGTTGTCAGTGAAAATAAAAAACTACAGTGAAAAAATGGAATGGAAAAATTGTCGTATAATCTTAAAATGATTTTGCTGTAGAATTATACTACGTGTATGTATTTTTCTAACTTATACTTCTGATCTATACATAAAAGTTAATTTAGTACTAAACATAGACACTTGGTACATATTAAGTAATTAAATTATTAAATTGCAAAGACAATATCAAGTAAATGTATTATGAAAGAAATGACTGGCAAATAAATTTTTATTTTCCGCGTTGCTCAAGGAAGAAATTAACTTAATTGCAATCAGAATTTAATACTGATACGGATTATATTTGTGCGAACGGGGATCTAATGCGCATCATATGAAAAATAAATCTGAATTTCATGTATTTTTTTTCTTATAGTTATTTTTAATAATCCTTTTTACTAGAAATAATTTATAAAAATGCAGGTATTGATTTTCTAGTCTATAAACATTTATAAAGCGTAGATGTTTCTCACACGAATATTTTTTATGAAGTCTCCCTAGATCCGGCCCTGAGTTCTGAACCTCATAAGTAAAATATACTGTATTCCACAGTGGATTTTAGTAAAATTTCTCGCACGTTATTTGTACAATAAATGTGGGACATTACTTTTGAAATATTTTTGTTATATTTTCGTGAAACGTAATGTGACGCGTCGCTAAAGCAGATATCCTGTTGTGATTTTAGCCTAAAATTTATTCCAGAACTACCAGATATTTTTGCTTACAGCGCATATAGAGGCTGCTACAATATGACGCTTCTGTGTCAATATAAATATATTGGAAAAGCTATATTTAAATCTGAGTTTACAATATAGAAATCAGTAAGGTTATACTTTTATAAAATGATGGGTGCCTGGATCATATGCAGTATTGGCCATAAAGTTAGCAACTTTTGAATTTTCAATTATTTTTTATACAAGAATAGAAATATGAAAATAATTTACAGACTTATAACTCCTTGGAAACAAGTTTATTTTATATAATAGGTATTTGTTTAACTAGGCACCAAAATACCAGATTTACAGCAGAGGCTGCCGTTTAATTGACGAGGCGAAGCCGAGGTAATGAATGCCGCCGAAATTATAAATCTGTTTGGTGCCGAGTTGAACATTTATTTTATCATATTTTGAAGGTTATCGCTGTCAAATTACGTTGTCATGCATTTGTTGACGGTTTCTATACGTTTGTTAAGTGGTTGCTATGTAAAATATTTTTACAGTCTACATACAAAGGTAACATTTTACAGACTATTAGCAGTCCGTAATGTGACACCTTTAATGTCAATCAGCAAAAAAATTTTTTTCTATGACCATTTAGAAATCTGCTCATTGTATGTTTGTTGTTGCTAGGGATATGAGGTACATCGCAAGCATCGTGCGAAATGAATTTGTTTTATGAGTATTTCAATACAAGTCAGTTCATTTCATTACTCGTATGATTTGCAGCCTGAGCCGAACGCTCATCCTACAAACTTTCATATTCATAGGAAATGAAAACCGTTCCATGATCGTTGTACAATATACTTTTATATTACATTTACATATATTGATATATTTAAAGAACTTTAATTTTTGTCTGGACATAACATAGCAACTTTTATAATGCCGGAATAGTTATTTGTCAAACTAGAGAGGAAAGCGCTTCTTTTTCCCTCTCGAGTTCGAAGTTTGCCTCATGAGCGCAGGGAGTGCGGCATTTCGAACGAGAGTGCAAGAAGAGCTTTCCTCTTGTGTTAGACACAAAATTTTTTTACGACATGTTTCTAAAAACGATTTGCGCATGGACCTAAAATTCACGTTGAGAACACAACTGACAGACTGACACGTTAAAAGTTAGGTTATCAGACACAAGGCGGTGCAGCAGTGTTGCCAATGAACCAATCTTAAATATCTTTAATAAGTTGTCAAATTGTGGTTTAATACGAAAAAGAAAAATATAAGACATTATTGTAAGACAATTTAAAGTATGTATATCACTAAAATAAGGATTTACAATAAAATTAGGAATTTATTTATAATTTTTATAATATATTTTTTGGAAATAACATTTATATTGGTAACACTTCTATATTTTCCTCTCTAGAGAGGAACAACACATTTTCCTCACTATTTCGGGAGAAGAACGGTGGGGTTTCCTACCATGTCGTGAAAAAAAAAAATTATTATATATTTTAACAACGACTAACTCTTTTGATGTACACCATTTTGATTTTTACCTTTTAGAGCGTACGGTTGTTCCATTATGCGTCTTTTTAGTAGTCGCTCTTTAAAAGTCACCCTATCACAGAATCCTGACATGTGACTTCAACATTATTATTTTGGTTCACAAATTAACGTTGCTATTAAAAGTAACGCAGCCTTATAAATCTACATTAATATTAAATTACTTATAAAATGAAAAGGGCGCATTAAACATTCTTTTAATTCTGAAACCAAGCCATTAAATAAAAAATAGCAAATCTTCTTTGAGTCTGGCCTTACATATTCTGTTTGTGTTTAGGTTGGTTGGGTGAAAGCCGACACGAAAGCGATCCAGGCGATCCACGAGCACGTGATCACGCACAACCCGCGCGTGAGCGTGTCTCACGGCGGCCACGCGGCCTGGAACCTGCACATTCGGGACGTGCAGGAGGAGGACCGCGGCTTCTACATGTGCCAGGTCAACACTGACCCCATGAAGAGCCAGGTTGGTGCTAGCAATAAGATGACTTAAGATTTACTTAATAGTTACTCTACTTCTTTTGATCCGGCCCAGATCTGTCTCAGCGAAAATTTACAGTAATTTAAGTTTTTCTACAAGGTACTGGAACACCAATTGATGTTGAAAATGTGAGTCGAGAGAAACAGCCAGTCAATAGACCATCTGTCTTTGTTGTAGAGAAGGTTGAAAAGAAATTTACACTAGATGATTTCGAAATAAAATGTTTAATATAAAATAATAAATTAAATAATACATTAATAAAAATACCTCCCGCCATAGATTTCTTATCAAACAGTGCAGAAACACGGACCACCTCTATTAAGAAACGCTCAGCCCTTCAAAAAATTATGACACATTACATTTTTTAACCGTAGATTTGTTTTTTCAAAAAACATGTAAGTTTTCTTTAACGTGTTGTAATTCGTAAATGGTGACATTAAGACGAAAATGTTTCAAACAATAATTGTAGATAATAATATTTGAAACATTATTTTCATAACAAAAATTTCATTAATCCATAATTTACTGAGATATTTCAAAATAACTTGATAGGGCTTCAAGTAAACTACCACTTTCGGTTATTGGATTATCACCAAAAACTAATCAGTTCTTCCAAAGAAAACACAATTGATATATAGAAAATATCAAAGTTCCCACAGACTGACAAATTGACAGACAGACAAACACACAGACATCATCGCGAAACTATTAAAATCGTATTCTAGGGACCCTAAAACATACTCATCCCTCATCCATTAAAAACTCCGAATTTTTAGCATGATTCCTATACCTCCTCTACAGGTGGCGGGCGGTAAAAATTAGTTCAATTAATTATTATGTAAATTAAAATGAATTTTCAAATGTACAATACACTTTAAATATTATTATTATTTTTGGACAACATTGTGGAACATATTTTTTCATGGCATGCAATCGCTCAACAAACAAATGGAACAAACAACAAAGAAGAGTGGCCATACGATATCTGTCTCATCCTATAAGTTAGCGTTCCAGTATTACTGTCTTTCAGTGATAGTGAATGTTAATGTGTGGTTTTTTCATCTCAAAATAGTAGATAATGTAGATCTTTCACCATAAGGGTTGCTGAAAAAATATTTTAACAGCAACGGTAAATAATAGTTATTTTCCGACCACTGCTATAGTAGGTTGCCTTTGGCACTTAAATTTGTCAACGTAAAGTTGATGTTTTCTAAGGAATTTTACTCGCTCGTCTGCCTTAGCAACAAACGAAAACATTTTTATCATCTCCTATATCAACGAGCGTTAAAAGTTTTTTTTTTTTAGTAAGTAAAAGAACAGAAATGTCGTTTACGTAAATGAAATTAATCAATATTTTTTTTTATAATCAGTTCTCGGAAAAACATTATGTATAATTCGAGCACAATGAATTTTTCCGACTTATGATTACAAAAGAAAAAAAAAACATTGATCTAATTTCATTAAAATAAATGCATGTATGACATTCTTGTCATACAAAAATTTTACCGTTTGTTGCTATTGGAGATGAGCGACAAAGTAAGATCTCTCACCAAACATCAATTTTACGTCGAAATACAAGCGCAAAAGTTAACTTCATATAGAAGTCGACGGAAAACTATTTTTATTTTCTTGTACGTTCTACAAGGACATACAGCAATTATGAAAAAGTCGATTGCGACATTTTTACGGAAATACATGTTTTGAGGTCCCCTGATTCCGTTTTGACCATAAACAAATCATTGCAGTCAGCATTTCGACAGTCACTAATTAAAATTTAATTAATGTGGAAGCAAAATTATTTATCGTGTTGGTTTATAAAACTTGACCATAGTAAAACAAAAGCAGATGTTACAAAACTAGGGAAAATTATAATTATAATAATTCATTATTATTTTTAGAGCAACAAATTTTAATTTGTTTGTTTAAACTTTAAATTAACCATGAGTTATTTTCTTCAGCTTGGGTCGCATTTCGAAAAGTTCTCGGGTTCTAATCTCGCGTATTGAAAATTATACCCAAAAATAAAGACAGTAAAAACAAGTCGGTTCAAATTCGATATTTTTGACCTGTCACATAAATAATTAGGTTGACATTGGGATCTCGAGAACTATAAGAGCTGCAACTTCAGTTAAATTAGACAAAAGTTGCCGTAAGATGAAATTCGAAATGTTTATTTCAAACCTGTCTCGCAGTTTTGGGTATTTTATCTAACACCTCTCAATAAATGCTCTATAACTATGGCGATTTTAAACAAGGAAAGTAACAGATTACCCACTAGTGGGTATAATTTTAGAAAAACCACTAGTGAGTATTTTTTTATTTATAACAATAATAATAACACACAACACCTTGATAACTACTTCGATTGACATTTTAATTTTAAAATTTTAAAGCATATATCACTGTAAAATAATATTTCTTTAATAATTTTTTTGTTATTAAGAGATGTTGGATAAAACGTTATACTTCACAAGTGAACAAAGTGGAATTACCCACTCGATAAAATTATCACACTCAGCCTTCGGCTTCGTGAGCTAAAATTTCTCTCGTGGGTAATTCCTTACTTTGCGCACTTGTAAAGTAAATAACTATTAATTTACTCTATTTTTTAAAAAATGAATGCGGAAAACGATAATGTAATCAAATCCTATTAAAATATTGCTTAGCAACGATATAATGGCATAATAATAACAATACTGTAAAGTCCCATTTATTGGACTGAATTCAGTCCAATCTGATACAGTATGAAATAAATAATTTTTCAATAAATAAACCAGATTACCTACATTTGAATTATTAAATAAATAAAATTTTATGAAAATTAGCCCACCCATCTAGTTGTAATAATACCGCACAGTACATTGAACTAATTTAAAATACTCTGTATATAAATATATTTCAATATAATATTCATCAATTATTAAACGTCAGAATCGCGATTTACAAGCTGTGGAAGTAGTGCGTCACCCACACTAGATTTTTAAATACCTGCAACGTTTTAGCTGTCCAAAACGTCCTTCTTTTTGATATTATTTACAAAATCGCAATGCAGGTGTCAGTGTTTAGTAGCGGCTGTTTCGCGTTTGTGTAGATATGTTTTCCAGATAATCTCCACGTAGATACAAATACCCGTGCGCTGACGTGTTGTTCGTTGCTATGACAGCACCTAGTTTGTTTAACAATGAAATGTGACTGTTTACCGCGTTGTCATTTCATTAATCAGTTGAAATATTGGTTACCGACCTAAAATACGACTGCTATACAACAGATATCGCGATTTTAGTTCATATTTACAAAGATTACATCGGACAAACAAAAATCGAACAGGTAACAGGAAATCGCATTATGTACACATGCGCGCCTTGCGGGTAAATAGCGTATTATACTTCAGAACACTCTTGATGCTGCAATTTGAAGTAAATGTGGGAATCGCTAATTTCTGATTCGCACATTACATTTGTACCTCCCTCAGCTATTGGTGTTAAATCAACCGAAAGTGGTAGCTTATGAGGACTTATCAAGTTCAGCAAACATATCTCAATAAATTTGTATACCGAGTGTGGGTGTAGAATTTATATGCGGTATATAGGGATTTCATTGCTATTTTTTTTTAGTTTCTTATACAAAGTATAAGGAAGTATTGAAATCATGAAAAAATCGCTGACGAGATTTTTGCAGAAATACATATTTTAAGGTCCATTGAATCCGTTAAGATCAATTTCCCAATGATGTCTGTGTGTGAGGATGAATGGATGGATGGATGTCCGTGTGCGCAATATCTCATTAACGAGACAAGATATGTAAACGAAACTTGGTATTTACAAGTTTCATGAAAATATGAAGAGCTGGGTTGATATTGTATAAAATTAAAAACCGGAAGAGGATGTTTACCGAAAAAAAATACAATAAATTCCATTTTTTTTCAAAAATAGCATCAGCTGTATAAAAAGTTACAATTGAAAATGTTAGCAAAAATATTTGGAATATAAAATGTTGCTTGCACTTTTTTGTACATGCTTCTAATTATGCGAAAACTTAAATTATATATTTAATAATATATTTCAATAATATTAGTTACAATGGGAACAAAAACTAAAACTTTTTAACATCTACATGTCAAATAATTGTGAATGGTCCAAAATATGTGTTGTTTGAAATGTAATAAATCTATATTGGTATTATTAGTTATATAGTTTTATTCTTGGATTATGGATCGTGAGAACCTAAGTTCGAATCCCACTACTGACAGTTGCCAATTTAGATTTACCCCTGTGGTTCCTCCTCCACTAACAACTTTGGGGACTATGGCTTGACGGCTGGTAACTGCATTTCATACGAAAAAATATATCACTTACCGAGATCTGCGTAAGCAGAGTGCCACACCCATAATGGGTAAAAGGCGTGATGATATATTTATTTTATTTTAGTTTTAAAAACTAGCTCTAGATTTTATTTAATATTTTAAAAATAAAATCATAGTTAACAATGAGAACAAGATAGGTTTAACATCTATATGTCAAATAATTGTCAAAATAAAGTCATACGCAAGGAATAAGTCATACGTTTTCGGTTGGTTTTATATGTATAAGAAAGTAGTGTGGTGACCACACCAGATTTTTTTATATTGTTGTATCTTTTTACCTATTCACTTTACAGCAAAAGTATATTTATAAAAGTTGTTCAGAATAAAAATTCGTATAATTTGGTTATCTAAATATTAGTATTTCACGATATATCAATCAAACAAGAATAAATTAAAAATGGAAACTGTCGACAGTGGGATTCGCCTTGGATATCTCATGTCCCACAGTCCACTGCGCGACCATACAGATATGTACGATCGTGATTTGTTTTTTAGAATAATTAATTGTCGAGTTTGGAGTCAAAGTAAAGATTTCAGGTAAAGGGAGTTGTACTTAAATATTAAAAATTATTCTTTACCGATTGTCAATTGTTTTTATAACAGTATAGTTATTACTTATTACAATTTTCTTGAATTTCAGTTTATCTGTCTGTGTGTGTGGATCTCTGGAGTTACGGTTTCTAAAAAACAAGGAACTGAAAATTTTTAAATTTGCAATATAGTAATTGTATCCTTTTGAGAAAAGCTGATTAGTTTTCGGTGATAATCCGATAACCGGAAGTGGTAGTTTACTTGAAGCCCTATCAAGTTGTTTTGAAATATCTCAGTAAATGATGGTTTAATGACAATTTTTGTTATTAGAGTAATGTTTCAAATGATATGATCTACAATTGTTATTTCAAAAATTTTTCTCTTACTATCTCCATTTACGAATTACAATGCATTAAAAAAAGTGTATTTTGCCATTCTTGTTAAAATTTGCTGACCTGTGCTTCTTAAAAAAAAAAAAAAAAAAGAACGTATGAAAAATAGGTATGTCATAATTGAAAAGTAATTTTTTGAAGGGAATAGCGTTTCTTGATTGTGGTGGTCCGTGCTTCCTACATTGTTCAATAAGAAATCTATGGCGGGAGGTATTGTGTTGCCCACAACAGTTTATTTAAAATTTGTACATTTGTACACCAGATATATTTTATTTTGCGCTAATAAACATTTGGTGGAATACCTCCGCAATAGGAGATAAAGGACATATTAATTTATTATTAAATTTAAAATATGAATTTAGGTCCTAAAATAAGTCCCTTTCTCCGTGATTTTAAAGATTTCAGTGAGATGGCGCTGATGTTTATGGTTGGTAGTGTACCGCAATATCGCGGTGACAAGTGATCGAGTGATGTAGTGAGCAGTGGGATTTAGCGCCCGTGACGCGACGAAAAAAATGAATTCATAATAGATGCTGACAGCGTGAGCCGCGTACACACTCGCCTGAAATCTGAAACGCGGGTAAAGCTAGTGCCACACTGCAACAATGAATTCATAATGCGATATGCAGATTCGGCAGGGGAGCAAGCCTTTGAAGTTTCAAGATAAATGCAGTTTTAGCTCATTCACTCCCAAAAAATTTAAAGTGATTCGGGTGCACATAAATGTGTATCAATTCATTTCTATCAGAAAATCGCATATGTTTCAATCTGCCCCAAGCAGAGTGCCTTCCCCAGAAATGGGTAAATAATCAGATAATTTTTTTTTGTTTATTTAGTTAAGTTGTAGAATATAATGTAATAAAAATGGGAAAGGGTCAATTTTCAACTGTAATTACACAAGAGCTTTTTATTTTGCCGGATAAATTTCTGTTTCTTGTTACCTAGCAATTTGACAAGAAAACTGTTTTAATAAAATCACGACACCGTAGGTGGAGTGATTTTATTTTTTAAACAGTTTTCGAGTTAAATTGCTGGTTACAAGGTTAAGTTGTCAAACTGAAATTTATCCGAAGAAAATAAAATGCTCGAGTGTAATTCGGCGAGATAATTTAATGACATTATTCATGAAAAGGTTTATTTAAAAGTGCAATTGGTAAAAGTACAATTATTTTATATAATATTTTTGATAAATAATGCAATAGTTATTTGTCAAACTAGAGAGCAAAGCGCTTCTTTTTCACCCTCGAGTTCGAAGTTTGCCTCATAAGCGCAGCGAGTGAGGCATTTCGCACGAGAGTGGAAGAAGAGCTTTCCTCTCGTGTTAGACACAACATTTTTTTTCACGACATGTTTCTAAAAACGATTTGCTCGGACCTAAAATACACTTTAAGAACACAAGCGACAAACTGACACGTTAAAAGTTAGGTTATTTGACACAAGGCGGTGTTGCCAATAAACCAATCTCTTTACTATGTTGTCGAATGATTTAATAAGAAAAAGAAAAATATATGATATAATTGTAAGGTAATTTAAAGTATGTATATCACTTAAATAAGGATTTTCAATAAAATTAGGAATTTATTTATAATTTTTATAATAAATTTTTTTGTAAATAACATATATTTTCCTCTCTAGAGAGGAACAACACATTTTCCCCACTATTTTGGGAGAAGAACGGTGGGGTTTCCTACCATGTTGTGAAAAAATGATATTAATGTAGTTAGCATTTTGATCTGGTTGCTAGGAAAAAGGTAAATATCGTTTTATCACTTTCAAAAAAGTTACCTTCCCATTTATTCGCTATCAAAACTATTAAATTGTTTTTCCTTTATGGTTTACTTTATATTCAAGTTAAATTATTGAAATATTATTCGAAAATTTGTCGGCTGTGAGGATCGAACTGAGGATCTTGTGATTCAAGTTTCGATGCATTACCACAGAGCTATTTACCCCATAAAATAAATCATCTGCATTCATCAGTCAAATGAAATGAGAATATAGTTATATATTTTAACAAGCAAATTACGTGGAATATAAAAATAAATTGTCAAAAAGTTTGTGTACATTATACCGGTTGCTCTTCCTCCATTTAACTTGAAATATTTACCAACAACAAACTTAATAGTTTCCGTCAAAAACCCCGGTTTTTACACAAAATAAAGCTTAAAAAAACCTTCATCTAACGATATAATTATACGCACATCCAACTATAACTTAATTCCACACTATTTAATTCTCCATAAAAACTTGCTTGTGCTTTCTGCGTACGACTCAGTCCGTTAACGCTACACTAGCGCCCCTAGCGGAAGCTCGCCGCATCGATCACGGCGTTCACGCCGCCACGGATCTGATTGATTCGCCTGTTGGCCGCCTGACGCGCTGCAGTCGCAAAAAACGTCTCTTGAATATATCTACACGGCATCTTCCTTCTTACATATCCACACATACACAGACAATATTATCATCACGTGTGTGGGAGAGAGATGGTGATATGTATTATGTAATGTATGGGAGTTTTTGCTTATAGCTTGTGTTGGAGTAGCATGATTATAGCTGTACAGTGGCGCCGATACACGGGTTTCCAACGGGGGCGAATGAAATATTCATGGAATGAGAATGGGGTCTTTCACCTTTTTTTTTATTTTATTTTATAAAATCTAAATTGAAGACTATCTACACTTTTAAAAAGTCTTAATTGTTATTCATTAAGCCACAATGATTTTTTTTAAATGTTGTGACGTCATAGTAGAGGTGTTGCTGGATCTAAAACAGTACAAATTGTAAATAATTGTAGTCATATATTTTTTTACTTATTTTATTATTATTATTATTACAATAAAATAGAACATTTATGTAACAAAAATTATTTAAATCTCTACTGTTTTAGATCCAGCAACACCTCTGCTATGACGTCACAACATTTAAAAAAAAATCATTGTGGCTTAATGAATAAGAATTAAGACTTTTTAAAAGTGTAGATAGTCTTCAATATAGATAAAGTTTCATAAACAAATTTTTAAAAAAATGGTTAAAGACCCCATTGACGATTAATTATTTTGAGGTTGTAAGAGAAATTGTAATGTTTCCTATAAAATATATACATATATAGGTGGAAAAATAGGATTTCGATTTTTAAATATATGATTGAAAGCAAAAACTAAAATACCTGTATTTTTTTAAATTGATAAAACATTCGTAGTTCACCACAATTTCATTTTTAATTATTAGTAGGAAAGATTCGTGTCGTAGTTTTGGTACTAGAAAGATGGATATATTTGAAATTTAAGAGATAGTTACAAATATCATCTGATGTAATTTTATAAATGGTAGGTAAGTTTCAATTCATTTCTCTTGGTAGAAACTAGTTTTTTCGAATTTTTTTAAATATGAATTATAAGAAATATACCTGTAAAATATAGGTTATGTTTCAAAGCCTCAATTTTTTGTTCATCCAATATAACGTTACATTAATTGCGCAATTTGCAATAAATTTGGTTTCTAATTGAAAATACTATACAATTATAAGATTATATACTGGGCGCAGAATTTAAATGTGGGATATAGAGATTTCAATGCTATTTCTTTGATATTGCTGTAAATATTTATCTATTCATTTTATAGTAAAAATACATAAGTTGTTTTGAATAGATGTCTGCAATAAGACCCATTTGGTTACCTAAATAATAATATTTCACGATATATCAATTAAATTAAATCAATATTTATTAGAAAAATTGTAACACGGTCGTGGAAGTTTGAACAAAATCGAAATATGTTTGACATTTCATAAATCAGTTTTAGGGTTACTTATTTATTTATCAGAAAAGAAATGAACTCTTAAATTCGCTATTATATATTTGTTGTAAAGTATGAATAGGTCAAAATTTACAGCAATATAAAAAATAGTATATTTAAATTACGAGCTGATTACATTTTGGTAGCAATCCATCAACCGGAAGTAGTAGTTTACTTGTAGCCTTGTATGCACTGATAAAATTTTTTTTAGGAACAGATTCCTCTTAAATGAAGAGAAAATTTTATAATTCCAATCCAAATTCGTTTTCATTGAAAACTTTTGTAGGTTTAATAAATATTCTTGTATGAAAACTAATTTAGTTTTGAAGGAACATATCAAAGTATTCAACTGAGACTCATTATGGAGACGACGTAGTTTTAATTCATAATGATATCGTTTTAAATTAAAACGTTTTGTTTAAATTTAAAACGACTATTTTTCTTTATTTTTAAAAACAAAATTTAAAATATATTCATTTTTTTTCAAAGCAGAAAAAAGAAGATAAATAGAATTTATATTCAAAATTAATATTTATTTTTTTAATTGTACCTAATCATTTGGTAAGAAATAAAATTTTCTTCAACGAATGCGTACAAAAATAAAACTGAAAATTTTCTTGAAACAAGAAGTTATTTTTATAAGTGTAGTATTTTGTTTGAGCATATCTTAGTAAACAATTGAGTTGAGTAAATTATGTTATAATAAAAAAAGATGTGTGTTTCTTGATATCCATCCAATGAACATTTTTGATACTTCTCGACATAGCAAACAAAGCCAATTATCTATCACTGAATATGTATTAAAATGAAAGGAAATATTTATTTTGCAAAATATGAATATGAAAAATAAATCGGACAATTACATGCGAAGCATACAAAGTCACATTTATTCCGAATAACACATGCTATTTTTTCTTCAAACATAGAAAATAAATATTAAAACATTAAAAAATGCTCAAAACTTCAACAAATATTCTGCCGTATCCAGTATTTCTAGTTGCCACAGAATATGTTATTTTGTTATTTTTGTTTATTTGTTTTATTCTTAACTGTTAAATTATTGAATTACAACCTTACTATTTTGCATGATATTTTACTTTGTCCGCCGCCGGCGTAAATGTAAAGGATACACTTTTACGCCGGCGGCGACAATATTGAACTTCTACTTGTTAAATACAAATACATAACAACGCACTTTTATGACGTTTGAAGAAAATAGTATATTGTGTCATTAGGAGTAAATGTGATACTTTGGACCCAAAGACACATTTACTCCGAATAACACATGCTATTTTTTCTTCAAACATAAAAAATAAAATTATAAATATTATAAAATGCTCAAAACTTCAAAAAATATTTGTCTTATCTAGCATTTCAAGTTGCCGTAGAATATGCTGTTTTGTTATTTTTGTTTATTTGTTTAATTTTTAGCTGTCAAATTATTGAATTACAACCTAACTATTTTTCATAATATTTTACTTTGTTCGCCGCCGGCGTAAATGTGTTGCCAAGGATACACTTTTACGCCGGCGGCGACAATATTGAACTCCTTGTTAAATACAAATACATAACAACGCACTTTTATGACGTTTGAAGAAAAAATGATTTTTGTAAGGCAATTATAAATAATTATTATAATAATGACGCTATCTAGAATACAATATGCGAGAAATATAAATTATATTTGAAAGTGAGGAATAATTTATGTTTAATATTAAAAAAGAAGAAATTGTGAAAAGATTGTTTACATCAAACTTTCAAACTCTGAAATTGAATTTGGTAGATCAACGAAATGTCATCAACCTTCATCGTGAGAAAGTAAGGGAATTTTAGGTTTTGTTGCAGAATGCAAAAAAAGTTTGATATAATCCTTTTTCTAAACAAACTTTATCATACAGCAGCTTGAGCTCAATGAACGCCAAGAATTTTACCGACATACTCTTGAGGTCCTTTACTATTTCATTTTTAATTTTTTATCTATCTAAATTGAAGACCATCTGCAGTTTTAAAAAGTCTTATTTGTTATTCATTACGCCGCAATGATTTTTTTTTTTAATTTTATGACGTCAATATTGTTGTGTGTTGTGGATCTCAAACAGTAAGCATTGTAAATAATTTTAGTCACATAATTGCTCTATTTTTTAGTTAAGAAAATTATTTGATGGAATTAAAATAACTTTTCGTGGAGAATAATTAAAGTGTACATAAATACTATTTATTCCAGGAAGAAACATAAGTCTGTAAGATTATTTTAATCAAATATTTGATTACCACTGATAAATTTTGCTAACCTGTGTCATTCAATATGTCTTTAATTTCGTTGTGTCGACCTAACCACGTGATTTAATTATCACGCGAATTCTCAAACAAGTGTGATTTATGTTATTTGATTACGAATTAAAAACGAAACAGAAAACTTTAAATTAAATGCCAACTATTTGACACTTCGACAATCTGACAGCTCAATACTAAGAAAAGTACAAAGAATTCAGAATACGATTAATGTTTGAAAGAGAAACTTGAACAGAGAAACAAAATCTTTTGACGCCAGATTTGCTATCTTTAAAACTCAAATATCTTAATAATTAATAATATTTTTTTAAACTTCTATTATATCTACTACGATGTTTCTGTGTCTAGTTATAATATATATGACTTACTTGCCATTTTGTGACTTTAGTGAAGAACCCCAACTCCTTTTTTATTAGTATTAAAGTTATAGGTTCCGAAAATTGGTCGATTTTTGAAATTTTTCTATATTTGTTCTGTCAAGTGTGACTGATTATAAAATTTGTAATTTTAAAGATAATATTATAAAAATTTACACATATTATAAATAAAGTATGCTAAATACGCTCATTTAAACAGATTTTAATCATCTCTTTCTATTGTAGAAATTTCGGCACTCAAACATTTTTCCAGAAATTTTTCTCAAATCTGTGCCGCATAAAATCACCCATATCTCGAAAACTAAGGCTTAAATATCGCTAAAACTAAATTTTTCGTAAGTTTCGAATCGAAAATAGGTGGATAGGTCATATAAATCAAAATTTTAGGAGATAAAATTTTTTTGAAAAATTTCAATACTAACCCCTTGATTTTTTTCTGATTTTGGGCCATTTTTAGAATATTTGCTCTAGCAATTCATTCTGTTGTGCGATTTTATGAAAATTACCATATTTATGTATTTTGAAGAACTGAATACAATGGTGAAGTCCGTATGTCCGTATCTTTTTTAGTTTTCAAGATATGGGCCCTGAAAATTTTTGTTCGGGCAGATTTTGGGTAAAATCTCGAAAAAATAAAAATCGCTGAAAATTTTTTTATAAGTTAATTAAAGTGTGCAACTTTCAAAACTTTTCGCCGTTTTTTGATATCTCGCTTGGTTTTTTAGTTACGGCCCAAGAAAGTTGACATTTTTAGTGAATTTTGCCTTTTTCATAGTTTCTTCAATAACTTTTTTATTGACGAGCCAAATGAACTAAAAATTAGCTCAGTAATTAGTTTAAAGGTTAGATTCACTAGGAAAGATAGGAAATAATGAATTTTAAATTTGGGAGTTGAATTTAGAGGGCTCAAACTCACAATCTTAATAATTAATGTTTTATAAAATTCTATTATATCTAGTACGATGTTTTCGGGTTTAGTTATAATATACATGACATATTCTGCAGTTATACGTTGCTAACTGACCATTTACATTTTTTAAATATACAGTGTGTTTCGATATAGAGGCTTACCATTGGGATCTCGAGATCGATAAGACCTATGACTTCGGTTAAACTAAATTAAAACTTTTTAACAAAAAAATAGTTAGAAGCGTAGAATTATTAAGACAAAAAAGGATTATTTTATTTTTCGCTTTTCAGTTTTTTTTGTCGGTCATATTTTGTTAAAACGTTTTTATTCTTATTTTAATGATGTATACATTTGTACACTTATAATATTTTACGTGATAGTAATTAAATGCTAATTTTTCTTCGTGTAATGAGTTTACAAATAATTTTTGTAGAAATAAGCCTAATGGGGTCTTTCACCATTTTTTCTTTATGAAACTTTATCTAACTTGAAGACTATCTACACTTTTAAAAAGTCTTAATTGTTATTCATTAAGCCACAATGATTTTTTTTAGAATGTTGTGACGTCATTGTAGAGGTGTTGCTGGATCTTAAACAGTATAGATAGTAAATAATTGCAGTCATATATTTTTTTACTTATTTTATTACAATAAAATAGAACATTTATGTGACAAAAATTATTTAAATCTCTACTGTTTGTCACCTCTATAATGACGTCACAACATTTTTAAAAAATCTTTGTGGTTTAATGAATAACAATTAAGACTTTTTAAAAGTGTAGCTAGTCTTCAATTTAGATATAGTTTCATAAAAAAAAAAATTATGAAAGACACTATTGCATTTTAGAAATGCTCTAGAACAGAGCTCTGGGTATCAGTCTCATTGTTTAAACTACTCATATAATTAAAGTGATGCAGTCCACGTAATATTTTTCATTCAATTTGTAGCAATTTCATCGACGCTGGCTCGAAATCCCTGGCGTCATTAAATTGGCTATAAAAGAAGCCTGGACGTCTGGTTAGTTTAATCGCTTTATCGCTTGCAAATGATCAGCCTATTTTTATCTTCACACTCCACTTGTTCACTTTTTTACCCTAGTGAAAAATAAACACCACAAGAAACCCCCTGCGTATACTGTTTTGTCAAACATACCCCGATCGCTCACTACCCCTGCATCCCTATCCAGGCACATACCGGGTGTCCCGCGAATTATGTAAACTATGTAAAATACTGATCTTTAATTTGACTTCTTACTAGGAGAGGCTTTATGTTTGTCTTTAATTTGTGTTCTTTTTATCTCCCACCTACCTCTAGTAAGGGAGGTATTGTTTTTGGTCAAAAAATTGGCTAGTGAGTTTTCAATAAATAAGCACGTTTTAGGTTCCCTACAATACGATTTTACTATTTTTGCTATGATGTCTGTATGTATGTGTGTGTGGTCTGTGCCGATTTTTTTCGTCTCGCATAACTCAATTTTTATAATATATTTTTGCTTCTTACATTTATATGAAGAGCTGATTAGATTTTGAATAAAATTGGTCAACCGGATGTAGCAGTTTACAAGAAGCCCTTAACAGTTTTCCGTGAAAAAACACGGTTAAATTTAATTTTTCAACAATTTATGTTATTTTGAAAATTGTAAATTATTTAAGTTCTCATCTGTTTTAATTACACTAATTTTATTAATTTTCATTAGTTTTGGAGATAATAAAATATAAAGAAATTAAATTTCATAAATCTTGCAATCCATGTACATCATGGAAACACTTTTCAATTTTTTTACGAAATGTGACACGTCATTGTGATTGTGAAGCTGTTTTCTTAGTGAAATATATGTCAAAATATTAAACAAATACACACAAGAAAATTATTTTTCTCAAATATAAATAGAAAATAAACAAATTAGAAGGAATTTTTCTTTAATATCAAATATTATTTTTTACCGTTTAAGAGTTGTATTGGGCGGGGAATACAATAAAAGCCTGTAAGTTTCTTCATGGACACGCTGTGTACAACCACATCAACATCAACTTGAAGAAGTTTTGTGAATTATTCATGGTCGTCGCGTGCGTCTGTGTGCAGCCACCAGAGGCGCTGCAGTCTGAGCGTGCGTCCTGGGGGAGGGTTCGCGTCTCTGCTAGCTGCTGCATGCGTGCACGCTAGCGCTCGAGCGCACGCTCATGCTCATGAATAGCAAATGGATGTTACGGTATGGTATGGATGGAGTACGCTGGCATCGGCAGCGATATATAGATAGATCGGTTCGGTACGGAGACATCATACATATTGTGTGCTGCGGCGGTGTGGGGGTGTATTGTGTATATCCAAGGATATCAGGACCTAATAGGTACAGCGATACATAGAAGTTTGCATATGCTCTCAGCTTTGTTGTTTTAAATTGGGAATTTTATGAAACAAGCAATTAGTTGATGGGCGCTTTCAGACAAATAGAATACAATTATTTGTATTCAAATATTTCAACTCCCTATTAATTATTCGTTAATTAATACGTACTTTAATAAATGCAATACAAGGTAGCAAATTAAATAAATGGCGTGGCGATATATATTTATTATTTCAGTTAAAATATTATTAACATCATATCATTTGGCCCAGTCAAAATCATACATAGGAAAATTGTTTATCCAACAACTATCAATAAAAGCTCTATAACTATGGCGATTTTAAACAAGGAAAGTAACAGATTACCCACTAGTGGGTATAATTTTAAGAAAATCCATTAGTAAGTATTTTTTATTTATAACAATAATAATAACACATAACACCTTGGTAACCACATCGATTGACATTTTAATTTCAAAAATTTAAAGCATATGTCACTATCAAATAATATTTCTTTAATAAATTTTGCATTTATTAAGAATTGTTGGATAAAACGTTATACTTCACACGTGGGCAAAGTGGAATTACCCTCTCGATAAAATTATCACACTCAGCCTTCGGCTTTGTGAGCTAAAATTTCTCTCGTGGGTTATTCCATACTTTGCCCACTTCTAAAGTAAATAACTATTATTTATTGTCTGTTGACTGTGTTCTAGGTTCGTGTTACCCCACTGAGTGCGATATAGCGTGATGTTATGTATGTATGTATCATTTTAATTAATTGATTTGATACAGGTGGGCCACCTGGATGTCGTGGTGCCCCCAGACTTCGTTTCAGAAGAGACATCCGGTGACGTGATGGTTCCTGAAGGCGGTACCGTGAGGCTAACCTGCAGAGCGCGCGGTCATCCGATGCCCCACGTCCAGTGGCGACGCGAGGATGGCCAGGACATCGTGGTCCGGGAACCAGGAGGTCACAGGGTTAAATGTAAGTAGATCGATTGATTTAATGATCACTTAAGTTGAAAATGACACCAATATTAAATTACTTATTTGATAACTCAAATCTGGATAACGATACGTTCACAATATAATTGAGTTATGGAAAAAATAAAATGTAAATACGTCTGGTCTCACGCGTGACGCGATATTGTGCGACAAAAGTTGTAAGTTAATGCCGGCGATCCAAAGAGCACCAGGAGTTACCACTCAATTGTAAAAAAAATGTTACTGCCGTTGCCAGTTGCCATGTACGACGAGTTTAAGAGTACGACGCTAGTGTGTCAAACGCTATTTTTTATTTTACTTGCATCATATTCTGGAAAAACACTGAAAAGCAACATTTTGATTTTGTTTCATTTCATAATTTTGTGCTACGCTCATGTTTTAATTCACCTATTCGTGATTAAAAACTAGCTTTACGTACTTGTATCGTAAATAACTATTATTTTAGTTGTTGCTTAGCAACCCTTGAAGCACGGCGTGTTTTAATCTTGCGTTTACGCACGTTGTAGCGTGTTTTAAACACGGATTATGATGCAGGTATAATAAAAATTATTTTATTCAAGAAAATATATACCATAGTCACTTAAGCCATAAATAAAATATATTTTGGGGGCCAATCCACTAATAAATTTCCAAATAAGTTTTTCGTCGAATAAATAAAAAATACGCATCAAAAAATGACAGAACAATAAGTATCATTTGAGCTGTGATTTCATTTATTCGATGAATAATTTATTCAGTACTTTATTCGTATGTGGAAATATCGGCACTAAAAATATTAGTAAATAAATACAATGTACAAATAGAGAATGTATATGCGCTGATCCAAATAGAAGGTCAAAATAAATTAAGGCCAAAACTCCACTTAGATCACGCAAGGCTCTATAAATCGTTCAATTTACTATTAAGAAAAGAATGATTAGTGAAAAATAAGATCTCCAATTTGTAATTAATAGATTATTATCTAAATCCGTATAGGTATATGTACATCCAAGTTTATAGATATCTATTAAAAATTAATATGATTATTATTTATTATTTCTTTAAAACAAACCAATGATATCTCCAAACTACAATATTACATTTTTAAATAAATAGTTACCATATTTTTAAGAATAATCACTTTATATCTTAAAGTTGCGGAAAAAATAGTACATATTCCACGTGAGAGAAGTGTATTATAGCCTTCACCTACGGCTTGTGTAAAGTAAACAAATTTAATACATCATCATACTGGGGTGTAGCTTTTTGCTTTCACAGATCTTAGTAATTAATATAATGTTTTATGTAAAGTGCCGTTACTATCTGTTATCGTTATCGTCTGCAAAAATGTTAGTGAGTTAGCGCAGCGAGAATTTGAAAATATAAAGTATCGGCTGCGTTATTTGAAACTGCGCAAAAATTACCATTTTACAACTGCTAATACTGGTACTGAAAGAAGTTTTAGTTTAAAAGTCACATTTTCATATCTCATCGATTATTCATTTCTTTGCTTCTAAAAATATCTACCTGCTTTAAATTTTATATGCGAATATAAAAAGAGATAAACGAAACATCACACGATACAAAAATAAACTTGAAATGCAAAGCAAATGTGGCCAAATGTGTAACAATTAAATTATAAATACCTTTGCGAATACTAAACCATTTGTGTAGGATGCCGACTACTATATTTTGGGATTACCCTTATTTTGTTTTTCTGGACCAGTGCTTCTTAAACTGACTGTTTTGCGTCATTATAGAAAATTTTGTTAGGATTTAATATGTGCCCATTATTTAATTTTTTTCGATTATTTATAGTAGTCATAATTCATTCTTCTCGATAAATTATAAAATCAGAATTAAATCATTCCTGTTTATTTTAAAGACGTGATGTGGATCACCAAGCAAAGGCCGTCTGACAGGTCAGGTTATATATATATATACAGTTGACATATAGTCAGTTGTCATTGCGTATTTTTTATGTTGAAACGAATTTCGATCATTTTCTAAAGTTAAAATTTCCAGAAGTAGAAAAAGTACAGTATTATATTCGGGATTATGGCCATTATTCACTCGGATAATTTGCATCTTCGTGAATAATGACTATCATATTACCTCGTGTAAT
The DNA here is from genome assembly GCA_963942605.1 of Poecilus cupreus. NCBI lineage: Eukaryota > Metazoa > Arthropoda > Insecta > Coleoptera > Carabidae > Poecilus > Poecilus cupreus. The sequence goes on along the minus strand of OZ012716.1, from coordinate 3,235,833 downwards.
AATATACTATTCTACTTTTAAAAATTATTTACTATGTCACTAACGTACTGAAATAATATTTTCTTTTTTTTTAATAACGAACTTTGCATTCGAAAAGTAAAAATTAAATTTCAATCCCGGAGTTGGCTACATTTCGTTTTATCAATTTATTCAGGGTATCCCATTGGGATCTTTAGAACCGTAAGAGCTACGAGATAGGTTAAATTTGACAAAAGTTACCCCATTAGTAGGGTAGTTGTATCTTTTATTTGGTTTTCCAATTTATGCACAGATCACTAGATATTGGCCAAAATATAAATTTCGCGGTTTTTTTTTTATTTGCTTACAACTTTTTTATATGAAATAATTCGAAATTCTGATTTGCACTCGAAAATTCTAACGCCTCCTTATTCATGCACTGCTTCGTGCATACGTTGCTTTCTTCAATCACTGCTTTGTTCAAACACAGCCTCATTCATACACCGATTTCTTCTAACACCGCTTTATTCACCATAAGAAAATCAATCGTCCTAATGCAGCGGCTAAATCTGTAATACCGACAATATTGTGCTTACACTTCGTATCCATAGGTGTCGTACTAATTTATTTGAAATTACTTGTATACACAATCAATGATAAAAACATTAAATACAGCATATTAGCATGAATTTTAAATTATGAACTTGTTTATATTATTTATTATTCAATATCATCGAAATCTGTAATAGTACTAAAATATTAAGATAACAGTTTTCATTGTGTACAGAGGTTTAGGTTTGTGTCCGTGCTGCATTACGACGACGGATTTTCGTACGGTGAATAAAGCGGTGTTAGAAGAAATCGGTGTAAGAATGAGGCTGTGTTTGAACAAAGCAGTGAGTGAAGAAAGCAACGTATGCACGAAGCAGTGCTTGAATAAGGCAGCGTTAGAATTTTCGAGTGTTTCATGCGTTCCCAAATGGGACATACTGTATTCTCGAAAAAATAGCTGTAGTGTTATACCTAGCGTACCTAGAAAAACGTTGTCTTCAAATTTGGTTTCAGTGTAGAATTCTACACTGGAAGCAAGTTATTTGGCCAATATAAAAAGCCTGGTAATTTTTCTACACACATTATACCAAAATCAAGCAAAATAATGTATTTATACCTCACAGAAAAACAGCTGTAGAATCAAAACTGGCAATACTTACATTGCGCAGATAGTGGAAGTAGAATCGGTCCATGCAGAACACCAAATCCAACACAAATGCAATTATTACCACAGAATTTACATATGAATCTCAAAATAAATGTAAAATATTCACTAAAACACATCACACGGATACAGATACGAACACTGCAAACTCCCGCACTCAACTAAACTTGTCCATCATAGTTTCAATCTTTCAATATTAATTTAATTTGTAATGTTGTAGAAACCTGTTTGCATCGTGCTAAAATCATTGCTGAATACATTGAAATATACATTTTATCGTTTATTTTTGGCAGCTGTGCTACTGTAGACCAGCGGTTCTTAAACAATTGGGTCGCGAAATCATCCTATTTGTAAAGATGATTTTGCATTTTGGATAATCGTGGTGATCTGGTTCTTGCAAACCGTAAAAGGAATCGTGATTTTATGGTGGAATAAATATTTTATATATAAATATATCATTAAAACGCATACAATAAGGCCCATTTTGCTTACTTAAATATTAGTATTTTGAGATATATCAATGTATGTGCAGGAGGCACTGAAATGTAATCATACTGGAACGCTAACTGACGTGGAAAATGCAAAGCAACCACTCTAAAAACAAGTGTTAGAAAAAGAATGGTGGCCCACGACATTTATCTGTCTCAGACTCGTATGTCGCTTTCATAAAAGTCTACAATTGCGTGTTCCAGTATTATTATATTTCAGTGGTATAATATATTTAAATAATTATAGTTGCTATGAGAAACAAATAACAAACATCTATTCTATATGTCAATTCCAATACATACATAATGTCACGCTATATCCCACTCAGTGGGGTAGCACGAACCCAAAAAGACAGTCAAACAAACATCCGTTATGCGAAACCAATCATACTCAATCTACTGATTTAAATGTGTAAGAAAATAAAAACCCAATGACGAACATTTAATTAAATACTTGATGACTTAATCCTTTTTATAAGGCTTTCATCTCGAACAGAGATTTTAAAAATAATTTAAAATTACAATAAATACGTCGCCGTACAATTACTGTTGCGATATTGTTCTTGATAACTTTTTTTCCGCGCAGCGAGAGGTATTTTATTTCTCGTATATTTTATCCCGCTGGGATAGAAACCAATCTTTCTTTAAATAAAATCAAATAACAATGTACAAATCGATTCAGAGAAGAAAATGTTCGTATCGGGTATCGTTGACATATTAGCTGATATTTATATTCAGCCACCGTTCCCAGAAGTACCTACTGCAAGCATTTTCATAGAGAAACGATCGTAAAATTTATGTAGAAAATTTTAAGTTTTCATTTTAAATTAAAATCATTTTCACGACGCTTTGCGAAAGTGTAATATTGAAATATTGTAATCAGAAATAATTAAATTGTTTTATTAATTAATAATTATACGTGTTATAAGGAAATATTGGGGACACGATAATATTGATGGCAAGCTGTATGTTGAGGTTCCTTGAGCACGATTTGAACTTTTTGACCTCAACTGTTAATTATATAACATCACGCTATATCCCACGCAGTGGGGTAGCACGAACCCAGAAACTCAGACAACCAACAATCAATCTCCTCCAAACATTCCTATCCTGACACAAAACATTCGCCTCGTCCACATTCATAGTGCGATTCATACATGCTCGTTTATTCTTCACATTCGGAATCATTCGTTCACGCAACAAACCATCAATCATACCCAACCACTTATTCCTCGGACGCCCACGCAATCGTTCACTTTCAATCTCATCCACATATATTTGTTTTACCAACCTTTCATTCGACATTCGCTCAACATGTCCAAATCACCTCAACTGACTCACTCCAATTTTTTTAACAACATTCTTATTAATCTCACACTCACCGTACACCAATGTATTCCGGATACGATCACGTCTCGTATACTCACACACTCGTTTCAAATATCTCATTTCTACAGCAGTTATACTTCGTTCATGCTTCTTCGTCCTCATCCAACATTCAGAACCATATATCAATGTAGGCACTAACACAACATTATAGACACTCAATCGAGCATCTCTAGATACATTCACGTTTCGAGGAAATGTACCCAGAGCACCCAATACCTTGCACAAATGTTAATTTAAATCGCCAATTGTAATTTATAACGTATAATACATCTTACGGAAACATAAATTAGTTAAGGTCAAACATAATTTCATGGATTTTTTTACAGTGACTTGTACATTGCAATGTCAGATGAAACGAATATTTTCGTTGAGTTCGTTCACTCCCATGAATTTTGTTTTGCAAATTCAAATTTGAATAAATTATTTCTTACAATTATTATTATCGAAAAACAAAACAATTATTACTGTGAAGTCTTTGAACATTCTAATATTTATATATGTGGATGAAAAGGATAGCTATAACATTAAACTACAAAAAATATTAGTTGAAGTCTGGTTGGTCAAAAATTCAGAACTTTGATACTGTGTCTCTCATTCCCAAGAACGACTACAGTAATGCAAATAATTCGTATATTTATAAATACTCTTTTGTATATTTTTATTTGTTTCTCAAAAACTGTAAGTTCGAATGAAAAATAATTTTAGTATGTTATAGACGACCATATTTATAAATATACAAATTATTTGCAATATTGTAGTCGTTCATGGGAATGTGCGACATAAATTTTACTACTTTGAAAATTATGTTCATGTATAATTTGCAAACAAAATTAGCTTTTTAAAATTTATTACAAAACTTTGGACTTTTATCTACAAATGTAGGTATAAAACATTATATGTTTCATTTATTATAATAATAATATATTGTTTCAAAAATGTCATGTTCATGTTGAGCTATCTTCAGCCTGTATGGTTGACCTTAAACTAGTAAAACAAATAATGTGTCCCGTTATTTAACGATTTCATAAACCCCTCCAAATTTTTAACCGTCTTTATTAAGAACTTCAAAATAAAATGTATTCCTCGTCATGTTAATTACACCCTTAACCATCCCCCAATCCTAAAATAAATGTTAGCAACAACCCCAAAATTTAATAAACCAAGAAGACGACTTCCATCAAACACAGGATGTCATATTATCAACACGTGTTGCCCTCTGCCTCCACTTCAATCTAAAAACAAATGCCGACGATGCTGAGGTTCCACTAACGTCCGCCAGGGCGGCGGTGGCGCTGACAATACAGCGACACCGAGGGAAGTATGAAGGAAGTTAGTGATTTTTTTGTGCAAATTTTTCTCATTAAAACATGTGACATGTGTGCCCGGTTAAGTGTTTTTAATAAAAGTTTACTGTTTAGTACGGCCCTGGGATGCTAAACCAGGGGCGGAGGTGCTGAGTAATGGCGGGGCGCACCGAGATGAAAAGTAATATCGCTCATGGTTTACTGTTGTTTGAAAAAAAAAATCTTGTCTGTACAACTTTGAAATTAATATATAAATGCTTATAAACTAGCAATATGAAATAACTGTTGTGCAAATAATAAAATAATGTGGCCAAAACACGACTTTCTTATACATATAAATACAGAATAATTATAATAGAAGGTACCACGTGCTCTGTTTTTGGGTGTTTTAAGAGAAGTATTTTAGCCTGAATTTTTGCGTTGTACAATGCTCTAATATTATTTTATAAAAAAAATCTGATGTGCCAACACATAACCTCCCGCCCAATACAACTTTTATGTTCGGTTTCACAAACAAACAAACAAAAAGTTACATATTAAACATGGTTTAAATAAATAAAAGGACTTCGAATATTTGACAGCAATGTCAATTATTTCAAATGATATGTAAGTTCAATTTGCTTCTATTTAATTAAACCATGTTTAAAATTTAACTATCATTTGTGAAACCGGGCATTAAACAGTACAAAATAATATTTGATGACGCAGATAAATGCATTTTTATTTGTTTATTTTCTATTTATGCTTGAGAAATTTAATTTATTTGAAATCGGCACTAAAGTACTCAAAAATCGTCATTAAAAGCTCAGAAATCGTCACTAAAGTAACCCATTATACGATGATTTTAAGCAACGCAGTGCTGGCAACCTTAAAATAATTTTTATACAAGTAGGATAATTTTGACAGACATATGATGTATTGAAACAATGAAACAATATGTGCAAGAAGAATGAACGAATTAGTTCCGATGAAGAAATTGAGGACAAAACATAATTTTGAGTGTTATTTACCATAACTTCACTGTTCGAAGTTGGCAACACAGAGTGTTAGTTCCAATTGACAACTGACAGATCTATAAACTTAACCTACATAATATTTTTTACAGTTTTTTTTTTTTTAGATTTCAAATAAAATTTAAAATGTACCGCGGCACTGAAGTTCCTTTTTATCATTCACATGGTTTATTTTCCATATTCGTGATAAAAAGTTAAACTTCAGTGCCTTGATACATAAATAACTATTTCTCTCGTATATTTATTAAATTTTTTGACATATTTTTCTCTAAGAAAACAGCTTCACAAGCACAATGATATATCACATTTCGTAAAAAATTGAAAATGAAAAGTGTTTCCATAGTGTACATGGAATGCAAGATTTATGAAATTTAATTTCTTTATATTTTATTATCTCCAAAACTAATGAAAATCTTTAAAATTAGTGTAATAAAAAAAGATGTAAAATTAAATATTCTACAATTGTTAAAAAATTAAATGTTGACCAATTCTATCCAAAATCTAATCAGCTTTTCATATAAATATAAGAAGCAAAAATACACAAAATTGTAGTTTTTAGTATTGTAATATTTGAGTTGTGAGACGAAAAAATCGCCGGAGAGTACAGACACACACATATACATACATACAGAGACACCAAGGCGAAAATAGTAAAATCGTATTGTAGGGACCCTAAAACGTGCTTATTCTGTAACCAAAAATAATAATCAGTCATGTTTTGTTTGATTGCAGCCCCGACGTACCAAGGCGAAATCCTGAAACTGGTGAAAATAACTCGCTCAGAAATGGGTGCCTACATGTGCATCGCTACCAATGGGGTTCCTCCTACCATAAGCAAGAGAATTATGGTGAGCGTACACTGTAAGTACAAATCCAATTAATATATTTCACATTTCTTAAAGTACTCGAACAATGAATCCTCGATTTCCCGAACTCCTCGAGAGGAAATGGTGATCGGAAAATCCAAATGTGTCCCACAACAGCCCTCTGGCAGTTCAAACTGGTACTATAATTACACGATTCCGGTTATTTCTGGGGCCCCCCTCGTATATGATTTACATTAATAAATATTTTTAATTTCAAATGAGTTAATAAACATATAATTAGTGTTTCTCAAAACCAAAAACAGATACGAGAGAATTACAAAGACTATTTCCCTCATAAAATTTAAGCCAAACAGAATTCTGGCATTTCTGAATATCGTCCAATCGACGTAGAATTACACGATAATTTTGCACTAGTGAAAATTACCAAGGTAATTCTGACTTGCTGTCAAATGAAGTTTTTAAGTTTTGCTTTATTTTTTATGATTGAAATAGCTTTTGGCTAAATTTTAATCGGGAAATAGTCCTTCGAATATCCCTCGTGCATGTAATTGTCGATAATTTGACATGCACTTGGGATATTTTATATGAATATTTCCCTCGAAAAATTTCAACCAATCATATTGCAGTATTTTCTGAATTTCAACCAATGACAATCGAATACAGTGAATATTTTACATATCGAGCATTTGCACAAGTGCGATATCCGAATATTTATAATAATTGTAAACACAATGAGGAATAATTTAATTTCTTCGTTTTAAAAGTACAAAAGAGGAAATATCTTAAATTTTTTAATCAATTAAAGAATTACTTTACAAACGCTGATGACTCATTTTTAACGTAATTTGAAAAGTGACATTTATCAAAGTCTGACGTTTATGACACCAATTAAAATAAATACATGTTCAATAATTTAAAATAATTACTGAAATCTTTCTCCAGAAATATTCGTCTCATATATCCCTCGTGCATGGCACGGTCTCGTGGTGTTTTTAACGAAATTTTTGAATCGCGAAATTTTGACGTAATAATTTGCAAAAACAAAATATTTTCAAAAAATATTCACCTCTAGTGGTATTACCCTTGAATATTTTATAATGCAAATAGTATTACTAACATCTTTTATATGGTACTTTTTTCTGTGCTAATTTCATGTTTGTAATTAATCGATTTTTTTTTTTTTTTTTTTATGAAGAGAGGCGGACTAACTACTATGGTCATATGCCGCCTCATGACTGGATGATTATGAAAGTATGTGAACAACACAAACGACCATGCTCTTCAGTGGGATTCGAACCCACGACCCCTGGCGTGCTAGGCTAGTGACATAGCCACTACGCCAACGAGATCGGCTTAATCGAATTTATTATTTTATATGTAAAGTAAACTTCTAATCCTTGTTTCGTAATTGTTACCAAAATCAACTCAGTTCCTCGCATTTTCATGAAACTTATAATTATGAACTTGTTATTCATAAGTTATAAAATATACAGACACACATTCATCCATACTTCCAACAACCATTCACACGGATGTCATTCGTTAAATCTGGGTCCATAAAATCGAGAGAATTATTATTTCAATTTTAATTACAAAGACAACATTGCTTGAATGTTTCATTTATACTACGAGTATTTCTTTATTAAAATGATTAACATTTTCCAACAAATAAAATTTTTGACAGAATAATTATGTTAATGATAGTGATTTTATCCGTTGCATGGATACAGTCATACCAATCCCTGATAATAATTCACCGTAAATCGTTTTTGAATAAAACTTATTCTAGCATTAATAAGAGGACTAGAATATGCCATTTTAAAGAGGAAATAAATGAATAATCATTATAATTTATTTCATTATTTTCGTTTTGTCTATAAATTATGACTTGAAATGATCAGTAGGTATAGGGAGAAACAAAGTAATTAATGTGAAAGCTGTAAATTTCAATTTTTCCTGTTCATACATCAAGACCCTCACGTCAACATAAATAAACATTAAAAAATACAATCACTATGTAGGCTGTGTTTTGAGCTTTTTAATTAAGATCTCGTACGTTGTGACAGATATCGAATCAATTAACTAAATTATGACATTCTTTTTAAAGGTAATAATAGATTCATATTCATCCATATTCTTTGAAGTTCTATTTTAAATTCTGGCCTGTAGGACCCGGGTTTGTTTTACTAATTTTTTTTTTTTTCATTATTTCATTCGTTTTAATTTATTACTTTGTAAATCCAATTGTACTAGATCTTTTTCTACATTATTGGGTCTACCTTTCTTCTTTCTGCCATTTTGCTACCTACTTATAATTCTTTCTGGTGTCCTTTCTTCTTGTAATCTTTCTTCATGCCCTAACCATCTTATTTTTGCGATTTGTTTTCTTCCACTTCTCGGCTGCTGCTTCTTCTCTATTTATTATCTTCCTTGATGTCCCCCTATATTCCGTCTTAATAGCGTACGTTCCCATCCGCATAAAATTACATATTCTATGCAGTTTCGTACATTTGACTTTTTAGGTTCTCCCATGCTTAATTATTTTTAGTAATGTAACTGTCATTTTGTTTGTATTTCTTTGATTTCGATTGTTATTTTGGTCCTTGGGTTTACCGGATGTTTCATTGGTCTGTATTTTTATTTTACTCAATTATTTTATATACTACCAAAATTTTTGTTTTAACAAAGATAATTTTAAATTAAAATGTCCAAATATCTGCAGTATAAGTTTTTATACACCAGGTGGTTCATTTTATATTTATGTAAAATTGTGAAGAACTTTTGTTTGATGTCGTAGGGCCACCCTTCTTTGTCTAACAATAGTTTATATCAGGGGTGGGCACCCTCCGGCCCGCGGGCCAACTCCGGCCCACGTAAAGTTCCAATCCGGCCCGCGAGATCTTTAGAAGAAATAATAAATATTTTCAAAAACAAAAATTTTAAATTAGATTAGTACCCAACATAAAGAAAAAGGGGAGATTTACAGTTTAATTTTCGATATAAATCGTCTAGTTTAATTTAAGAAATAAATTTAGTACTTAGTTAATTTTGTTTTAGTATTGTTTTTTAAATTTAAAAAAAAAATAACAAAAATGTGTCAATTAACAACTACGGCCCGCTTACGAAACTTAAATCTTATTCTGGCCCCTGTTATACAAAAGGTTGCCCACCCCTGGTTTATATAACAGTTGCTATGTAAAGAAATGTTGCACGATCTTGGTCAAAAGTGATAAATAATATTTAACAATGTATTGTTGAATTATTGAAAATTACTTTAAATTCACAAACATAATAGGTAATTGAACACAGTTCTATGAATGTATTATTTAATTTTGATATTAAACATTGTATCTTCAAAATCATTGAATGTCAATTCTTTATATACAGAATGTAACATCGAAACCGATCACCACTATTATTTTCTTTATTATTATAGTTACAAATAAATACTGTAGAATAAACTTATAAAAACGGGCAAATTTGTAGTGTATGACAACAGTTCTGCTACCAATAAGTACTAACTACCAATACTAAAACACTCATTCGCCATCATATAAGATATACAAAATGAATTTGACATGTACCTTTCGTGACTGTGATCAACGCCATCTCTTGATAATTTGGAAGCCCAATAGTAAGAATAAAATAACTACAATAAAATTTGTGTCCGCAGTTCACCCAGTGATCCAAGTCCCCAACCAGCTGGTGGGCGCGCCCCCCGGCACCGATGTGTGCCTCGAGTGCTACGTGGAGGCCTTCCCCGTGCCCATAAACTACTGGGTGCGCGAGTCAGGCGACATGGTGATCACGGGCGCCAAGCACGAGGTGATCGTCAGCGCCAGGAGCATGTTCGAGGTGCGCATGGCACTCTGGGTGCGCAACCTGAAGCCCCACGACGCGGGGACCTATCGCTGTGTGGCCAAGAACTCGGTCGGCGAAGTTGAGAGCAGTATCAGACTCTATAGTGAGTATAATGTTGTATCAACTTTTTTACCTCCCGCCACATCGTATAAGGGAGGTATAGGAATCATGTAGATGAGTACGTTTTTATAGTTTCGCGATGATGTCTGTATGCGTGTGTGTCAGTATGTGTGGATCTCTGGAGTTACGATTTCTCAAAAACTACTAAACTGAAAATTTTGATATTTTGCATATATCAATTGTATTCTCTTTGAAAGAACTGATTAGTATTTGGTGATAATCCAATAACCGTTTAATTTGAAGCCCTATCAAGTTATTTTAAAATATCTCAGTAAATTATGGTTTAATAAAAATTTTGTTATTAGAATAATGTATTATCTACAATTATTGTTTGAAACATTTTCCTCTTACTGTCACCATTTACGAATTACAACACGTTAAAGAAAAATTATATTTTGATATTTTCGTTTAAAAATTCGTTAGCTGTTAAGCATGCATTACACAATGAAGTTTTTCTTTTCAAGTGACTAAATTGTGTTAATAAATGAGTCGGCTTACATGATCATGTTTTTAGTGAATTAAATTTAGAGGTATATTTACAAAGTTCTCAACTTCTTTCCTATTTCATTGTGCCTTTATAAGTTTATTATTAATTAAACCCTTGTAACATCAAAAACATTAACATAAATGACATTTGATAGACACTTATCAATTCACTAAGATGGTAGTGCAGTAGAAACAGTAATTTTGTAAACCGTACAAACTTTTTGCTCGTGTGGAATATGTGCCATTCCATTACTTGTTGTAGAATATACTATTTAAATATTCTCGGCGATTTCTATTCCTGATTAAATTTAATTTACTTATTTATGAATTATTTTATAAAGTTGAAAAAAATAGGCCTAATTTACTGTTATTTATCTCAGTGATTCCTGGTCCAACAAAAGCTCCTTCAGAGGACGACCACATCAACTCAATCCTCCCTGAGCACTCCCACAACCACAGCAAGCACCACGGGCACGGCCACCACGGGAACCACCTGGAAGCCGTTCCAGCCATGGGACCGACGTCCACGCATACAGATCACCGTGGCAACCGTGTTCCCACGGACCTACCCTCACTGCCAGCGAATGGTGACCTGGGGGACGAGGATGCCTCCAGCGAGGCTCCAGGAGGTGTGGTGCACTTGGGGGTGGTGATGGTGGTGACTGTGGTGGTGATGGTGATTTAACTGTGTTTATTGTTATGTTGGTGTAATGTAATTCTTACCATGTATTATTTCCAAAATTTGAAAAGTTATCGTTCATAAGGTACTCGGGAAGTCCACAGGAAAAGGAAAACAATAATAGTAACAAAATGGTACCTAATTAATAAGGAATTAGGATCAAATTTTAAATATTCGGTTTTATATATTAAGGAAAAGGAAAAAGGAAAATATCTTATTTCTTTTTCACCCTGTTAGTATAAATTAAATTGCAAATGGAATGTATATTTTAAATTATTATTTTTTTTTTGTGATTCGATTTGCGTGTTTCAATATTTTTGTTTTTGAGCTTAGTTTCATTGTCTCTTCTAGAAATTGTATATTGTTCTGTCGGGTGTAAAATATGTCAATGACATATTTTATACAAGACAGGACAATATGGAAGATTTAAACCGACAGTTAGAAAGTTCAAAACAAAAATACGAAACACGCAAATCATTTCCAACGAAAAAATTGCCGAAGAAGCAAGAAAAAAAAATTATTCAAAATATACAATGAATTTGCAATCTAATTTGTACTAAAAAGCAGTGTGCAAAAGACATAAGGGTATTATTTTCCTGTATTTTTCCTTCACTTAGCTGATTTTTTATCTAAAAAAAAAAAAAAAAAACTATATGTTTGATCATATTATACACCTTACAAATGTTTATTTTTCGGGGGTAATATCACAAGACATTCTGATTTTATCAATAATTTTTTATTATGCACGAATTTTTTTTTTTGCTTCGCAAAAATCCCGAAAGCAAACTGCATGATAATTTCCGATTGCGAAGGAGAACGGGTTTTACAATGTCAGTTTGCTTGAGTGATTTTTGCTTGCAAGCAAAAATATGAGTGCATACAAATACAAATTTATCTGAGAAAATCAGAGAGGTCGTTGTGGTATTTAACGAGACAAACTGAATTTTATAGTTATTTACATTACAAGTAAGAAAAAACAGTGTTTACTGCTGAATGGAGGAAATGACCGGCGAGCCGATCAGGCGAGCATGTCACCTCCTTGAAGCAGTAAAAACAGTTACCTTGCGTGTTTTGTTACTCATTTGTAAATCAAATTAAAATTATAACCAAGTCCTGTCAGTTACACGCAACTGTACTGTCAAAAATTATTTAAAATGATTTTTGACAGAACAGTTGTGTAACTGACAGGACTTGGTTATAATTTTGATTTACAAATGAGTAACAAGTAAAATGTTGTACAATACATGCAAGGTAAATGTTTTACTGCTTGAAGGAGGTGACAGGCTCGCCTATGATCGGCTCCCCGGTCATTTCCTCCATTCAGCAGTAAAAACTGTTTTACCTTGCTTGTAATGTAAATAACTATAATTAACTGTCACACTGACAGTTATAAACAGTAACAACTGATGAAAAAAATAACTATTTTTCAACTTTTGGAAATATCTGTATCAAGTTCAAGATATATTTCTTTTCTTTTTTAATATACGTTGATGACAATAACATTAATTTTAAGCCGTATTCAGAAATATTACCACAAATTTCAAAATGTATTTGATATTTTAGGTAAACTAAAGAAAATAATTTTAACTATGTAGATAATATTCCTAATAAATTAAATATAAGTTACAGAAATGTAATAATAACTAACGTAGACATAAGTAACTACATATGTAAATAATTCAATGTAAAATAATATATTATTCCTTGGCTATTTTGCAGGTAATTGCTACTCGTTATTTAAGGAAATATTTTAATTCTATATTATATAAACAACGAAAAACTCAATATTTAAATTTTACTTTACGTTGTATCTCAAGAATAAGAGTTATTATAAAGATATTTGTCTCCTAGTATATTATATAAATTATTATTCTGCTACTCCTAAAAATTGGAAAAATGTATAAACGTTACGTTATAATGTTTTTATATATTTTAACATATTGTAAAATGTTTAATATAATATTTTATTCATTTATATAATATATGTAATATAAATAAATGATTATTATTATTAACGTGCATTATTTTTAACCATATTTCTTCTTTAAACAATAGCTAAAACTTTTTATTTAACTTATGAATAGAATATATCAATCTATCTATTTTTCAAATCTAATCAAATACTTGTTTAATTTTTTTCAAAACGGAACATTCTTTTAGCAGCTGTAATTAAAGTTCTTGCACAAGAAATATTACAAAACAAATATTAGAACCATAATATAAATAATGTAAGACAATAATCCTGTAGAAACAATGCGAAAATCTTTAAACCAGGAAATTATTAAAATATGAAACCGGAAGTAACAGAAACAAAACCGTATCTAGAGACCTTTTTTCAGATGTAACAACTTAAATAACTTATGCAATTAGCTGCATTATAAATAAAGATTTTGTAAGAAGAAATATTATGCTTCAAATAGAAAAACATGCTTACAATCAAATAAATTTGTATTGAAATATGTATCATAACACCTACTTAAGCAATATTGTGCAACCTACATATCTTCTGTGTACAAATTGTAACAAAATTCAAAGCGTATCATATATTTCAGTTGTAAAATTAATTTGTATAAATTGTATTAACAGAGAACGATTCATATTATATTGGAATAAATATAAAACCTCTTCTAATATTATTTACTCAATTTGAAACATTTATATTCATTAATACACAAACCAAATATCAAACATTTCTGCCACAGACTGTACTTCAAATGTGACAGCTGTCAACAATATACGTACTAATAATATTTCAAATAAGCCAAGTAAAGCTATCAAATGTAAACGAAACACTGGAAATTTATCATAAAAGTCGTGTTACTAAGCAAAACAAGTAAAATAATCTACATTTATCGTAAGATGGTATTTTGTTTGTGTGACATTAATAAGTAAGGTTATATACATATTTAATTGTGCTACAGCGTCTGATTTTAAGGTGAATTTCTAATAAAATAATGGTTATAACGTCTCCATTCAGCAGTATAAAGGGGTATATTGTTTCGAAACCTCCTTTGGTGTTATTTACACTATGTTTAATGGGATTCGCAGTTACAACTTTTACATTTGCGTACTACGTGGAACATAATGAATCTTTACCTAACCTAGACGCTCATAGAGTAAGTTTGTATTATTAATTTCATTACATGAACTTAAATAATTATTTGTTTTAGGATTTGGTGTCATTTTTGAAACATTTAAGTAAACGAACCTTATGCATCAGTACAACTGATCAAGGTATCCTTAAACCAGAATCTGCATTTCATAATGGTTCTGAAGCTGAAGATCAAACTACGATATATGTCTCAGCTAAAATAGAGCCCAGTGTACTACAAAATATTACTTTTGTTCAGGGATACATTCCCATGTCAGGTTAGAATTAAAAATGATTATTTTTACAAGATCGATACAGGAATTTTTATTTAGATTGGGTTAGTGAATGTACATCTGCTCCAGTTGACAAAATAAGAATTGCATTTGCTGTGCCTCAAGCAAATCACAGCGATGTAAATGCGGAAAGTGACATTTGTGTTGCAATAACTGGACCTAAGTCTGTTTTAGAAACTGCGGTTAGCAATGAACATTGCCTTGTACCTGCAGTTAGTGTTCAAGTAAGTTTGAAAATAATTAGTTTAGCTCACATACATATTTAAAACATTTTTTTGTGAAAAAAATTACATAGCCAAGTTTGAAACATTGTAAATTTGTCTCAAACAAGTGAAACTAACACTAATTAAAATACGGAAAACAGTGTATTTTCATATTTTTCTAAGACAGTTTTTTTGTTTCAGGCAATTTTTGGCCATATCGCCTACAAATCATTGAATGATATTCCAACAGCATGCTCAGATGGAAAACCGTTAACACAATCAGTAAAACTAACCTATACACCCAGTACACATAATTCGGTACTTTTAACTCAAGTAAGTGTCAAGTGTATCATTTCTACCGGGTGATGTTTTTTCTTATGTTATATATAAAATACAATGCAAATTTCGTATTGTGAGTTCCATACAGATTAAATAGATAAATTCAAAAAATGTTTAGAATGAAAAACTGCATCTAAGAAGCTTAAATTATGATAATCAAATTGGTCTTCATCGTGAAAAAATTTAGAAAACTAAGCTCTTAAATTAATGTAACTATTTTTCAGTCGGCGCCAAACAAACAATCAACGAAAACCGGCTAAAATTAGTTACTTACATTCGTTTTAGGAGCTTTGTTATTAAGACAAAAAGGTTTATTTTAATTTTCCCTTTTAAGTTTCTTTTTTCGTCGGTATTATTTTTAAATTTTTCTACCCTTAGGGGTGGATTTTTTTTCAAATTCAAATGGAAACAACTTTTTAACGCCATTTAACGAATTTTATTTTTCTATTAGGCTATATTTTTTGCCAAATATAAATAATCCATCAGCAACAAATTGAACAGTTTGGAAACATTAAAAAGCTTTTGACAGATTTGTGAGCAAAAATGTTCAAGTTATTTGTTTTATTTCGCATGGCAATCTGTTATTAGGTTCAAATTGTGATTTTTTAGCTTTATGATCAGTTTGATTAACTTAATTTAGGCTTATTAGATGCAGTTTTTCATTTTAAACATTTTTTGTATTTACACTTTGTCTAAAATTAATAGGGAATAAACTGACGTTACAATATGAAAATGGCGATGTATTTCATATGTAACATAAAATAGTCACCACCCGGCATAAAATAAAAAATAAAACCAAGTGTAATTAAATAATTGATTTCGTGATTGTTTTGTTTCAGCACGATCGATCTGTTATTAACTTGCATTTGTTTCACACCAGTTATTTTCTGCTAGTGATGGCCATTACTCTGATTTGCTATGCAATGATTAAAGGGAAACCTGTGACGAAACACCAGTCTATGGAAAAAATTCCACTGGATGTGTAATAATTAGTAATGGGTTTATTATTTTGCAGATTTTGGAATAACTTGTGGTATACAATACTTGATCAAGGAATTGTAAAATAATTTATGAAATTGAGAGACTGTTTGTACTTTTATATACTTTGATCATGTTACTAAAATTGTTTTTAAATATTATTTATGTTTGTTTTTATGTATTCGTCACTCATACTGAACTTTAGGATGATGTGTATAAATATTTTTTGTTTGTGTATTTATTTATTTAAAATGAAATAAAGCCATAATATGAACCGCAAACACTTTTTATCACAAAGTAAAAAAACGAAGTGTTATTAGCAGCGAACCACAACTAACTGAAAATATTGACAGGTAGTGTATTTCATCGTATATTTAAAATTAGAATCATTCATTAAAAAGTTTAAGAAAAGGTGAAAAAATATTGTTTTGCCGAAATCGATACTAAAGTATACGATATCACTCCGCAAAATACAAAGTTACCTCGCAAGTTACTTTACAGACTTTTATGTCAAAATTTTACTTTGCGGACTCATCTGTCAAACTTTTTGCGCTACCTAAAATAACAAATATATTATTCTACAGTACTATTGGTAAATTTATATATTATTTACCTTTGATAATAATTTATCGGATTTAATACAGTTCACATGCAGACGTTTAAGAACATGTAAATAATAATGAAAATTATAACCAAATATTTGACAGTACTTTTGTTATCAGAGCCATCCTCGTCACAACAGCTAGCTGACGTTTTACAAATACATAATGCTATATATTTACGTTTTTCTTTAATAATACCTCGACACTAAAGTATTTTTTATTAATCATATGGTTTATTCTCCTAGGCTATCGCCTCGTAGAATAAATTCCATATTCGTAATAAAAATGCGTTTTTTTTATTTGTTTACTACCTATGTATTACCAGTGTGAACGGCAGAAGGATGATAGTCATTTGGTACTGGACAGAGCTTTTGTAGAGTTGCAGTTCTCTTGTAAATAAATGGTAAAGTAACCGTTAGTTTCTTCATGAACTGGATGGTTAAGAATGAGTTGATTTATTTTTGCGGAATATTGAAATTTAAGAAATGTTTCTAGCTGAACGCTATATCTATTTGATATTGAGCGCCTCGAATTGAATTTAATTATAAATAAATGTACATAATACGTATTTAATACTGATTTTTTGACTTAAAGAAACTCGTAAGTTTGAGCCCTCTAAATTCAACTCCCAAATTTAAAATTCATTATTTCCTATCTTTCCTAGTTAATCTAACCTTTAAACTAATTACTGAGCTAATTTTTAGTTCATTTGGCCCATTAATAAAAAAATTATTGAAGAAATAATGAAAAAAGGCAAAATCCACTAAAATTGTCAAAAATGGCAACTTTCTTGGGCCGTAATTAAAAAACCAAGCGAGATATCAAAAAACGGCCAAAAGTTTTGAAAGTTGCACACTTTAATTAACTTATAAACAAATTTTCAGCGATTTTTTTTTTTCGAGATTTTACCCAAAATCTGCCCGAACGAAAATTTTCAGGGCCTATAACTTGAAAATTAAAAAAGATACGGACATACGGACTTCACCATTGTATTCAGCTCGTCAAAATACATAAGCATGAAAATTTTCATTAAAATCGCGCAACAGAATAAATTGCTAGAGCAAAAATTCTGAAAATGGCCCAAAATCAGAAAAAATTCAAGGGGTTAGTATTGAAAATTTTCAAAAAAATTTCATCTCTTAAAATTTTGATTTATATGACCTATCCACCTAATTTCGACTCGAAACTTACGAAAAATTTAGTTTTAGAGATATTTAAGCCTTAGTTTTCGAGATATGGGTGATTTTATGCGGCACAGATTTGAGAAAAATTTTTGGAAAAATGTTTGAATGCCTATATCTCTCCAATAGAAAGAGATAATTCAAATCTGTTTAAATGAGCGTATTTAGCATACTTTATTTATAATATCAGTAAATTTTTGTAATAGTATCTATAAAATTACAAATTTTATAATCAGTCAAAGTTGACAGAACAAATATTGAAAAATTTCAAAAATCGACCAATTTTCGGAACCTATAACTTTAATACTAATAAAAAGGATTTGGGGTCTTTCACTAATGTCACAAAATGGTAAGTAAGTCATATATATTATAACGAGACAAAAATATCGTCCTAGATATAATAGAAGTTTAAAAAATATTTTTAATTATTAAGATATTTGAATTTTAAAAATAGCAATTTTATCGTCAAAGTATTATGTTTCTCTGCTTAAAAATCTCTCTCACAGATCTATTCTTTCCAAATTCTTTGTACTTTTCTTATTATTGAGCTGTTAGATTGTCGAAGTATCAAATGGTTGGCACTTAATTTGAATATTTTCGTTTTGTTTTGAATTTATGACCAAATATATAACACAGATCCACAACACATCATAACATTTTTGAAAAATCATTGTGGTTTATTGTATGACAATTAAGATATTTCAAAACTGCAAATTGTCTTCCATTTAGTTAGTTTCATAAAAAAATGTTTTAAAAAATAATAAAGGACCCCATTATGGTTGCTGGAATACGTTAAAAAATAAGTTTTGCTACGATTGGAAAAGAACCAATTAAAATAATAAATTAAGTTTATTTATACAAATACTGCATATAATAGGTGGGATACATTCATATAAAAGTCGTGTAAATAATATAAAAAATTGATAATAGTTGCCTAGCAACGTATCAAAACATAGTCGATATTGTTGTCATGGTTACGCGGAATATTCGATATAATACAAATAAATACAAGCTTAATACTTAAAATATGCACCAGCGCATATTTTTCGTTATTTTAACGAAATAAATTGCTTGAAGGGCTGCTGCATTCGTTAATTAAATCCTTGTTAGGTTTGAATGGTTGAAACTTTGATCCCTTTTTGCTGAAAATGGAACTATATTTTAATAAATACTGCACTTATTCATGATCAAGTAAAATAACTTACAATTTGTTTTTGGATATGTTTGGTATATTCTCTTTATTATCACTTGAATTGGAAATATATCTAGGGCTCTCAATACCGAAAGGGCTGTATAATTTGGTGGGTGTACGCCCTAAAATTTGTCTAGAATGCGTTTGCGGTGTCATGCAAGGGCTGGCAGGCCCTTCTTCCAGTAGCTGCCGTCGTTTGGTCGAAGGGCGAAATTTTTGTGAAAAGCTACCGATACTAGTTCGTACATTACTAAAAGTACGACTGATTTTTTCCGCACTTGTTCGAAACACACGTCTTGGATCATTTAATGAGAGCACTGATAAAACACTACGATCACTTTTCTGACTTAATTCAGAAGATGAACAATCTTTAGAATCTTTTTCTGTTTCAAAACGGTTTTGTAATTTTTGTCTGCAATTTTTACTCTTGTTTCGTTCAGAATTCGATTCCGATGAATTAAAAATATTTCTATGGAATGTAAATTGTACTGATGTATCGTTTCGCTTCATTTTGTTTGTTGTGTTTTGTTTTCAACGTACTTCTATTTCGAACTGTTTTTGAGCAACTAACGACCGTTACAACACTGTAACTGACACTGACAACTACGCTACGTTTTTTTACATCAGAAACATTCGAAATTTATATATTTTTCGTTATATTTTATATGTTTACTGGCATTTATTAATAACTTTCGTAAATAATACAGTTCATTAATATAATCAATATATTCTGGTTTAATATTTATGGGGATAAAGTGAATATAAGTACATGGGCGTAGACTTGTAGGAGGCATGGGGCAAAATGGGCAATGAAAAAAATATAAATAACTTTATAGTATTTTACTATGTAAACAAAAAATAATATCAGTTCAAATAAATATAATAGAATATTATCATATGAGGATTTTCTACTCTTGTAAATTCGTAAATAACTTTTAAAAACGATCGAAATCGGTTGAAAACACACTACATCAAAATAAAAAATGACAACTGACTACAAGGTCAACTGTCAGACGGCCGTAGCTTGGTGATTCATATTATGGCTTTAAAATGAACAGGAATCATCGATTTCTGGTTCTGTGATTGGCCGAGAAGAGTGAATTATAAATCCATAATATCAAATATTACAAATGTCGAATGTTACAAATCTCGAAATGTCGTATTGTAATCATTGCTTAGTAGATGAAACTACGACATTTGGTATCCTTCGTTTTCGACAGATGTGTTTTCCAGATTTGTAATATTAGTAATATTTGAGAAACGTATTTTCGCGGTTTGTAATATCCAAGCGATTCAACAAATGTATTTTCGAGATTTATAACATTTTTTATTTGTAATATTTCCAACATTCGACGTTCGACATTTGTATTTTCGATAAATGTACAAACTCTGAATTTAATTTTCCACATTATTATATTCGAGAAATGTAATATCGTGATTTGTATTTTAGTGAAATTTTTTTCGAGAAATATGTTATTCTTTGCCCTCTACAGAATGATTCATTGAGGTTACGTGCCCCTATGCCCAATACAACTCTACGCATATGACGTATGACATAAAACGATACCTGAATATATGTATAGGGTTGGTCCACCGCGTCATAGATGGCACTGGCGAAGAACATCTGAAAATTTAAAAATTTATCAATATAGAATATTTATAGCTTCAATGAAATTGGTATTAAATATTCTATTATATGTATAAAACAGTACTATTAGCAGCAAGTAATTCAAATTTTTATTGTTTATTTTTTGTATTTAGGAAAAAAGACAATTTATGTAAATTATATTGTTTTGTACTTGAACATTGTCATAATTTATAATTATGAAAGGAATATATTTTCCTGTTTTTGTTAATTAGACACAGGACTAAACAAATGACCAGCTATCAGATTTAATTAAAAATTTCAGTCTTCGATTTCAACAGAAACAAATGGGATATCTAGAAAGTAAGATAAGATAAAATAGATAGCGTTATTATGTAGATTATTTTATGAAATAATTTAGTATTGTGAATAATAGCGAAATGAACAGTGTTGCAGAGTGTGGTGAATATATTAATAATTTTAGTGAGTTAATGTGATTGGTACAATTTAAAATGAAAACCAAATGGATTACTTCTACAGACCAGGATCAGAATTTTGCTGGACAGCCGGTAACTCTTTATTCATTTATTTTGAACTAAAATGCTAACAACAGTACCTGCATATGACAACTTATTATATTTACGTACACATTTTGAACAAAACAATGTATTTTTTTTTTAATAAGTTACAGAGTATAATATGTGACATAAAGTTAGTTAAATAGTTGAAGAAATATGTAACCATGTAGGTAATTAAAACTAAATATAATTTCGGGTAATAAATAATAACATTATACTATATTTACGACAGTTATGGCCAGTAGCGTTAAGAAAACTTAAAATTTAAACTTGGATTAAATAAATATAAGAAAATCATTGCTGTGAAATATTCGATTTGCTTTTGTCCAATTAAACCAAGTTTAAAATTTAAGTTTTGTTGGTGCAAATGGCCCTTAGTCTAATACTAGTTGAACAAATTCAACCAAATACAAGTATTTTACTTTAAAATACTGATCCAATAGATTTCCAGATTATGTCAAAATAAAATGCAAATTAATTTTCCCTTAAACATATATAATAATAATATAGCAGCTCTAAAATGTTTAATATGGAAAAACATAAAAATTTTCCGGTACCGGGAATCGAACCCGAGCCTCCTGGGTGAAAGCCAGGTATCCTAGCCACTAGACCATACCGGAGTATTGTATGTAAGGATGTATCATACTGCTGAAGAATGGTATTTCATTATAGGAATTGATTTATTAAAGAATTTTTTAAAAAGCGGTTGCCGAAACCCGGGATTGAACCGGGGACCTTTAGATCTTCAGTCTAACGCTCTCCCAACTGAGCTATTTCGGCTTATGTTTATATAAAGATGCTAACCTATATATGAATAGGACAATCTTACTTTTTTTACTCATAGTTAATAAATAAAAACATGATTCTGTAAAATTAACAAAATTTAAAGAAAAAACCGAGTGAACAATATAAACAAGTATGTTGTTTACATGTTTTCTTGACAATGAATTCCGTACATTAATTCGAAACTTTGAATTGTAATAAACATATTATAGAACTTTTGATAAAATAAATTGTAAAAATCCAAGCTTAAGAATAATCTAAAATATTAAATTTAACCCCTAAGCCGTAAAGTTATCATCATCAGTAAAGGAATAAAATCAAAATTACATAAATTGTACACCAAGCCAATGATCAAGATTGAATTCATTTTGAACTACGAGCCCAGAATCATATCATTTGGCCCAGTTAAAATCATATAAAGATAAATTGTTTAATACTCCATATTTATTTCTGAAATTCTATCATTTTTACTTATCGCACATACATATATGTAAGGGAGGTATTATGTTTATGCTACGAATTGATTATATTTTGGGAACAATTCATCATCAGTAAGTGATAGATTTGAAAGCCTAACAGGGTTTTTGGGCATATCTTATTAAATATACGAGATAGATTAAATTTCATTCGGATAAAATAAAAACTCAACTTCTATTGGACAATTTAAAAGAAAATTAAAAAAACACTTGCTCTTGTCACAATAATTATAAGTTATTTTGTATAATATGCTGTTTTTTTTTTTTCTTGTGTATTCACTAGCATTGTATATTATATTATGTGCAGCTAATATCAAATAAATATTATTATTATTATTATTATAAAAAAAGATGTAGAATATTACCTGCAATCATTATTTGCAATATTTGTCTATATTTTATTATAAGATTCAATTTCTGTGTTCGGGGTACCAGCCAATACCTTTGGGTCAAATGAAATGTTAATTTGTTATTATTTTAGTTGTTATATTTCTTTAAAATATTCCTAAAAATAACAGAGTTTAGCATACAAATAAAATAAGGTCAATAATTTTCTTAAGTCTTAATTGGGAAAAATTCTATGATTTTAAGCTCGTATTGTAAAAAACAAATGACAATTATTGTTAAAAAAATACTGAAGTACACGATATCACTCCATGAAATTAGCTAAAATAGTAGCTAAAGTTAAACTTTACAGACTCTTATATCAAAATAACAAACATAATTCTATAATACTATTGATGAATTTATATATTATTTACCGTTAATAATAATTTATCGGAGTTAATGCAGACCATACATGTAAGTAAATAAAACTGAAAATTATAAGCAAATATTTGACACTTTGACAGTACTTTTGTTATCACAGCCATCCCCGTCACAACATCTAGCTGACGTTTTACAAATTCATAATGCTATTTATTTATGATTTTATATTCTAAATAATATTACTAACATCATTTATTTGAAACATTTTTAGCAGCTAATCTCATATTCGATATAAAGTGATTTTATTGCTTTATGTGTCAAGTATAAACTTTCAATTTTACTATTGTTTTCAAAATCAAGTCATTTCTTCGTATTGTCATCAAACTTAAAATGATGAAGTTTTGTTGCTCTGTGAGTTATAGAATACACTGTCACACATCCATCCATCTATCCACACAGACGTCACCGAGAAAATGGTTAAAACTTA
Organism: Poecilus cupreus; assembly: GCA_963942605.1. Classification (NCBI taxonomy): domain Eukaryota; kingdom Metazoa; phylum Arthropoda; class Insecta; order Coleoptera; family Carabidae; genus Poecilus; species Poecilus cupreus. The sequence goes on along the minus strand of OZ012716.1, from coordinate 3,211,996 downwards.
TATTACGCATAAGAAAGTAACAATTATTTCTATTTATAATTCTATCAACGCTTAGAAATTCCTTGTATTTTCGAGTTGATAAAGAAAATATGCCACATAACATAAACAAGACACGTCAGACTATAGTCTCTTATCAAAAAACTACATACACATTCAAAACGAGCACATTCTATACTACAACAAACAAAATTATAATTATCACCAAGCACGTACAATAATCAGCGACGAACGTCACACCATGCAGCAGGTGATTGCATTTTCCAAACAGTCAGTTGTTAAACTCTGAATCAAAACATGTGAAGTATCGAAACAAACACAACACGCGGCAATTACTTCGTGAACCGCCGAGATTTCAACTGTCGACACGCGATGTTTTATTGTTTCCGGCCCGATGAATCGTCCGATAAACCGGAAGTGTAAATGATAATTTGGGATTTTGTGTCAGTCATCGTTCGTCTTCGGGTTACTTTTGTTGAGTTGTGTTTCGGTTGTGTTTGAATTTAAGACAGTTTGTGACGTTCTGTGGAATTATAATTATTGTTTTAAAATTGCAGATTGTTGTTATGTAAGTGATGTAATTTTATTGTTCTTTTTTGCTAAGTATCATTGAAGGTTTGAAAGGAACTATATATTATTTTTTATAAATAGGTATTAAGTCACTGAAGTATAAGAACAATAGAATGTATGATAATAGAATGATTACAGCTCAGTGGCTACCAAATTATTTTAACTTTTTTTGGTTTTAGTTTTTAGTATATTAAGGAAATTGAAAAAAAAACACTGAAATATAGTAATACTGGAACGCTAACTTGTAGGCTATAGGTAATGAAAGCGAAAACCAAGCTTGAGACAGATAGATGTTCGAAGGCCACCCTTCTTTGTCACGGTTGCTATGTAAAAAAATGATAATAGTATATTATTATATAAGTGATTTTAGAGAGTTGATTATATGCAGGAAAAAAGTGAATTATATGCGCATATATATGCACTGATTTTTTGGGAAATATGCACTATTTGACGGCTGGTAACCGCACTTTATACGAAAAAATATATCACTTACCCAGATCTGCGTAAGCAGAGTGCCCCACCCATAATGAGTAAAAGGCGTGATGATATATTTATTTTTTTATTTCATGCATTATTTATGCACAAATATGACAATATATGTAGCAAAATATGCAAAAAAAATTATTAAATTATTAGATAAAAAGTATAAATGAATGCATTATGAATTTTATTGCACAATACAGTCTTAATCCTGATTCACAATTAACAAATATACTACTAATATACATATAAACTAAATCTATAAATTTGATATTATAAGATTAGGACATAGGTATTTAAATAATTATAATAACAATTAAATCAACATTTTCTAAAAAAAAAAGTGAAACATAAGTAAAAGATATATCCAACTGAGAATTCTCGGTCTTATATTTATTGTAAACACTTTTACCAGCATTCGTGTATACAATGAATACCTACCGTTACCTTTACAGGGATTTCCCTACAAATATTAGAGTTTACTGGTTTGTGTATTTGCTTATTATATTGTTTATTGCTTTTTCTGTTACATTTTTCTATTTATTGCGGCCTCCTCCGATATTTGGGAATTATCAACGTGCATTACCAGAAATTTCATATTGTTTATCACTAGACAACATCTAGACCTTTATTAAGGTCATCAAATGTTATAGTGTGAATAACATGCTATGTTATTTTATTAGTAACGTTATACATGGTAAACATATTAAAAAATATAAATACAAAGTATAAATAAAACAAATCTATTCAAAAATTGCATATGCATATAAACATAATAATTATAGAAAATATGTTTCAGTTATATAGAGTGTAACATTAATTGAACATAGGCGTTTAACATACACTGATAAAAATGTTTTTTGGAACAGATTCCTCTTAGTCTTAAATGAAGAGAAAAATTTATTTGAATAGTGCCAATCCGATTTCGTTTTTACTGAAAACTTTGGAGGTTTAATAAGTATTCTTGTATGGAAATTAATTTAGTTTTGAAGGAACATTTCACATATCAAAGTATTCCACTGAAACTCATTATGGGGACGAAGTAGTTTGAATAGGAGTAGTTTTAATTCAAAATGATATTGTTTTAAATAAAAACGTTTTGTTTAAAAATAAAACAACTTCTTTTTCATTATTTTTAAAAACACTTTTATTTCAATGCATAAAAAATAAGATAAATAAATTTTATATTCAAATTTAATATTTTCTTGAAACAAGAAGTTATTTTTATGAGGATAGAAAATCAGATTTTACTTGTACAAAAGTAGCCAGTTATCTTTAGACAAAAACGCTTCAAATAAATGTAAATTAAATTTTGCATCTATGTCAGTAATTAATCACATTTCATTTTCCTCCTTTTATAACCGAAATAGGGGCCTATTCTGTAACTTACCTGTTACCTGTTAGTTTTTAACGACCTGTTAATAGCTATTAACATTCCTAGCGATGTTATGAGTCTAACAAGTCTAAGTCAACATTACAGCACACGCAATTATTAAGTAATTAGGTCGGATAGTTTATATAATATTGTTTACTTGTGACACTTATTTTGCTAACTTAGGACTTTTACAAATATATATATATATATATATATATATATATATATATATATATATATATATATATGTGTTAATAAGTATGTTAGAAAAGGAGGAAGGAGGGAGTGAATAAAGGTGTGAAGAAGTTAGTAGAGTAGTAACGTAGTAAATTGATCATTGCAAGTTTTAAATAAAGATAAAGTAAGTCAGATCCGGATGCAGTCTTTTATTGTTGCTGATTCCCAGTCTCGACGGAACCCCATTGTTACATATGGGGGCAGCATTTTTGTGCTCATTTGTCAGACCAGCGTAGCTTAGACATTCTGTATTGGTTGCTCGCGGGACTCAGTAGGCTACGAAGATTTCCAAGTCGAAAGTGGTAGTCGATAAATTGTATAAGATTCAAGAAAGAAGATGTACGGCCAGAGAAGATTCAACTACAATGACAGAAAACGCACTGTGCAATGTTACAATTGCGGCAGAAATCATTACGTCAGGCAGTGTTGGCAACGATTTAACAATCAATGGAGAAGCTACGAAGAACACGAGCGCTACAGAAGATATGAAGAGAATCAGCGTGCCACGAGGTATGAATATCAACAAAATTACCCGGACAAACAAGAAAGAAGAATAGAAGAACCTTTCGATATAGAAAAAGAGACAATAAAATGCTGGTTTAGAAGAGCCTATTTACGATATTAGGCCAGGAGGAGGAAAAATACATAATTTGTGAACATCTTGGTGGCCTTTTGATCGATGAATGCGTTCTATGATGTTTGGGATGTCTGATTCCCAGGAAAAACTACTGTCTGTGCAAAAAAAAAACTGAAGAACAAACAAATGAAATAGAAGCAGCTGTACCAGAAAATAGAAGAGAAGGAACTTGAAAGCGCTACAGAAACTTGAGGTAATTCACGAGTGTGTTAGTTGTCTGTTCCCAAAACGAGGTTGCTGCATTTATGCAGAACAGGAAGAAAAACAACAGGAACCACTAGAAATTGCCAAAGAAGTATTCTACGAGAGAAGCGGTGGACTCCGAAGCAGAAGAAACTGAAATAGGGGAACAAATAATAGCAGATTTTAAAGCTGAGGGTGCGTTAGAGAGAGCAACAATCGTGAGTATCCTTGTCAATGACGAATTCTGCGCGAGAGGAGCGGAGGACTCCGAGACAGAAGAGACTAAACTTAAAGAAGAAATAATTGAAGATTTTAAAGCTAAGGAGTGTGCGTTAGAGAGCACACGAATTGAGAGTACCCTAATCAGAGAAGAAAGTGAAGCGATAAACGATTGTCAAAACCAGGTTCAGCGGGTCATCAGAGATTCTAAGGGTAACAGCAGCAAAGGGCAGAAGAGAAATAAGAAAACAAAAGTGACAAATATCAGAAAATCAACAAATTGTCCATCAAGCAACATACAGGTTCGTGTAGGGTGAAATTTTATAAAATTTCGAATAAATGTCGAAAATCCAAGCAGTACCGGCCCTTTCACGGTAGAAATTACTTAAGTCCAAGAAGAAAACAAATAGGTACCAAGGAAAATCATGCATCACAATATAAACTTTAGAAGGTGGTGGTGTTTATACGGACAATTTTGTCGAGATGAATGTTTTTAATAAATTTTCGTCAAGTGTTTAGGTTTTAAGGACATTTAGATATGAATATTTTTGTAATTTTATATATGATGGTATTGTATTTTTATATATTTTTTATTTGGGAAATTTCTCGAAGAATGGAGGAATGTAACAAGTCTAAGCAGCACATTACAGCACACGCAATTATTTTTTGCAAGGAAAACTAATTTCCCTGTGATCAGGATTTCATGTTACACCTGTATATTTATTTTTATTGACGATCGTTTAAAATTAGTTATTCACATTTGTTGAAACCGGGTGTAAATTATGTATTTATAATTATTATCATGTTAAGTTATAGTTTAATGTATTTTTCAGAAATTCCTGTTTGTCATTTGCGGTTAAGACTTTACAAAAATAAATAGTAATAAGTATAAATATTTACGATGATTAAGTGTGATTATCTTTATTATACGTTGTCATATATTGTTACTCCGTTTTATTGAATTATAATTCGAATAATGATAGAAACTTGATTTCTTTGTACCTACTTTACTTTCTTTTTATAATTTTAACCTCCCGCACATTTTTCTCTAACTGCCTTCATTTACGAATTACAACACGTCAAAGAAAAATGAATTTTTTCATTTTCGAATAAATCTGCTAACCAGTGCATAAAAGAAAACCATGGTTGAAAAACGTCAATTTTGACATGTGTCATAATTGAAAAACCATTTTTTTGAAAGGATGAGCTTTTCAATAGTGGTGGTACGTGCTCCTGCATTGTTTGATAAGAAATTTATGGCTGGAGGTATTGTTGTGCCCACAACAGATTTTTTTATATTGCTGTATCTTTTTGCCTATTCATTTTAACGCAAAAGTGTAAATACAAAAGTTGTTCAGAATTTAAAAATTCAGTTAATAAAACTTATTTGGTAACCTAAATTATAGTATTTCACGGTATATCAATTTCAATATCTATTAACGAAATCATTTAAAATTATACGTTCATATTTAAATGTTCAATTTTAGTTTGTTACATTCAGAAAGATGTAGAATAATATTGGCTACAATTTTAAATTGAAACTTTTTTTGCATTTTCTTCCATTTGAAAGTTGTTTAGATGGCAGGTTATGGAAGGTACTAAAATATATGAGTATTCTCATCCGCCATTTTAGGTCCAACTGTCATAAGTAAAACAAATTATTGGAATCCAGTTACTTTAATTATCTTATGGTTGATATTGTGATCTATCGTTCCTTCAAATATTGTATTTCACATCTAACAAACAAGTGTACAGTGTTTAATAATATGTTGCCGTATAATTTGTGTAGTTGGATTTTACAGAATTTCAAGAAATATATTTTCTGGCTGAATATAAATACTGTACAAAATAAAATTTTGCGCACATTTTAAAACATTTACCTGTAAATATATAATACAATAATCGAAGAAATGACATATCACATTAATATTAATAAATATCAACTTCAAATTTGACAGATATAAATTTTAAATGTTTTTTGTTTCTTTTTCAAAGTAACTGGATTCCAATAACTAGTTTTATTTATGACATTTGTACCCAAAATTGCGGACGAGAATATCTACATTCTTCTAGTGCAAAATAAATTTATCCAAAACTAATTAATTGATTATTCCAGATATCAATGATTTTTCATATTTTTCATGAAACAGTTTCAGAACCTCATTGACCTACCTACGTTATAAAGAAACGTCAAAAACTACAAATGAATCATTCAAAAAATTGCGAAACAAATGTACGTGCCCACTCATAAGTCTGAATGAAAATAACAGATCTTAATTGAGTTTAAATAGTGAAAAATTTTGATTAATAATTCTAGTAGGTAGGTATTCAAGACTTTACGTCAAAATCTTTTATTCAGTTTGCAATCGTGTTTAGTAATTAATTTCTGGTACTTTTAGCAATATTTTGTAATTAGTAATTGTTGAGATATCTAACTGAAAATCTGCTACATTCAGAAATGCTATGTTTATTTGTTGAACAAGATATAATCATATTTCTAATTTCTTAACTAAGCCAAGATTTCTTTTATCTTATCTGGTAGGTGTATTACACATTTTTCGGGTAATTATATTACACAATTGTACAAATAAATAAGTTCTACGAGTAATTAAAAACAATAGATTTTAATATTCTAAATGATTATAATGATCTCAACAAACTTTCCTGTTATAATTGCGATAAAAATATTTTATAATATAAGAATTTCTTTTGCTGTTCGCAAGAGGCTAATTATTGTTTTCGTATTTTAATTATTGTTAGGTTGTGTTGTTTGTTCTGTTGTGCTTAATCTCGAATGCATATTTTTGTTTTTGACATGAGTTTTGTACATAACACATAACATTATTGTAACTACATCATTTCTACACTTTTGCTTTTGGATAAAACTATTTTAAAGAATTCTTTCCTCTTTGATAGTGATATACATGTTTCAGGGTTCCTGGTATACAACTTTAAAGAGTGTATGGATGGATGAATTTATGGATGTGAGTATGGATCTTTCATGGCCGATATTATAATAGTTATTTACGATACAAGTACGTAAAGCTAGTCTTTAGTCACGAATGTAGCGAGTGTTTTAAGACCCCTGAGTGACTAAAGACGCTTTACGCATGTGTATCGTACAATATTTTATCTACGATATGAAAAACCCAATAAATATTAAGAAAAACTTTTATTTATGAATTAAGATCACAGTATTAAATGATTAGTTTGCCATGATAACCAAATTTTAGCAAATTTGGCGTATTTAAAAATTTTAATCACTGGTTGCTCGGCAGCGCGTGACTAATGACTAAACAACTGTTTTACAAACTTGAAACTAACAACTAAACATCAATTTTACATATTATCGTAGATAAAGAAATTTAAACTCCAGTTAAATTTACTTCTAAACTAAATTTGTATCAAGATATCCAAATGTCAGTCAAATTTTTGACGGCAATGTTAAGTAAGTTATAAATATGAAATTGTCAAAATAGTGAAATAGTATTCTAGGGTCTGTTGAAAACTATTAAAAATTTTAACTAGACTTAATACATCCCCTAAATATAAAAGATATTTGATGTTAAATATTTCCATCACATACTTGTAAGGGAGGTGTAGGCATCATGCAAAAATTCGGTAGTGAGTTTTCGGTGGATGAGCATGTTTTAGAATAGAATTTTAATAGTTTCGCATAGTGTGTGTCTGTCTGTTTATCTTTTTGTGTGTGGAACTCAGGAGTTACAGTTTCTAAAAATCTACTGAACTGAAAATTGTGATATCGCCTTCGGCTCGGACTACAAACTTTTTGCTCGCGTGGAATATGTGCCATTCTATTACTTGTTGTAGAATATACTATTCTATAACAAGATTTTGGAAATTATACAAAAGACACAAATATAAAACTGTTGAAAACATCAAACTCAAATATATAAAATTAAAACAAACAGACGTAACTATAGTAACTAAACCAAGATACTTCATATATCGCGCAAATATGCGGCTCTGATTCGTCGAAATTATTCCATACGCGGAGTATGGAATGATAGTTGTTCCAATATAGTTTTTAGTTGTAGAATGTGTAGTTTCCAAAACAATGTTATAGAATAGTATATTGTACAACGAGCATAGAATGGTACTCATTTCCTACGAGTATGAAACTTTGTAGCATGAGCCGAAGGCGAATGCTGCAAATCATACAAGTATGAAATGGACATTCCATGCGAGTTGTACACTATACTTTTTCTACGACCACGATATTATTTCCTAATTCATTTAATATTAATAAAAAAATTGTCTCGCTTTCATCATTCCAATTTTTGACTATTCTAAATAAGTATCCTAGTAATGGCACCTGTACTTAAATGAACTGATCTGTATTGAAATAGTAACAAAACAAATTCATTTCGCACGATGCTTGCAATGTACCTCATATCCCTAGCAACAACAAACATACAATGAGCAGATTTCTCAGTGGTCGTAGAAAAAAGATATTTTGATTACGTTAAGTAATAATATTTTTATGGAACTTAATCCAAAAGTCTGTTACATAATTTACTGTGTTCTGAAAGTTTCCTCAACTTATTGATACTTTTAATTATTATTCGTAAATAAATTAAAGACGCTAAAATTCCGAAATTCCTGTTTTACCGACAAAATAACCAGAATGTTCCGAATCAGAACCATTCTTTCAAGAACCTCAACTTTACCATTTGTACCACAACGAAACTACAACCACAATCGTGGTTCAATTACGAAATATACAATTAATCGAAAACTTTGACCCGTCACAATACTTCCCTTACGTATATATGCAAAAGCCGAAAATAGAGATTAATTAATATTGAGGTATATTTATCACGCGTAGGGCTGAAGCTACCTCGTCTTCTTCGACCACCGTTTCCAAGTTCACGCTCACATTTCTCGACCTTTAACCTTGCGATGTTTCTGTTCCACGTGACTTCTGACAATGTCATTATCTGCTGCCACCGGCCGCCTCTATGTTGTTACGTGTTACCTAATGTGTTTGTCAAGGTCTTGTGCGTGTGTGTGTGTGTGTTCGCGGCGGTGGCATGTGCGCGGCGCGGCATCGCCAGTGTCAAGTAGCGTGTTTTGTATTTTGTGTAGAGTGCATCAGTTGTGTTATTATTTTTGCATGATATGAAGTTTGTGCGGACTCTGGAATACATGGTTGTTAGGTATGTGGATTCTGAGAATGATTGGCAAGTTTTATTTGGATTTGAAGGTCTTAATAATATGTTGCAGAAAATTAAAATACAAAATAGTATATTTTACGCCAAGGTTGCGAAGACAATCATAATTGATCCAAGGGTGGTAGCTTAAGCGATATAAGGCGCTAATGGTGTAAAATTTAAATGTGGAATAAAGGAATTTCAATGCTGTTTTATTGATATTGCTGTAAATTTTTACCTTTTCACTTTACAGCAAAAGTGTAAATACAAAATATTTGTATTTCACGATATATCAATCAAATTAAAATCAACATTTATTAGGAAAATTGTAAAACAGTCATGGAAAATTAAGCAAAAAGAAAAATATTTGACATTTCAGAAAACAGATTTAGATTTATTTATTTACGGGTTGTATTATTTTTTGTAGAAGTGGGATAAGAGCATTATTAAGATACGCATGTGAAATCACATAAGTATATTAATAATGCATTATCACACGTATATTGTACAATATTTTATCTACGCTCGTCCAAAATTAAAAAATTTAAATAATGTATGGAAAATAAATCCAAGTAGTTGCTGTAAAAATGGTTTCAAATCCATGACGACCACAATTTGACATTAAGCAACTATGTAGCTGTTTTTCATAAATTTTTGAAGCATTTCGTAAAAATGAGTGATTTAGAAAGTATTTCGTCGAATCTAGAAGAACAAGCTTACAAAATTATTAACTAATTAAATGTTAATTAATTTAAAGAATTGTAAAGATTCTATTATCAACATTTATAACAAATAGTACTTTAATGAAAACGAGTGTGGTAATGAAGCTCTTAACCCACGCAAAATGAGTGGGTTGTGACATTTAACTCACGGGCGTAGATAATAAATTTAAAACTGTTTTATGAAATGACAAAAAAAATTGTTAAATTTCCCATGATCGTGTTACAATTTTTAAAATAAATATTAATTGTGAATTATAATATTGAGGTAAATAAATGGACCTCACTGCAATCAACTTTAAATTCTGAACAACTTTTATATTTTCACTTTTGATATAAAGTAAATGAATAGATAATGATTTACAGTAATATAAAAAGATTGCATTGGAATCCCTATATGGCACATTTAAATTCTGCGCCCGGTATATAAAAGTGTATACAAATTCCAAAACAAATATTCTCCTAATCCTGGTACACTCAAAGAAATTACTTCATGTGCCAAGAAAATGTTTAGTTTTCTTTTCGTGTGCATTCGTTGAAGAAAATTTAATTCTTACAAAATGATTAGGTACAATTGAAAAAAATATGTTAATTTTAAATATAAATTTTATTGATCTTTTTTCTGCATTGAAAGAAAATGAATATATCATAAATTTCGTTTTTAAAAATAATGAAAAAGAAGTCTTAATTTTAAACAACACGTTTTTATGTATAACGATAACATTTTGAATTAAAATTACTCCTATTCAAAATAACTTCGTTCCATGAGTCTCAGTTCAATACTTTGATATGTTTATTCAAAACCAAATTAATTTTCATACAAGCATATTTATTAAACCTACAAAAGTTTTCAATGAAAACGAAATTGTATTGGCACTATACAAATAAATTTTTCTCTTCATTTAAGAGGAATCTGTTTGTTCCAAGAAAATGTTTTTATCAGTGTATACTTCAATAAAAGAATATAAATATTTGAAAATATTGAATTTTTGAGAGCGTCAAAATGTTTCATAATTAAAAGTAGCTTTTTGTAGTTCAATAATAATCCATTATAACTTTTGGTATTATGAAGCAAGCAGTAGTGCAAATAAATGCATGATTCCAAAAGATATAACAATTTTGACCCATATTTGTCTTCTCGCAAAAAAGGGTTTAGATACAAGTTTTTAATTAATGAATATTGAAATAACGCAATAATAAATTATTAATTTATCATACGAAGCTTCGTTCTCTGTTTTTGATTTGACAAACCTTTCAACAAAGTTTTCAAAGGATAGATTTGATAAAAGGTAATGTTCAATGAACAGTATAGAAAACGCTGCAAGTGATTGTTGTCGAAGAGTCGAACGTAAATTATGTTTTCTGAAACCGGAAGTACTATTTTCGCGCATAAAATGCAGAGCAAAAATAGTATTTCCCTGACTAGTCATGAAAACGTTAAAATGTTCTATTACCTTAGCAACGTAGTTCCGAAAACGTATTTAAACGTTCTATTACCTTATAAAAACGAGAGAAACGCACTACTAAATGCATAATAGATTGTAGAATTGAAGTGTGGAATATAGGGATTTCAATGCTATTTTTTTATATTATTGGAAATTTTTACCTATTCACGCAAAAGTGTAAATACAAAAGTTGTTCAGAATTTAAAAATGCATGCAATAAGGTTTACTTGGTTACCTAATAGTTAGTATTTCACGATATATCAATCAAATTAAAATCAATATTTAATTAGAAAAATTGTAACACGGCCATATAAAGGTAAGAACTCTAAAATTCGCTATTATATTATTATAATCTTCTACGAAATTTTCACATTAAATAATACATTATAATAAATAAATCTAAATTTGTTTTCTGAAATGTCAAATATATTTCGTTTTTGTTTAATTTCCCATGGCCTAGTAAATATTGATTATAATTTGATTGATACATCGTGAAATACTAATATTTAGGTAGGCCTTATTGCATGCATTTTTAAATTCTGAACAACTTTTGTAATTACACTTTTGCTGTAAAGTGAATAGGTAAAAATTTATAGCAACAAAAAAATAGCATTGAAATCCCTATTCTAGATTTCAATTCTACACCCAATATAATTTAAAATAGAACTTTCCTATTACTACATTGTTTTATTCACCTCAAGAATATATGGAGGAGTTGGAATGAAATGCACTTTGAGTCGTATGTATTAAGTAACTTTATTCGATGTTATTTTTATTATTTTTTTGACTTGTCATAAATGTATCTTTATCTACATGATCAATAAATTTACATACATATAGAAAATCAGATTTAATTTTTAAATTTAATTAATTTTTATTATCATATAATTAGGGGCGTACAAACCGGGGGTGGGGGAGTAGAGCGGGCAGTGCCCCCCCCCCCTGTAAATTTGATTGAGGGGGCAAAGACTGCGTTTTTCAGATTGTTAACATATTTTTTATAAATAAATTATATCAGTTAAATGTTTTCCGTTGGATAGAATAGTAACGTTGTTTTATATATTTTATTTTATCTGACTATATTTTATTTATTATAATATATTCAGTGTTTTAAATTTTGTCGAAGAGATTCATCTATTGTTTGTTCATATTTATTTATTTATTTATTCATACTTCTAACATGTTTTGTATTAGTTTCTGTTAATATCACCTCCTGAAGAAGACGTATGTGGCGTCGAAACCGGTCGAGGTAATATTTTAATAACATATTGGCTGATTTCCAAGAGTTTTATTTATATCTAACATCCAACCAAAAAATAGTCCTTATCATTCAACAGATTTATTGTTCATACGTTAAAGCTAATAGGTGACTTGTATCTGTCTATCCTCCAGGTGGGCCTCCTAATCTCCCCAATCAACGAGCGATGGCCCCACCGGTCCACGGTGTCCACCCGCGCCATCCACAACTACAACGCCGTGGTGGTGCCCCGCGCACCCTCAGCCGCCGAGGACGAGGCCGCGGGACGCGACAACTACGTGTTTAGCGGCGACGAGGGTGCTCTAGCCACGGCGATGCCGCTCAGCGCGCCCGCCAGCCCCAGGCTCGCTTCGTCTACTCTCAGCCTGGCTGGAGACACTACCACGATTAGTAGTGATAAGACTGAGGCAACGGGCTCCACGACCAAGTTGGTGGAGTACCATAGTGATGTCAGTGTAAGTCACTTTGTATCTTATCTTTATCTGTCACCCTGAATATAATGTAAGTGATTTAATTGCTGAGGTTCACTCCTTCACTTTTTTACCTACCACCTACCTGTAGGTAAGGGAGGTATTGTTTTTAGTTTAAAAATTGGGTAGTAAGTTTTCAATGAATAAGCACGTTTTAGAGTTATTTTGAAAGTTGTAGAACATTTAATATTACATGTGTTTTGATTACACTAATTTTATTAATTTTCATTAGATTTAAAGATTATTTTTTGACGTTTCTTTAAACCAATGAAATGCTTTATTGTATGTCACGTGTCTGCGTTCTAACCAATCCTGTCATTATTATACTGAGAATATTGCTATTGGATTATAACGAAAAACTAATCAGCTCTTCCAAAGGGGAAACAATTGATATATGGGTAATTCGCTGAAACCATTATCTTGCGTTTATAATAAAAATTAAACTTAAAATCAATAGCATAACCTTTATTTTATGCCATTTATACCTATTATAGCTTAAAATAACAAATTTTAATGTGGAACATTGATAATTTGAATGCACGCGTTTATAATTGGAAAGGGATATAATATTTGTCATACTTTGTTCTTTATAATTTTTACATGTTAATATAAAATATCATAAGAATGTGTCAGTGACACATAGGTTAACAGTTCCAAAGAATTGCCTATTTACAAATTATCAAAATTTACGGTTTAATAGTTTTTGAGTAACCATAACTCCAGAGATCCATACAGACTAACAGACACACACACTCAGACATCACACAAAACTATTCAAATCGTAATCTAGGAACCCTAAAACGTGCTCATCCACTGAAAACTTACTACCGAATTTTTAGCATGAAGTTACGAGTTGATCAGATTTTGGTAGTAATCTATCAACTATTTAAAAGAAAAATGTTTTGTTCCTCATTAGAGAGGAAAATATAGAAGTGTTACCAATATGAATGTTATTTACAAAAAACATATTATAAAAATTATAAATAAATTCCTAATTTGATTGAAAATCCTTATTTTAGTGATATACATAATTTAAATTATCATACAATTATATCTTATATTTTTCTTTTTCTTATTAAATCACAATTTGGCAACTTATTTAACATTGGTTCATTGGCAACACTGCTACACCGCCTTGTGTCTGATAACCTAACTTTTAACGTGTCAGTCTGTCAGTTGTGTTCTCAAAGTGAATTTTAGGTCCGAACAAATCGTTTTTAGAAACAAATGTTATGTCTAACACGAGAGGAAAGCTCTTCTTCCACTCTCGTTCGAAATGCCTCACTCGCTGCGCTCATGAGGCAAACTTCGAACTCGAGGGGGAAAAAGAAGCGCTTTCCTCTCTAGTTTGACAAATAACTATAGCGCTATAAACTGAAAACGTGTATCTAACCATAGTTATATTTCCAATTATAATTCGGTTCATTCTTATTATTTATTCTAAGTTCGATTTATATTCTCGAAGAGTATAAATGAATGTAGGTACAAAACATAATCACTTTATGTTATAAGTACCCACATAAAACATTTCCGTAATAGCACATTTACTTCTCATCCGACGATCGTATTTTTTCTTTACGCTCTATATGTTACGGTCAGTGATTTTGAAAGGTCATTAACGTTAATAATTTCCTATTCCATCCGACCTAATTAACCACCCCTCGCTTTTAAATTTACCATTAAATTATGTCAAAATATTTTAATTTAAAATTGTAATTATTTAAAAATAATAATTTCAAAAATAATGAAGGAACCTTGAGACAATGGATGAGAAATGTTTTGATAAAGATGCTAGGAGATGAAACAGAGATAATTTTAAATTTGTGAGAGAGCTTTTGTCAGCTGCGCCAAACAAATTATTATAACAGTTTGAAAAGAAGGCGAAAGTAGATGTGACATTATGAAAATTACGCGGAACATCGAGTACCGGGATTTTAAAGATAAATATTATTCCATCACGAACAGTGACAGTTATTAGAAGACGCTGAAGTTGATACATTGTGCAAGCATTAAAATATAACACGTTTATTTATTTTATTGGCCGACGAAAAAAAAAGCAGGAGGTTCTCAATTTGACGCGCATATTTTTATATATATGGCCACGCATAACTTTTTACAGAGTACTTAGATTTTAATGATTCTTTTTTTATTGGATAGGGTACCATTTAAATTTGAATAAAATTAAAAAGAACCAACAAACTTTTTAACAAAAAATTAAACCACGAACAAAGACACTGAAAACTGAAAATGAAATAAACCTTTTTGGATTTAATAAATAAGCTCCTAAACTAAAGTAACTAATTTTGAGTCGATGCCAAACATACAATCAACGAACATCGACTCAAAATTAGTTACATTCGTTACACTAAAGATCGTAGATAAAATTATATGTGATATACGTATTAAGTGATTTATTTCATTTGTAACTTGTTCATAAAATGTCAATTTTAACTCTTATATCATTAATAACTATTACTTGTTACTTACACTTATACTAAAGTGTTCAAAAATCGTCATTTAAAGCTCAGCAATCATTAAAGTTACCCATTATACGACGATTTTGAGCAACGCAGTGTTGGCAACAGTAAAATAATTATTGTGTAAGTACAAGTAGGATAATTTTGGCAGACATATGGCGCATTGTAGTAAATTTATAAGTAAAATGAAACAATATGTTCTAGAAGAATTAACTAATTAATTCTGATAAAGAAATTGGGAAAATAACATAATTTTAGTGTTATTTACGATAACTTCAATGTTTGATGTTGGCAACACTGAGGGTCAGTTCCAATTGTTAACCGTCACATGTATAAACTTAGGACCAGTCTTTCCATCTACGAATAAACTTCCCAATTAGTTATTCGTAGAATAAATAAAAAAACGCATAAAAAAATGACAGCTAGAACAATAAGTGCCATTTGACCTATGATTTCGATGCGACATTTTTCATTTATTCGGTATTTTATTCGTAGACTGAAATATCGACCCTTAATCTATATAATAATAATTTTTTTACAGTTTTTTCGAATTTTGATTTCAAATAAAATTTAATGTGTACCGCGGTACTGAAGTTACTTATCACTCATATGGTTCCATATTCGTGATAAAAAGTTAAACTTCAGTGCATTGAAACATAAATAACAATTATATTTAACAAGATTATGTTTAAGGAATGACATATTTCTATTTTATGTTCTTATATTATAAGAAGAGGTATTTAAAAAAAATAATATTTTGTAATGAACAACAATTATTTTGTAGTTATCTTACTTTGAAATTGAATATGTTTGTATCTTCATTAAAAATAATGATGCTCAAATATTATGCAGATGGAATATATTGTATACCTATTATTATCATTATTCGTATAACAACGTAAACAAATTGTTACTACCATTACATATATTCATTCCGTAATATTATTTGAATTCTAAATTGTTTTGTTGGTTTTTTGTCTTATATATTTTCTTCGAAAAAATGTTAAATTAAAATTATTCTTGTATTTACTTAGTTTATCGTAGTGGTTAAAACTTTCAAAACATCAAAACTATATCTAAAAGTCATATTATTTTTAAGTTGAAAAAAGTTTCAGTAATAGAAAATAAAATGTAAAAATTTTCGGATTAAGTTCTGTAGAAAATTTATTAAATTACGTTTTGAATTACTAAACGTTGTAATTTAATCAATTTTCGCGAGAGATGTATTTCAAAATCTAATGTGGATACCACATAACTTCCTTAATAACATTATCACACTTAAGTCGAAATCGATAGTCAATAAGATTAGTAATTCATTTACAATCAGCCTGCTCATCAATTCCCAAATTTAATTTTTAAAATGCATCACATTTGTTTGAAAATTCGCGAGACAGGCATGTTGAATTACAGGTTAGCAAAATTTATCAGTGGTAATCAAACATTTGACTAAAATAATTTTACAGTTTATGTTTCTTCCTGGAGTAAATGGAATTCATGTATAACAATTTTAATTATTTAGCACGAAAGGTTATTTCAATTCCATTTAAATAATTTTATAAACAATAAAAATAGAACATTTTTGTGACTACAATTATTTACAATTCCTACTGTTTGAGATCCACAACAAACGGCAACTCTGACGTCACAACATTATAAAAAAATTATTGCGGCTTAATGAATAAAAATTAAGACTTTTTAAAACTATAGATAGTTTTCAATTTAGATGAAGTTTTATAAAAAATGAAATAGATGTTGCTAAGTTTCCGATTTAAAAATTTAAATTTATGAGAAAACAGTAACTTAATATTAAGGTTAATTGTGAAAATAAAGTATAATATATTTATCGCCGAAATGATTTTAAGAGTTGTAATAATAAATTTTTTTAAAAGTATAATTGCTGGTGTGTCGCAAATCAATAAAAAATTATCACACATTACGAAACAAAAACTCAATTTCCTGCAAGTTTGCGCCACAAAAACTATTACATTATTTAAAACTAGAACTTTTTACTATTAAACGTAAATACTCAGATTCACACAATGAAACCAAGTCAGAATTGTCGCCTTTATTCCGCTTGAGAATAGGGATCAAATTCGTTCTGCAACGCTGGTCAGATGGTATTTTTTCCAGTCTGATGCGTCTGCCAAGAAACCTTGGGGGGAGACCATTAAAAATATTTCTTTAACTTAGTTTTAGTTCTGTTTTTGACTTCAGTGCATTTACACGAAGATAACGCGAGTGTTAACCTATAAAAAATAGGCAGCCATTTTTCTAACCTAAAATTGTAAAATGTTTCTCAGATATGAGTTTTAAAACAAAACAAATCAATAAAAATATCTGCAATGATTATTATAACTTGATTAATTACTTATGAAATAAAGTGTTTGTGTTTGTGTGAGTGTACAAAAGTGGTACAATGTGTGTAAAGTTTGTTTGGAGGGTGACTGTACGATGAGTTACCAAAACACGACGAAGTATAGCAGCTGGCCCCCAAGTTTATATTTAGAAAGAAACAAAAGAGTGAAGTATGGCTGGAGGAACAAACTTTTGTGGAAAATTAAAAATTCTGAGTGTGCGAAATATTTTTGTGGATGCAATATAAATGTAAGTGAAAATTAAATAGTTTAAACCACTAGAGTGCAGTTAAAGTGACAGCTTTCAGCTTTGGGATTTTATTAACTTTAATTAATATATCATTACAAGTGTGGATATATAACGGCTGTTTATTTTAGAGGTCTAGAACTTTAAAATGAAATAATGGTAGCATGTAATGTATGCTATTACTCATGAGAATGAAGTTTGCAACACGAGCGAACGCGAGGGATGTAAATCATTCGAATGTGTAATAGGCATTACATGCGAGTAGAATACTATACTTTATCCACAACATTTCGTCAAATATTTATCTTGAAATTGTAGGATAATTAGAATTTTTGCTTTGACAAATACAAAAAATTGTTTGTTTATCAACATAGATAAATTGTAGCAACCATCGCTAGGCTACGTACTATTGTAAAAAAATAAGTGATTTGACATTTAGCAGAAAATCTTAAAACTAATTATTCAGCTACAGTTTAAGCTTAAAAAGAAAATAAAAGTATGAAAAATGAGAACAATTGAGGCTTTGGCTTTTTATGTGGAAAAAATTACATAAAAGTTATTTAGATTTTACTCTTTTGACAAGATTTGAATTTAACGTAACGAATGAATAATATTAATTCATAGAACTGTTAATATTATTTCATTAGCAACAGTAACATAGGTCATTAATTGATGAACAACTGTTGAATTATGGGTACATTACAGTTGAGGATAAAATACTTCAAAATCATGGTAATGAATTTTAGAAAAGATAATTTTATATCATTTGTGTTTAAATATGATTTCGGAAAGATGGACACCGTGGTTGACTCCAATTAAGCGCAATCTGCAAGTCTAATTTTCGAGGCATGTCGGAAATAACGTGGTGAATGTTGGCTTCCATGTCGTTCGTCGTCTCGTGTTTATCGGCGTAGACTAGCGATTTCAAATATCCGTGTAGAAAATGATCTAAGAGTGCTAATTCACAAGATCTTGGAGGCCAATCCGCAGGTCCACTTGTGCAATATTATGCACTCATCGAATGTGTCCCTCAATAAATCGATTGAGGCGCACACTGTGTGACATGTTGCGCCGTCTTATTGAAACCACCGCTCTTCCACATTGATGCCATTCAATTGGGGAACGAAAAGTCAGTAATTATGGCTCTATAAGGGTCTCCATTGACAGTAACGTTCTGATAGGTATATTTTTGAAGAAATATGTACCAATGATTTCAATAACCCGTAAAGCAATCCAAACAGTGACTTCTTGTTTATGTAACACCGTCTCAATAATGGCTTGTGGATTTTATTCACCCCAAAGGCTGCAATTTTGCTTATCAACGTAGCCGTTTAACAAAAAAAAAACCTCATTGTTGAACCAAATATTCTAAATAGATTTGTACAATTTGCAATTGTAGTTCTAACCAATGTGCGCCTTGGTTTTGGCGTAAGTATATTTATTGTGAAATGGCAAACCAAACACAAAACAGTTGTCAACTGTCAAATTGGCTGTCGCTGGAAAAGTGTTACCAATTCTAATTTGTCAATAAGAAAAATAACCGTAACGAGTCGTATTACAGACAACAATAAATTTACAAGAAAACGTGGCCAATTATTGACCAGTAAAACATGCATCACATGTGTAGGTGCTAAACATATAAATTCATGTTTATATGTATAAGTCGTGTGGTGTCTACACCTAATATTTACGAATAATATTATGTGTCTGAACAATTTCTTCTACAAAAAACAAATGTTATTTATCCAAATATGTAACTATGCTGTATCGTGTATCGTGTACCAGATACAAAATCAAGATAAGAGCAATAAAACGTCACACATTCTTGCTGATAACGTATCTAACACAATCATTTTCACATTTTCTGATAAGTAATGTTCATTTTGTTTACATTGATGATTCATTGATACACACATGGACATATGACGCTTTTATTGTTGGAAGTAACATACATACGAATCATTATTATTTTAATTAAAATTATAGAGTTATGTGGGTGATTCATACTCGTTGATAAACATCCGCAAGTAATTAATAATTATCAAAAGTAGAATTCTTGTTGTAAGTTTGTAGTTGAATTTCATTACTTATTACATCCCGTACTTTTAAGTAAGAAAGGTATTGTAAATTATCGGTAGTGAGTTTTCAATAGATAAAAACGTTTTAGAGTCCCTAGCATGATTTCACTATTCACGATGACGTCTGTCTGTCTCTCTGTGTGTGTGTGACGATTTTTTCGTACACGATAACTCAAAATTAAATGAAACTATCAATGTATAATATTTCAAATTCAGAGGTTCATGTTAATTCATCAACTGGAAATGGTAGTTTATTTGAAAGCTTATCAGGTTTTTTGAGAATATCTTGATAAATAAATGAATAAATTTCATTGCATTCATAAAGATATAAAACAGCTATGAAAATAGTTTTTATTTTAAACTTCTTTTCAATATTTTATAATTTTTTTAAAGTTATGTGGTTGTCAAATCATATTCTAATGGTAATATTAATTTCAAATTTAAAAGTTCAATTTACCTATTTAGGTGGTATTTTGAGGATAACTTAATAAAAAAATCTGGTGTGGGCACCACACTACTTTCTTATACAAATAAATTGTTTACTAGAAAATAAATTAAATACTCCTCCAAACTTAACTTGAAATTTATTACTTATGTATAATTTAAACATGAATAAACTCATTGTTGTAGTACGCATCGTAATATGTCTTATATTTATCGAAATATGGCGATTTGTAATATTTTTCAAAATATGGAAATTTCCCCAAATATGACTTAAAATTGTTAATTTTTTTTATTACATTTCTTTATAAAATTCGCGCCAGGAAACCCATTGCAGCAGAGCGCATCGTCATATCTCTAATATTTTTGGAGATATGACGATTTTTTATATTTACCGAAGAGCAACTTTGAGGGGCTGTAACTCGAAAACTATACAAGATATCGAAAAATATCTCCAGTTTTGTGATTTTCGTGCCATTTATAATCAATTAGTAAATTCTGAAAATTTTGAAATTTTTTTGAAATTTTTTTCAAAATTTCGATTGGAGATATTTCTACAAATATGTAAGATAAAGACTTGCAGTGTTCACCAATCGATTCAGCTCGACGAAATACATAAACCCTGAAAATTTCAGAAAATTTGGACAACCGGTTGAAATGTTAGAACAAAAAGTCTGAAAATGGCCAAATTCGGGCCAAACGTCAAGGGCCATTTTCAGGCTTTTTGCTCTAACTTTCCATCCCGTAAAGCGATTTTTATGAAACTTCGCATACTTATGTATTTCGACGAGCTGAATTGATTGGTGAACACTGCAAATCTGTATCTTTAATATTTGCCGAGTTATCGCCGATCGAAATTTTGAACAAAAATACAAAAAAATTTCAAAATTTAAAAAATTTACTAATTGGTTATATTAGGCACCAGAAATGCTAAACTAAAGAGAATTTTTAGATATCTCGTGTAGTTTTTGAATTACAGGCCTTTAAAATTGCACTTCGAAAAATACCAAAAATCGACGTATCTCGAAAAATATTAGTGATCTGACGATGCGCTCTGCTGCAATGGATTTCTTAGCGCTTATATTATAAAGAAATGTAATAAAAAATATTACAATTTTAAGTGAGGATATTCCGTGAGTCAAATTTTTCTATCGTATTGAATGATTAAAAATTACAGTTTCTGTTATTTGTTTGTTCCCATAGCAAAAAAATTAGTTTATCCAACACCACACAATAAATGCTCTATAACTATGGTGATTTTAAACAAGCAAAGTAACAGATTATCCACTAGTGGGTATAATTTTGAGGAAAGCCACTAGTGAGTATTTTTTTATTTATAACAATAATAACAACAACACACAACACCTTGGTAACTACTTCGATTGACATCTTAATTTAAAAATTTAAAGCATATGTCACTGTCAAATAATATTTCTTTAACAAATTTCTCATTTATTAAGAAGTGTTGGATAAAACGTTATACTTCACACGTGGGCAAAGTGGAATTACCCACTCGATAAAATTATCTCACTCAGCCTTCGGCTTCGTGAGCTAAAATTCCTCTCGTGGGTAATTCCTTACTTTGCCCACTTGTAAAGTAAATAACTATTATTAAACATATAATTCAGTTTTGTCAAAAGAAGCAAACAAATTCTGGTGTGGGCACCACACTACTTTCTTATACAAATAAAACCAACTGAACACGTATGACTTGCGGTATCAAAATAAAATACTCTGCATTAAATAAGATGTAGGGATATTGGCAGTAATATGATATAAAATTTGGATGCATAATTTTTTGCCGGACACTTTTTATTTACAAAAAACTGATTTTACATGTTAATTGCCTATGCCAACATTTACGTGGGACACACGGTATACAAAATATACAAATTATCTGTTTAGTAGTTTTTGAGAAACCCTAACTCCAGAGATCCACACAGACTGACAGACAGACATACTGACAGTCAAACACATATGTAGATAGACATCATCGCGAACATATTAAAATCGAATACTCACTACCGAATTTTTAGCTTATCCTATACCCCCCTTCAGGATATGGCGGGAGTTAAAAAGATTGAAAATAATATTAGCTACAAGATTTACATGCAACTTTTCCTATTTTGCATCGTTTAAAAATTGTTTATTTATTGACACATTATATTTCATTAAATTCTAAATAATACAACTGCTTAGACTTAGGACGAAATTCATTGACCTAGCGTAACGTAAACCATAAATTAAACTCTTTGAAAAATCGAAAAAAAAAAATCATTTGAGCAAATGGAACACTGTTTTGCTTTTAACCTACCTACATTTTGTAATGCATGAAAATTTGATGAAACATCGGCGATGCGCGCAGTAAAATATCTAAATATTGCGCCAAGGTTAACAGTACGATAAACCTGATATAATATGTCGAAATACTCATGTTTCCAGTAATTTCTATTCTAGTGCTAAGTGATTACGATTAATATATTCCTACCTAAATAGGTTGAGGTTAAATATTTGAAGATAGAAAAACTAAATCCA
Source organism: Poecilus cupreus (assembly GCA_963942605.1). NCBI lineage: Eukaryota > Metazoa > Arthropoda > Insecta > Coleoptera > Carabidae > Poecilus > Poecilus cupreus. The sequence goes on along the minus strand of OZ012716.1, from coordinate 3,189,100 downwards.
TATAAAGGCTATGCTTATTTATACGAACAGTCGTAAATATGTTAACATTGATAGTATCAGAAAATTAATTATGATTATGATATGATATCATGAAGTATGGATAATATTCTTTGAAAATTACCGAGTATTAATTGTTATATTAGTAAAAATTTGATATCTAGTGTAGTCAACATGCCGTAATGGTTATTTATGTGATTAAAGACATATTTTAATCACAAGCATATTTCGAAATATAAATACATTTTAAGCAAAAATCTGTTGTGTATACCACAATACGTCCCACATAGATTTGTTATTGAACAATGCAAGAACACGGACCACCATTATCAAGAAACGCGCATCCCTTCAAAAAATTATGACACATGTCAAAAAATGACATTTTTCAACCGTTGTTTTGTTTTCTTAAAAAAATACTGGTTAACAGATTTAAACGAAAATATTAAAATATAATTTTTCTTTAACGTTTTTCAATTCATAAATGGTGACAATAATAGGAAAATATTTCAAACAATAATTGTAGATAATAATATTTGAAATATTATTATCTATTAAACCATAATTTACTGAGGTATTTCAAAATAACTTGATAGGGCTTCAAGTAAACTACAAATACTACAATAAATAAATCTGCTCTTCTAAAGGGGATACAATTGATATATACAAAATATCAAAATTTTCAGTTTTGCAGTTTTTGAGAAACTGTAACTCTAGAGATCCACACAGACTGACAGACACACACACACACACACGCACACACACACACACACACACACAGACATCATCGCCTAGAACATGCTCATCCACTGAAAACACACTACCCAATGTTTAGCTTCTTATACCTCCCTTACAGGATGTGAAAATGTTAAAAGAAATTTGAAATGAAAAATATTGAACATTAATTTGAGTATTTAACCTAACTGTAATTATTACTTAAAATAAGTTGAATTATTTAAGAGCTATTTTCTTCACTGTTCCTATAATATCAGTTCGTATATTTTCAGAGAGTTACAATTTTCAAGATTTCTCTTACCCTAAATTAGAGTGTCTAAACCACAAATTCCAAAACGAGTGATGAGAACTTGATTCATGGAATCTAAAGAATCAATTGATTACTGAATTTCATTACAAGATTAGCTTGATTTTGAATTGTGAACTGGATTGAGTCGTGGATCAACGTTGATCAGCAAATCAAACTAATTCTGCTATAAAGTGTAAATTATTTGACATGTGAAATTTTTTTTATTGTTTCTCATGTTATTACACTGATAAACATGTTTTCTTAGAACAAACATATTTCTCTTAAATGAAGAGAAAAATTGATTTGAATAGTGCCAATCCGATGTTGTTTTCTTTGAAAACTTTTATAGGTTTAATAAATATTCTTGTATGAAAATTAATTTAGTTTTGAAGGAACATATCAAAGTATACAACTGAGACTCATTATGACGACGAACAAATTCAATAAATTACGTTTGATAATATTGAAGAGTTCCGATTTTTTGCTCGTCAGTGTATATTTTTGTACAAAGAAGAATCTTTTTTATGCCATTGTCACTTAACAACATAATACGTTTGTAAATTGTGGCTGCCTTCTAGGATAATATGTGACGATCATCTTGTCTGAAGACTACTTAGATACTTATACCATAATTTCGTTCCCATTGTATTTACATACTTCTATTGTTTTGTTCAGCAGTAGACATTATAGGTAGCGAGTGTATTAGAGATGCATGTATACATAACAATATTTTAATTATGTATAAACACTAAACAGGCAAATAGCTGCTATTCCAAAGCGGAAATTGTATTATGTAATCGATTTCACTGCAAATTCTTCAATGTTACTTTGGCTATTTCATTCAGTGCGCTCTTTCCCCCTCGAAAATAAAAATGACCTTCTTTTAGAGCTTTCAGGGTTTTACAATTTAATCATGTGTAATTTATAATAAATTACAGTCGATTTAAAATATGAATATGTGGAATATGTGACAGGGCATCTATACAATATATCAAATCAGATTATTTACTTTAATTGTATTGTAGTCATGAAACAAATTGATTGCAAGATTTTAGGTAATAATATAAAAAGAAATTGAAAATAATTTAATAGATTTTTCGTAAATTTGTTGCCAGGTAATAGTCACGCTAGCCCGTAGGGCTTAAGTCGCTATTGTCAAATGTCATCGAATTTGAGAAAGAAACTGGTGATTTTTTTCTAATTTATCGAACTTTTGATTATAGTATTTCGCAAGGCCAACACAAAAATTTCGTAAAAACTAAAACTGGACTAGGTCTAACTGTAAATCTGTCAACCCCAGATGGCATCTCAAGCCGATATTTAAGAATAATTACTGCGATAATTTCAAATGACTAGTTATGAAAACTAAAATTCTAACAAAGTTTCTCTTACATATGTGTAGCAATAAATTTAACTCAAGAACTCTTGTCATAATGTTACAGTTTATATAAACCAGCCTTTAATTTCCTTAATGCCGTTTCTGTACCTATCTATTTACTTTTCAATTATTATAGTTGCTATTTATCTAGAACAGGAGTGGGCAACTTTTTGTATAACAGGGGCCAAAATAAGATTTACGTTTCGTACGCGGGCCGTAGTTGTTAATTGACACATTTTTTATAATTTTTTTCTGAAAATATAAAATACAATAATAAAACAAAATTAACTAAATACTACATTTATTTCTTAATTTAAACTATACGAATTATATCGAAAATTAAACTGTAAATCTCCCCTTTTTCTTTATGTTGGGTACTAACCTAATATAAAATTTTTGTTTTTGAAAATATTTATTTATTATTTCTTCTAAAGATCTCGCGGGCCGGAGGTTGCCCACCCCTGATCTAGAACATCTATAGGCGATTTCGCCTGGCACTGGTTACTTGCCGGTTACGTGTCCGGTTGGTTTCAAACAATGACGTCACACTGACCGAACGGTTACTGAAAACGCGTCTCAGATTTTGACATTAATCAAATTTGCCACAAAACATGAAAAATATAACAGCGTACTAGTTTGAAATCATAACAAGTGAAATTCAACCAATCAGAATACTAACCGCTGGACGAACCAAGATTTCGAGCTTATTACTGATTTGACATAGCAAAACTGTCACTGTTTACATATGACGTCATAAAAGTATCAGTCTAAATCAATTGGTTACTCTATTTAGTAACCATTCCTGTGACCAAGTACTAACCAGTGCCAGTTGAAATCGCCTTATTCTATTTTTATATGTCTAAGGAAGTCGCGCAGTGCTCACTACTTTTTTTTTATTGTAAGATCTTGAAAAGTCTTGTATTCTATTGTATAAATGCAAGTACATAATTACGGCAGATATCTGTTAATTTGCCTTATTCTAATGACGTTCTTTATTTCTGGATATACGTGCCTATGCATAGAGTCAATGTATATATAGAAAGTTCTTCTGTTGTTTAGTAAAGTCAACACTCCTCGCTATTCGCACTGAATCGGAACAAATGAATGTATTGCGTGATTTTGTAATTTATGGTACGAGTCAATGTTTCTGTTATTAGTGAAGCAATGCAATTATTGTTCATGAATTTTCATAAGACAACTGTTTAAAGCATAAATATTACACAAATATGTATTATATATTAATAATTAACATTGAAATAAATAAGTATAATTACGTAATAGTTTGTAATTGTAAATTAATATTCATATTTCAATTGGTTTCACATTTGTTTCCTTCCTGTAGTTTTATCATTTTAACATGATTTTTTAAAGCAAATATTATCTAATAATGTAATTAAGAATATCACTAAAGATGCTTACAGATAATAGCACTTCGCCTTCGGCAGCGATAACTGAGATAAAATTATAGCTGACGATAAGACAACCTATGTTGCTGTGATATTTAAATTGGTATCTATTGGGCTTCCAAAATTAAAATACGCTAACTAGTGGTAGAAAGCTAAACTAACCATAAGGTACATACATTTCGTTGTAATTTAAAATTAATTGTTATTTTTAAAAAATTAATAACAATAGTAGTTATTTTAAGAATATACCAATAGAAGTATAACATTTGTTTAAGCCGTAAAATTTAAATAAGATGTAAAAATGAAAGGTTCATTGTATTTGTAGATTATAGGTTAAGATTGAATTTTCTCAAAAAAAAACCTATAAAAACAGACAAATTTGTAGTGTGTATGGCAACAGTTCTGCTGCCAATAAAAGCAAACTACCAATACTAATGCAAGCATTCGCCATCATAAGATATCATACAAAATTTGACATGTATTTTGGGAAATTGATCAACGCCATCTCTTGATAATTTGGAAGCTCAATAGTAATACATTAATGACAGACAAGAAAGTTCATATTAACTCAAAAATATAAAAATAAATTCAGAAGCTTAAATTGTCTATGTATGTATTTTTGAGTGTGTGTGGTCTGTGGCAATTTTTTCGTCTCGCAAAACTCAAATACTATAATACCAAAAAATACAATTTTGTGTATTATTGCTCCTTATGTTTATATATAGAGCTGATTAGATTTTGGATAAAATTGATGAACCGGAAGTAGCAGTTTACTGGAAGCCTTTAACAGTTTTCCATGAAAAAACACTGTTAAATTTATTTTTTTAAAAATTTATGTTATTTTGAATATTTAATATTACATCTGTTTTAATTACACTAATTTTATTAATTTTCATTAGATTTAGATATAATAAAATAAAATGATATTAAATAAATCTTGCATTCCTTGTACACCATTGAAACACTTAAAATTTTCAATTTTTCATGAAATGTGACACATGTCATTGTGATTTTAAAGCTGTGTTCTTAGTGAAATTTATGTCAATAAATTAAATTTCTCAAATATAAATAGAAAATAAACAAATAAGAAGGTATGTTTCTGTATCATCAAATATTATTTTGTATCCTTTAAGAGTAGTATTAGGAGAGAGGTTATGTGCTGCCCACATCAGATTTTTTTTATTGTTTCACCCTAAGTTCAACCTAATTCACTATATTGCTCAACAAGCTACACTTCGAAATAATATGTAATCTATAATTAAATTTTTGTTAAAATACTATTTCTCTTCATTTGTAAGACCCAAATTGAGATAATTAGTGTGGAATAATTAATTCGAATTACAAAGTCAAAAAATTGATAATATATTGCGACAGGATAAGATTATAATTAGAAATAGTCTACGATTTCTTTATTTTAATGTTTCCCTCATTTTGGGAACTTTCACTGTCTCTTATTCGTTAATAATTTCGTTTACTTTCTTCTGTAAATTTCTTGAATCATCTGCATGTAACTGCAACTTTACACAAAAAAATTGTTCTCAAGAAAACGTTGTTTTCTAGTATTTAAAGTGAACTAAACACCTGGAGTGTCTGTCTGTGTGCTCAAGCACCGTGCTGATGTGACTGTATTATATCATTAGGTTAGCAGGTTGGTGTCGAGTCGTAAAACGTAAAATAGTGTAATTAGAACTGGGTTTGTTAGTTTTAGTTAGCAGAGCAAGGAGGAAACACTCACAAAATGACATTTACTTATGATATAATTAATGCCCGTTTGTACCAACGAAAGTTATACGACCTAGTTTTAATACAGGTGTTTGGAAAAGTGCTGATAAGCTTCACGTAGAACAATGATTTGATTAATTTTAAGGGGACAATCCTGATGCAAAAAATTTACACGGAAAGCTGTGGAAATGTGCGAGAACCAGTGTCAATCGTCGGTCACACTAACATCATTAATATTTTGGCTAGTAGAAGACGTGTAGTGGCCGTCAGCTGGTCCACTAGGTGGGACACTCGGACGTTTTGGCGCCATGATCGTTGCAAACTAGAAGTGTTCTTGCTATATACTAATGCAAGTGAAACTTAGTGAATTAGTTGTTTAAAAAAGGCAATGACAGTAAGTGTAAATAACTGGTTCTCCAAAGGGAGGGAAGGGGAGAATTTGGTCAAAGTAAAAAGAAAAAAGTCACACTAACGGTCAGCTGATCATAATTATTACCAGCTACACCTCTTTTACTAGCCTAAACTACATAATTACAAAATATTAACGATATTAGTATGATAGACGATTTTGTGACGTTGGCTCTCGAACTATTACTTCTATAAATTGATTACGGAAAATTTCGAGAAAAAAATATAAGGTGGCTTATAAATTGTTTATGGATTGGCGAAATATTTACGAAACATCATCATTTTTAACAGACCAGTTATACCTCACATGGTCTATGTATCCGTAACAATAACAAACTTACAACAAGCATATTAATTATTAATGGAAAATAGTATTATTGTATAACTAGTGCTGAAAGTTGGATATTTCATACCAGTGTGAAATACCCTTTCAGCACGTGTTGTACACGATAATTTTCCGACGATCACAATTAAGTAATAAAAAAAAACAATATAAAATTACATAAAAATATGAAAACAGTTTAGGTTAACATCATTGCTATCAGTATTCACCAAAAATAGTTAAAATCTAATAAATCCGGGCCCAACCTTCTTAATCCGTATGAATTCAACAAATTATCTGCAACTCTCAAACTTTCAAATACAAATTTTGAGGTTAGTTCGCTCAGTTATCGCAGCGTGCGGACGCATCTGATTGGCTAACGAGCTTTCATATCAAACAGCATTGCTAGTGATATGAAATGATCAACTTTCAGTAAATAGTTAAGCGTGTGCCTTTATGTATCTTTCGTATGGTGGTCGGAAGTCCAAGTCACTATTGTCGTTACAAATATTTATTTAATTAATAAATGAATTAAATGATGAAACTCCTCCATACTATATCAACTCTTCAACTAACAAATCTCTCCTCTTGTTCAGTGGCGATGCCGCGGCTGCCTTTCCTGGCCGCACCGAGTCATCCGCAACGTAAGCTCCGTGTCGCTGGCGGCGGGGCTCGGCACCATGGCGCGCCTGCCCGCCGCCGCGGCGCTGCACGGCGGCGCGCCCTTCCTCGCCGCCTACGCCCTGCTCACCGTGCTGCTGGGCGCGCCGCTCGTCTTCCTCGAGCTCGGCGTCGGGCAGATCGTCCAGCAGGGCGTCACCAGGACGTGGAGGGCTGTGCCCATGTTTAGAGGTGAGTGAGAGGAATTGGTGGAGGCGCTAACTTCAATTTCTTATCTTTATCACAAAAAATTTACTTTTTCTTTTGTAGCCTTAACTGTACTGTTACACTGTTATGACTGTTTAACAAGAAACAATTTTTTGATTAATAAACTGGTTAGGTTTTCTTGTCAATATGTTGTGTAATACGATTTTGCGTCAATTTTTTCTTCACCACAAATTGGTAATTTTTTTAACTTTCTTATGTAAAGTATAAGGAAGTATTGGAATCATGAAAAAAATCGCTGACGAGATTTTTGCGGAAATATATATTTTGACGTCTACTGAATCTGTCAAGAGCAATTTCTCAATGATGTCTGTGTTTGAGGATGGATGGATGTCCGTGTGCGCAATATCTCATGAACGAGACAAGATATGTAAACGAAACTTGGAATTTACAAGTTTCATGAAAATATGAAGAGCTGAGTTGATTTTGAATGAAATTGACAAAGGAAGTTTACTGAATACACAAAACAATAAATTCCATTTTTTTCAACAATAGAATCAACTGTATAAAAATGTTTCAAATGAAAGAATATTTGGAATATAAAATGTTATTTGCACTTTTCTTGTATATGCTTCTAATTTTGAGAACAACTAAATTATATATTTAATAATATATTTCAGTAATCTTGGTACAAAAAAGTACACTTGGAACAAAAAGTAAAATATTTTTAGCATCTATGTGTCAAACGTGTCAAATAATTGTGAAGTGTCAAAATATGTGTCGTTTTAAATATTACAAAAACAATGTATGTATAATTATAAATTTTTAACGACTAGATATTAATTAATATTTTAAATTAACATCATAGCTGAGAACACAAATTTAAACAGGTATAATATCCATATGTCAAATAATTGACACAAGGAACAAATCATATATGTTCAGTTGGTTTAATTGTATAAGAAAGTAGTGTGGTGCCCACACCAGATTTTTTTATATGTTCTATTTTTCGACCATTTTTTAGGGAATTCTAGAAGATTTTAATCATTACCAACCTCTCAAATTTAATTTTTTTATTAGCTTGTAATTTTGTACATATAGTTGAAACAAAGTAGCATAGGTGACAGCTAATATCGTGTTGGTACCAGAGTACTACTGATATTGTCCTAATAAATTGAAGGAAAACTTGATGTGTATAAAACGAACGACAATATTTTAGCTCTTGGCAATTTATTGACAAGAAAACTTGGCCAATTTATGGACAAAAAAACTTTGGCAATTTATCGATGAATAAATTGCGTCTTGTAGAACAGACATCAGACTGTTTAATAAAGATCTAAGAGGTGAAAGCATATCTTATTGTTTTTAAATACCTATAATAGTTTATGACTTCTCAAAGTTAATATTACTCATTCAAATTCTTAAAAATAGCAAAACAAAACAGTAAAAAATAATTGCTAATTCCACAGCCATGTAGCTATGCCCAATAAATAATTTTATGACCAAAATTTTTTTGTTGCAGGTGTAGGATACATTAAATTAGTAGTTAATATGCTACTTTGTATATACTATCCATTGTATATAGGATTAGCGTTATTTTACTTAACATGGTTAGCCAAAGGATACATTCCGTTCAAGGAATGTTCTGGAGCCAAAATGACTGAGGTGAGTAGATACTTCTTTTAAAACGATTTAAATAGATGAATTAAGTGAAGATATGTTAAAAATATTAAACAAAGTTTCACTTTGAAATACATAAGTTTTAACTTTGAACTTTGTCATTTTATATGTAAATACTTCAAATATTGTTTTATATTTTAATGTATCCTTTAGATTCTAATGTTCCTTTTACAAATTAAATTGACTCCATTCTGAGGAAGTAACAATAGACTACGATACTACGAAACGTCCATGCTTATCAAATAAAATACTATTTATTCTGACTGTAGTCTTGTATATTTCATTTCTCATCACTACTATCAGTCACTTAATAACTTTTCCGTAAATGTTGATAGTTTATGCTATAAACTATGATTAAATTGTTGATAATATGTCAATTACTTTTTTACTTTCTTATATAAAGCATAAGGAAGTGTTGGAATCACGAAAAAAATCGTTGCGAAATTTTTGCGGAAATACATATTTTGTCGTCCACTGAATCCGTTAAGACCAATTTCTCATTGATGTCTGTGTGTGAGGATGGGTGGATGGGTGGATGGATGTCCGTGTGCACAATATTTCATGAATGAGACAAGATATGTAAACGAAACTTGGAATATATAAGTTTCATAAAAAAATGAAGAGCTGAGTAGATTTCGAATGAAATTAAAAAACTGGAAGAGGAAGTTTACTGGACACACAAAACAATAAATTCCATTTATTTCAAAAATAGAATCAGCTATGAGAAAAACTTTCAAATGAAAGATGTTAGCAAAAATATTTGGAATATAAAATGTTATTTGCACTTTTCTTGTACATGCTTGTAATTTTGAGGAAAACTCAATTATATTTTTAAGAATATATTTCTATAATATTAGTTACAATGGGAACAAAAACTAAAACATTGTGAATATCAATGTGTCAAATAATTGTGAAGTGTCAAAAATATGTGTCGTGTGAAATATTATAAAAGTAATATTTGTATTATTAGTTAGAAAGTTTTGAAGACTAGATATTAATTAATTTCAATTTAAAATAATTCATAGTTACAATGAGAACAAAAATTAAACAGGTTTAACATCTATATATCAAATAATTGTCAAAATACAATCATACGCAAGAAACAAGTCATATTTGTTCAGTTGGTTTTATTTGTATAAGAAAGTATTGTGGTGCCCACACCAGATTTTTTAAATTAGTGATTTATTAGAGATTTATTGAAACAAATTTAAATATCAAAGTAAAGGGTAGTATTTCTATTATGTTAGCTTATAGTGCTTATACTCGCAGCTATAAGAATTATTAGATACAAGTGCAATTTTGTAAAGATAAAACATGAGCCTTGTATACATGTGCATATAAGACTTCAGGACAGATTAATAAGAATGATAATTTTAATTATATTTACAACGAAACAACAATAAAGATACGTGGAAACTAATTATAGATACAACACATTTGTTCCGCTTTTGCGTACTAGTATAAATGCAACCTTTTATGAATTTAAAATATAATTTTCCGTATACAGGTTGTAGAATTGAAATGTGAAGTAGGTATAGGGATTTCAATGCCTATGGTGTCGTGATTTTATTAAAACAGTTTTCTTGTCAAATTGCTAGGTAACAAGGTTTCGTAACAAACAGAAATTTATCCGGCAAAATAATAGTTATTTACTTTACAAGTGGACAAAGTAAGGAATTTACCCACGAGAGAAATTTTAGCACACGAAGCCAAAGGCTAAGTGTGATAATTTTATCGAGTGGGTAATTCCACTTTGCCCACGTGTGAAGTATAACGTATTATCCAACTTCTATTAAAAAATGTAAAATTTATTACAGAGGTATTATTTGACAGTGACATATGCTTTAAAATTTTAAATTAAAATGTCAATCGAAGTAGTTACCAAGGTGCTGTGTGTTATTATTATTGTTATAAATAAAAAAAATACTCACTCGTGACTTTCCTCAAAATTATACCCACTAGTGGGTAATCTGTTATTTGTTTAAATTCGCCATAGTTATAGAGCATTTATTGCGAGGTGTTGGATAAATATCTTGTGTAATTACAGTTGACAATTATCTATAGGTATTATTCATATACTTTCGAAATTTGTAATATCCTAGCGTTTTGACAAATGTATTTTTGAGATTTGTATTTTCGGTAGATGAAAATCTCTGAATAGTATATTCTACAACAAATAATGGAATGGCATATATTCCACACGAGCAAAAATTTTGAAAGGTTTGACTACGGTTTGCCATTCCATTACATGTTGTAGACCATACTTTCTATAACAAGATTTTGGAAATTATACAAAAAAATACAAATATAAAACTGTTGAAAATGTCAAACTCAAATAAATCAAATTAAAACAAACAGATGTAACCATAGTAACCGAATTAAGATACTTCAACAAAAATAAATAAATATATCATCAGGCCTTTTACCCATTGTGGGTGTGGCACTTTCCTTGCGAAGATCTCGGTAAGTGATATATTTTGTTCGTACGAAGTGCGGTTACCAGCCGTCAAATCATAGCCCCCAAAGATGATAGTGGAGGGGGAACCACGGGTAAATTTAAATTTGTAACAGTAGGCGGTGGGATTCGAACTGAGGATCTCACGATTCACAGTCCGACACATTACCACGGAGTTATTTACCCCATTAATATGCGGCTCTGATTCGTTGAAATTATTCCATACGCAGCGTATGGAATGATAGTTGTTCCAATACAGTTTTTAGTTGTAGAATATGTAGTTTTCAAAACAGTTTAACAGAAAGTAATTTTCGACATTTGTACATTCGAGAAATATATTTCCATGGTGCATATTTTCGTGAAATGTTTTTTCATGTTTGCATTCACTACCAAAAGCAATCGTCATTCAATAGGTTTGCGGGCACCTGTACTCGTATCCGGAACCCGGTTAAGGCTACTCGATCCGTTTTCCGCTGACCGCGTCAGCTGCGCTTGGCTACCCGACCATCAACATAACCGCGTCTTGCAAGCATTGCTTCGATTGCTCGCTCCGTATTCCATTTCTTCAAATCATATCCCTCACACCGTGAATATAGGCCAACGAACCTCCTGCTCATCGTCGTCAGTTCCACATATATTAGTCAAACTTAAAACAGTACATTCGTAGTCGCGATAATGCGATGATTCATGCCTGTTTAGCAGTGATTAGCACCGCTATTGAAATTAGAATTGCGAATCATTGCGGTTTTTAGGAAATAAATGTTTGCAATTAACTTGTAATGAAATGTAAATTAGTCATTAGGTGAACTAATTCGTTGCGAATGAACAATCATTTTTATGATAGGTAAAGTAATAAAATTAGTCATTGTTTGTACTATGGGGTAAATAGCTCAGTGGTAACGCATTGGATTGTAGTCATGTTTGATTTAACTTTATACAGGTGTTTCAATAAGCTTGCTCATTACTGGGAACTTTTGTATTTGAAGAAGGGCGAGGTTGGTTAAATAAACAAAATTATGCCATTTTATAAACAAAATATGATAACATCGACAAAATTTTTTTAAATGAAGTCATATTTTTTAATTCTTTAATTGAAGAGAGTATTTTTTTCCTTTTTTCAATAAAATAATGTTGTCTACATGCAAATTATTCAATTATAAGAATTGTTTTCAGTAATAATATAACAAGAGAGTGAGAATAAATGGAAAATAATTTGATAGATCTATCGAAAACTTATTGCCCTACGGGCTTTCGTGGCTATTGCCTAATGGCGACAAGTTTGAGAAAGATAATGCAGAATTATTTTCTAATTTATCGAACTCTCGAGTTATATTTAATTAGATTATTTTTTTATTTCATCATCAGGCACGTCACTAAATCTATCTTTTTTGCTCATTTTTACTTGTGTTGATAACTATCTGACATCTGTCAACAAAAACAAAAAAGCTACAGAGAATATTGCCGGGAATAAACACAATTCTCAGTATAACAATGACAGGATTGGTTAAAACGCAGACACGTGACATACACTAAAGCATTTCATTGGTTTAAAGAAACTTCAAAAAATAATCATTTCAAATTAAATTTTTGTTAACTGTTTTTGTGGTCAATCTAATCAAGTAAACCATGAAAACATCTTTTTTCTCCGGTTGGACTAAAAGTGACACATTTCCGTTTTGTTATCGAACCAGAAAATACATTATTCCTGTATTGTTAGTTGTTACCCGGCAACCTACGATAACAGTCTGAGAATAACATTCCCGGCCTGGAACGGAAATGATATTTCTGTATGGTTGCGCATTTATTACAAAAACACATCATTTGTTATAAATTTTAAACACAATTGCGTATAACAAAAAGACTATAGCCTAAGAACCGATAATTTGGTACAAAATTCATGCTGTACATAATTTTGAATCAAATTATGGTCAATAAAAACAACGTAGTTGATAACTAAACTAAATTTAATTATTTATATTTTCCGAACAAGAACAGGCTTTTTTGCCTCGGCGATAATCCATGAAAAGTCTAAATGCAAATTCATATTTTTCCCTGTATTTCTGTGGAAATTTAACATTGCCGTATTTACTGCTTCCACTTTTTCTGGTGGTGTTCCAGAAATGGAAACATTGTCGTCACTGCACATTTCTGATATATTTTTTTAAACTACACGACAAAATTCAAATTATAAAAAAATCACTTCGGAAAGTTGACAGATTTGGTGTTTAACAAAAATAAACAATTGCCCATAGTTACTGTAGCCAATAATGAATTTGCCATAGTTACCGTAGTAAGCAACGACCTATACGCTTACAAGAGCTGTGGGGTTAAATTTAGAAAACGTTTTATTTAGAATTAAAATTAACTGTTCGTAATTCCGATCGCAAAAAAATAGTATGTATATCTCGTAGGAAATGGATATTCTCGTACTCCTGCAGATTCCTATACTATTTTTTTATAAACTATTTATTTTATTATCTTATTTTACAGTAATAACAAAATAAGTAAAGGGAATACTCAAACTGAAAAGGATTTATACTACTCCAATAAAAAACGTTGAAGAATTGTTAGAACGAGTTTTACAGGCTAGATAAATATGTAACTCAGTCACCCAAAATTGGTACATGCCGTGACAATATATTTCTTAAATTTGCCTATGTAAAAAAATCAATAAACTATGCTTTTAAATAAAAATGACCGGCAATAACAATTGATTAACTTCGTATAGTAATTGTACAGGTGTGCTATCACATGATGTACAGCACGTGCACATTACCATGCTTCCGGTACGTACGCTAAGAAGTTGGTCAGCTGGATCCACGGCCCCAAGCCTGACCTTCACAATTATTCCGAGTTTTTTACGAACAGCGGACGTGATAATTGCTACTTCGGTCTGCAATGCTCGCGAACTTCCTTCAATGTTCTTGCAGTTGAAGCTGGACAAGTTCAGTTTGTTTAGAGATTAAGAAAATCTACCTGTGTCCTGTGTCACTAATGACAGTGACCAAACCCTCACAGTATGCTTTCCAAGTACCGATAGAAAAGGATTACAGGAAAAATTAATTTTACTGTTATTTTTCGTAATACTGCAATCATTAGCATAAACCAAGATCACTGTTTAACAAACAATAGATTTTGTGTAGGATCACCCCGCTGCATATACATATAATAATCCCTTCTGTAAATTATTTGTTCATAAAGGATAAGTACGATTATGAGTTCAGTTGATTCCAGTCTATTATTGAAATAAATACTTGCTCCAAATGAAAAGAATTCAAAATGTAGATACTATGAGATGAACAAGAGGAAAACTTCGTTGATTAAAATTAACAAACTACCCCGGGAAAATACATATTCAATTATTTTAAATCCATCTCTTGAAATTTTTACATTTTTGCAAGCACAAATTTTCTTTAATCCTTGTGAAGATTGCCCACTCTAGGGGTCAGACCGAATCAGTATTCTTATATCTTTAAACAAACTGTAGAGAATTTATTCCATTTGGGAGAGTGCGAGAGTAATAAATCTGTCTGTCAAAGACATTCCAGTGGCGCGTCAATAATTGTTTACTCAGGGATAATCGAAAGACTAAATTAGATAGAGATCTGCCTGTAAATTACTTAAACATAAATATGTTCATCATGTTATAAACGATATGAAAGCGAATCGCAGTAATACGGTACTTTGTTTATCGCCCTGTCTCTGAGAACTCAATCTAACTTAATTAGTGTAGGCTCAAGTGAATGGTGAAGTAGCGCAAAACAACACTATTTTTAAATGGAGGGTTATGATTTTGACGTCACAGGAGAAAGATGAGGTAAAAATTGTGATGGAAGATCATAATACAAACATCCATGTTTTGACATTTAAGTTGGTGTTTTAACAAGGTTATATTTTTATTTTTGAAGTTTGTGATTTAGGAAACTTAATAAATTTAACACTGGTCATATTTTCTTTATAGTAATAACGAGAGTCACTATTGCATAAACCATACACACACTTTATTTTTCATATTATATAGCATCATTTTAAGAACTGTCATTTTGACAGCGTTTTGTTTATATTTCGTCCACGTGAATTTTATCGTAGCTCAATGAAAACAGCAATAGATGGCAGCACGAAAATTTGCTTCTGTATAACCCTCCATTGGATAATGTAATATAATATATAATAATAAAAATACTTAAACAGATCACTCTGAAAAATCCTACCTATGTCTATATAATGGTCCAAAAGGCAAAAGGGATCACTCTGAAAAATCCTACCTATGTCTATGTAATGGTCCAAAAGGTAAAAGGGATTATTGGAACGTTTATAGCCGTGTTTCTATTGTTGGAAAAGGAAATGTCGTTAAAGGTATAAAGTGAGCGTCATTCTATGAGCATCCTAGTAAAGTTATATTTTATTTTTCTGGTGGATTTATTTGACGCATAGTTGACAAAAATCCAATACTACAATAATTTATTATTCTGTCACATTTTCAAACGGCCTCTAGCATTTTCGTTGCGCGTGGCTACTGGGCTGATTCATGAAAGTAGTGAGCTGTTTGCTTCTGTTTGCGCTCAATAGCCGTTCATAATGAAATTTAAAGAAAATATACCGCTACAAATGAATTACTTCCGTAATTTAATATTTTAACTACTGAAATTACTTTTGTAAATGTAGAAGAAATTAGAATCTATGCCCTAAAGAAATTTTCCAATTATATAGTGTGACAACACAATTTTTCTTTGTTACGGATATAAATAAATAATATGTTTCTAATCATTTATAATCACCGTGTTAAAGAATATTATTAATGATGATTATTAGAAGTAATTTTCTGTAATTGTTTAATAATACAGTATAATAGATAAACGATTAAACAACACTTATGTTTTATTATTAACACTAACTGTACAAAATTATTATCTATAATTTCTATAATATGAACATAATTATTCTTACTTATGCTCATCAATTATTATAGAAAATATATTACTAACTTATTTTTGAAATAAAAATTTGTGCATGTTTCATTAAATATTAATTATTATCCTCTGTATTCAGCGTAATAATTAAATTTTATTTTTCTGCAGGGTGGTTACCGAACTGTGGGAATACCAGGAGAACAATGTTTAACGTAAGACATAATAATGTATTTATACTTTATCTGTAATATATTAATCCTTATATTTTTTTTTTAGTAAAACTTTTCTGGCATCTCCTCTCAATGATACTACATGGTTTGGGATTTATGCGGCGTTCCTCTTACTGATTTGGGTGATTATAATGCTTTGGTGAGTTTTAACATTAACATATTTAAAATGTTTCTCGATTAAGAATAATTTGTTTGTTCAGAATAGAATATTGTAAATTATACGTAATGCTGTAGAAATGAGATATTTGAGAGGAGTGTGTGGGTATACGAGATGTGATCGTGTAAGGAATACATTGGTGTATGGGAGTGTGAGATTGAGAAGAATGTTGACAAGAAAGTGGAAGCGACTCAATTGAGGTAGTTTGGACCTCTTGAGCGAATGTCGAATGCAAGGTTTGTGTAACTAATATATGCGGGCGAGATTGAAGGTGAACGATTGCGTGGGCGTCCGAGGAATAAGTGGTTGGGTATGATTGATGATTTGTTGCAAAAACGAATGATTCCGACTATCGCGAATTATGGGTACTATAATTTATCGAAAAAATTGAATTTATACAAGAGTAGAAAAAATTCTTTATCTTCGACCGTTGTTAAAAGTAACCTTTTTAACGGTTACTCAGCAATTTAAAAGTGTCGCTTTTTAACACTAGTCTAAGTAACATAGCAACGTATCAAAAGTGATTTCATTGTTACTTTAAACACGTTGCTAACGATTTGTATCAATAAATCAACAAATATGTATAACCAAACCTGTCTAAATATCATTCTACATTTTTTAGTATTACTAATATGCTAGGAAGATTGTGGATAAAATTTTGTATGATATACGTGTTAAAAGTGATTTATTTCGTTCGTGGGGTTGTTTCACTCGGGTTCGCCTCGTTTCACAAACATCCCCACTTACTCACAAAATGTCACTTTTAACACTTATATCATAAATAACTATTAATTCGTAAGATACACGATACAAGTGTACATTTGAAAGATGCAAATTTCGGTTAAATTGATGAAATATAGAAATTTTAAAGTTGTTCCACTTTAGCAACAATAAAAAAGACATTTTACAGACTGTTGGTTGTCAAAATAATCGCACATTTAATGTCAATCAGCAAAAAGCGACTAATTATTAACAAAATGGTTGCAATTTCTTCTAGTTCGTTTCGTCGGGTAAAAGCATACATTCGCTCAATGACGTGCTTTTTCATCCCGGTTTTTCTGTGCATGGTGGCTCTGTTGGTGAAGGCGATCTGCTACCAGAGCGAAGGACGCAGCCTCTACGACCACGTCGACTGGTCAATCCTACAAAACGCTGACGTAAGTCTGCAACCATTGCTCGTTCAATTATTTGGACTTTCTACTCAAATATTTAGTAGTAATTGAAAATAATTGGCGTGTTTCAGGTGTGGTATTATGCGACAATACAATTATTTTTTTCGACACACCTGGGATTTGGCAACGTTGTCACGTGTGCGGGGAAGGTATACAACAAGGCTGATCCGTTTTGGTAAGTTTCTTTCCATTTTGTAATTGTCACAAAGTGAACTCAGTTATTCAAGTCGAGAGAGACAGCTAGTTGTTGGGTCATCTGCCTTTGTTGTACAGTAAGCTTAGAAAGTTAATAAGAAATTTAACATTCAATGATTTTAAAATAAAATGTTTAATATAATAATTAAATAATATGGTAATAGAAATGAGTTCAATTAACCACAAGGTGATTCTTAACGTACGGAAAAGATTTCAAGTGTAGCTAGCTTTAGCTTAGTTTAAATTTGATGTTGTTTGCTCACTCAAAAGTAAATAAATAAATAAATATATCATCACGCCTTTTACCCATTAAGGGTGTGGCACTCTGCTTACGCAGATCTCGGAGATTGATATATTTTTGCGTATGAAATGCGGTTACCAGCCGTCAAGTCATAGCCCCCAAAGTTGTTAGTGGAGGGGGAACAATTTACTAGTACTAACCTTTTGATAATTATGTGTAAAATATTTTATCTACGCCCGTGAGTTAAATGTCACTTATCCCACTCATTTTTCGTGAGTGAAGAGCTTCATTAACGCCTTCGTTCTCAATAACGTACTATTTATTATATTATAAATGTTTATAATAATGTACAGGTTATTCATTTTAAATAAATAAAAATAAATAAATAAATATATCATCACGCCTTTTACCCATTACGGGTGTGGCACTCTGCTTACGCAGATCTCGGTAAGTGATATATTTTTTCGTATGAAGTGCGGTTACCAGCCGTCAAATCACAGGGGTAAATTTAAATTTGTAACTGTCGGCAGTGGGATTCGACCTGAGGATCTCACGATCCACAGTCCGACACGTTACCACGGAGCTATTTACCCCTACTCAAAAGAATGAACAAAATAAGCAATTTAATCACTAGTGAGAAAAAGATGTTTTAATCACAAGTAAGAAACAAGTTTTTGTTCACTCTTGTTTTAAAAATTATCATTATATGAAACCATACATTTTGTTCCGTAATTTGATTTTAAACTACTTTGCAATATTAAATTAACTGCGTTTTGAATTTACGACTTCATAAAATGTATAACATCTAATGTTAATTTACGAAATTTTTTTAAATTGTTTGTGTTTGTTGACAAATTGGAAACTATTGCTAATACCGATTATGTATTTAATGTCAATAATGTTATTTAACCTCTCCAGCTTTGCTTAAAACTGTTGCTGGGTATTGTTTTGCTCTTGTTGCGTTAATTTGCCACAAATTATTATTCTGCTGAGTTTTAGTAATGGAAAATAAATAAATATTTTGTGTTTGATATTTTGCATTTTGATTGTGGAAAAAATCAGATTTTACACTCGTGAGCAAATGTGCATTTGATCACTCATCCAGTTGAAGCCCTCGCCTGCGGCTCGAGCACCCAACTTCTGGACTCATGATTAAATGCAATACTTTGCTCACCAGTATTACAAATAGCTGTTTTTTTTAAAATTAAACATTTGTTCAACTAACTTTAAAGTATTCCCAATTTCTATTTAAAATATAATTACCAACTCTAGTTCGGAACGAATGTTTATTAATTGTTTCGACTTTAATTTGATGTAACTTTATTTATGTTATGAATCACCATGAATATTGAATGTCCCAGATTAAATAGCGTCACAGAATTCATGGAATAAACACCTAAAAATAAGTTGATAAATTCATGTGAGCAAATGCGTTATTACAGAATTCATAGATATTACTATTTTATTGGAGCAGGACTACTTTAAAAAAATGAACTTTATAACGACATATAAAATATTATGTTATTGAGGTGTGGTATGAGATTTACAGTAAACTTTGTTATATTCAAAAAATTTTATTTGAAACTTTGTACTATCTTTAATACCGTTCAGGAATTACAGTTTTCCGGAAATTACCTATCTGAAGTGAGGATTTATTGTGTGTGATCGTAAAAACTGTGTTGATTTAATTTAATTGCTTGTAAAGTTCATTGAGCTACATTTATTCACTACATTTTAATTTGTAAAGTTGTTTAATGTTTACGAAAACTATAAAACTGTCAGCTACTTAATTCTTACTAGAAATATTTCATGGTAAAGAGCAGAGCTAAAACACAAAAGCAGTTTGTTGTTCGAACTCCTCTTACTGTGCAGCAGAGATGCTAACAGAATTTACAGGGAATTCGGAAAATCTTAACGGAGTACCATGGCACTTGAACAAAGTTCTGCTCCGGAGTACTTTGAGACATTTATGGAATTCTTGCGAAATGACAAACATGACGTTAAGAACACAATAACCCCACTATAGAAGGAAGTTTCCACGCAATGGAACAAAAAAAATGTGGTCATAATTTCGTTCGGGTTTGCAAATCTTTCTGGGCCGTTTTGAAATATACATAGGTATATTCCTCAAATTATTATATTGTAGGTTTTATCATGAACCAAAAGGATAACAGTGAACTAAACGTACTGTAAGACGACAAACTGATATGCGTTCTCGGCAAGAATACCTATTTTCCCTACTCGCCCAATTATACAGCGTGGTTCAATGGGGTCTTTCACCATTTTTTTTTTTTATGAAACTATGTATATTTAAGACTATCTACTAAAAATGTTGTGACGTCATAGTAGAGGTGTTGCTGGATCTAAAACAGTACAGATTGTAAATAATTGTAGTCATATATTTTTTTACTTATTTTATTATTATTATTACAATAAAATAGAACATTTATATAACAAAAATTATTTAAATCTCTACTGTTTTAGATCCAGCAACACCTCTACTATGACGTCACAAAAGACTTTTTAAAAGTGCAGATAGTCTTCAATATAGATAAAGTTTCATAAAAAAAATAAAAAAAAAAATGGTGAAAGATCCCATTAAACTAGCATTTAATTATTTTCGAGTATTATTAGAAGAGTACAATTTTTGCCTACTGGTTCCATTTAAAAAATTATAAGCATATCATTTTTGGAATATGAACCACAGAAGAATTTATCTTACAAATAAAAAAATTTAAATAGTATTTGTTAAGGCTCCAAAATACTAGATTTACAGCAGAGGAGAAACTAAGGTACCGCCATCAAATTATGTTGCTATGCGTTTGTTGACCGGTTGTTATGCGCTCGTTGAACGGTTCCTATGCGTTTTCTACGTAAGATATTTGTATTGGGCTTTCACATTATCAAGAGATGGCGTTGATCACAATTCCCAAAAGATACATGTCAAATTCATTTTGTATGATATCTTATGATGGCTTGGGCGAATTCTTGCATTAGTATTGGTAGTTTGCTTTTATTGGCAGCAGAACTGTTGCCATACACACTGCAAATTTTCCTGTTTTTATAGGTTTTTTTCGAGAAAATGCAATCTTAACCTATAACCTACAAATACAATGAACCTGTTATTTTTACATATTATTTAAATAATACAGCTTAAACAAATGTTATACTTACATTGGAATACTCTTAAAATAACTACTATTGTTATTAATTTTAAAACAATAACAATTAATTTTAAAATACAATGAAATTTATGTTCCTTATGGTTAGTTTAGTTTTCTAGCACTAGTTAGCGTATTTAAATTTTGGAAGCATCCTAGGCATTGACATTTTACAGATTATTCGCTTCCAAAAAAATCGCACCTTTATTGTCAAACCGTGAAATTCCATAGGGCACCAAACATAGATTTACAGCTACAGCAGCATTCTGCTGTAAACCTGGTATTTTGGTAACTAGTTAAACAAATAACTTTTACTGTATGTCACTAGTTAGATAGTACAAATAAGTACCTTTTTAATTTATCAAAATATGCCATAGTTCAGAAAATATTGAAAATGAAAGAATCAACAAAAATAAGTCTAGTGAGCTATGAATTTTTTGGGAAAACAAACACATTATTAAATAACCTGCTAGTGAACTAACTTTGGTCTAATTTAACCCAACTCGTAGATCTTATAGTTCTTGAGAACCCAATGGTAATCCTCTAAATTGAAACACAGTATAAAATAGTTCATTAACCTTTACATTATTATCCTTCTCCTAAATAATCTCGTATAAACAAATGATTTCACTGATAATCATTAATATCTTCCAGGGCAGCAATGGCGTACATGTTCATGAACATCGCACTGGGCGCGTTGTCTGTGGTGACGTGCTACATCCTGGTGGGCGACTCATTGCGTGCTCCACCAGGGAACAGCAGCATCACGGAGCTGCATCTCTACAACGCCATCTACGACCAGGCTATCCTGCACCAGGACACAGCTCCAACGTGGACCGTCCTGGCCTACTTTTCTTTGTTCTTGTCGGGATTCATCAGCATGGTATGAATATGAATTATTGTTATTAAACTAATCATTAATTTATTTCCATTAATTTTTTCCGACTATAAGTTATGCAATGCATTCAGAAAATAACCGAACTTTATTTTGCAGTTATTCCTTGTAAAAATGACTATTAATAATATTTTTAAAATGATGAATAATAATTTTTTTTCACGACATGGTACGAAACCCCACCGTTCTTCTCCCGAAATAGTGAGGAAAATGTGTTGTTCCTCTCTAGAGAGGAAAATATAGAAGTGTTACCAATATGAATGTTGTTTGCAAAAAATATATTACAAAAATTATAAATAAACTCCTAATTTGATTGAAAATCCTTATTTTAGTGATATACATAATTTAAATTATCATACAATTATGTGAAAAAAATGTTGTGTGAGAGGAAAGCTCTTCTTCCACTCTCGTTCGAAATGCCTCACTCGCTGCGCTCAAGAGGCAAACTTCGAACTCGAGGGGGAAAAAGAAGCGCTTTCCTCTCTAGTTTGACAAATAACTATTTTCTACTCTTGTATAAATATACCCCCATTATTTTAATTTATTCGATGAATTATAGTACCCATAATTCACGATACTGTAGTATTAGTTTCTTCATTTGAAATATTATTCTGATTTTTAGCTGGCTGTGGTGTTTACAATCCTGAAGGCAATTAGGATAGAAACAAAGAACAAGTGGCAATGGTGGCGAACAGCAATAGTGTTTTGTTTCATATTTTTCGTGTTGGGGACACTGTCAATACTCGTACCGGACTTCCAAGTAGTCCACATCCTGGATCATTACGTCATTGGGAACTTGTTGCTCATCTGCACGATATTAGAAGTTGGAGCTTTTATATATATTTATGGTACGTTATCATCATTTCATTATTCACTAAAGTACTTTAGTATATTTGGTCCTTCGAGCCGGATTAAAGTTGAATAGGTAGTGAATTATGTATTCTAAGTACTTAAACTCTGAATTAAACTAAAGCACAAAATTGACAGCCAGTTGATGCCAACCCTAATCTCACAAAAGTCCCTAGTTTTTGCTGGCCTAGGCTTGCAAGCAAGCAGGTTCTGGACGATTTTTAGTTATGTAAAACTAGTGTTTTTGGTCGTAGACATGAAAAATTATCTTAGTAACAAACAAACTCAATCTACTCTGCTCATGTAATCTTGAGAATATTAATTAATGTACTCTTGGACAAAATTATCGAATATTTAATTATGATGAATCAAGGAAAAGTAAAGATAGTATTAGTCCAGAGACTGCAAATATTATTTTGTGAACTAAAACCATTATTACTTTTTCCTTGATTCATCACAATTAAATATTCGATAATTTTGTCAATGAGTTTATAATATGAGTATATAACACGCTCATGAGTTAATGAGGCCTTTACCTCACTAGTAATATAAATAACTATTATCATTCTGTCTTGCAGGTTGTTCTAACATCTACATAGACTTCGAGTTCATTCTGGGTAGCAGCCTGACGTGGCTGTGGAAGGTGCTGTGGTGGTTGGCACCCCTGCTTCTTAGTGCTGTGGGTATTTGGGCGTTGGTTACTGTACGACTCACGGGCTTGTTCCGTGACGACCCCGTGTGGATGTACGCCACTGGGTGGACCATAGTCGTAGTGTGTATAATAGCCATCATAATCATAGCGGGATATGAGGTGTATATACAAGTGGATTATAATCTTGTGCAGGTGAGAGATAACACTTTGTTGGAAAAATTCTTTAGATTTATATATACATAACGTCATTCCATTCAATGGGATAGCACGAACCCAGAAACACAGTCAATCAACAATCAATCTGCTCTGCTCCAAACATTCCATTCTTGACACATCATTTTCACCTCGTCCATATTTGTAGTGCTATTCTTACATGCTCGTCTATTCTTCACACTCGGAATCATTTGTTCTCGCAACAAACCATCAATCATACCCAACCACTTATTCCTCGGATGCCCACGTAATCGTCTACCTTTATTCTCATCCACATATACCTGTCAAGATATCCAAACCACCTCAACTGACTCACTATCACTTTCTTAACAAAATTCTTCTCAATCACACACTTACCATATACAAATGTGTATTTCAATTACTTTTACGTTTCGTATACCCACATCCGGTATTATGAATCAAGTGGAAGTGAAAAAAATCATGACTCCAAAAGAGACCAATAATCTTTCTAAGCTACTATTGAAAAAATTGTTTCCTGTGTCACTGTTCAATATTAAAATCAATAAGCCGAAATATTAAGATGTAATTATAATTTGCCGATAAATTTCCCTTATTAACTTTTTAAATTTGATAATAGTTATTCACTTTACAAGTGGGCAAAGTAAGGAATTGCCCACAAGAGAAATTTTAGCTCACGAAGCCGAAGCCTGAGTTTGATAATTTTATCGAGTGGGTAATTCCACTTTGCCCACGTGTGAAGTGTAACGTTTTATTCAACACCTCTTAATAAATGAAAAATTTATTAAAGAAATATTATTTGACAGTGACATATGCTTTAAATTTTTAAATTAAAATGTCAATCGAAGTAGTTACCAAGGTGTATGTGTTATTATTGTTATAAATAATAAAATACTCACTAGTGACTTTCCTCAAAATTATACCCACTAGTGGGTAATCTGTTACTTTCCTTGTTTAAAATCGCCATAGTTATCGAGCATTTATTGAGAGGTGTTGGATAAAATATATTGCCCACATATATTTGTGAAATGTAAAATATTAGGGATTTCTGGTTTACATAAATCTAAAGAGATTGGGACAAGTGAATGAATTTGTATATTTGGATAGTATGTTTTCGAGGGATGGACGTATTGACTGGGAGATTGAAAGGCGGGTGTCTGCAGGGTACAAGATATTTGTTGCTCCGGGTACATATTCTCGAAACATGACTATATCTAGAGATGTTCGAGTATGTGTTTATAATGGTGTGTTAGTGCCTACATTGGTGTATGGTTCTGAATGTTGAGTGTGGATGAAGAAGCATGAACGACGTATAACTGCTGTAGAAATGAGATATTTCAGAGAAGTATGTGAGTATACGAGACGTGATCGTATACGGAATACAATGGTGTATGGTGAGTGTGAGAGTAAGAAGAATGTTGTTAAGAAAGTGGGAGTGAATCAGTTTAGGTGATTTGACCTTATTGAGCGAATGTCGAATAAAAGGTTGGTGAAATTATGCTCTGGACGCTCAAAAGATAGAGTAGAGACTCCATCCACAAATTTGCGCGAAATTGAAATACATTATTGCTATTGGTAAGCCAGTTTTACACTGATCGACGAACTCGACAGCTGCGATCGGTAACAACGGTAACTGCTATAACCGGAATAACAGCATTTGTGTTGGGGTTTACGTGTTTGAGCGTTGTACTTCTTAAAATAGTTTATTATTTCTATCGGTAATTTCCATAATTCCCATTAACAGTATAAAAGGTATGTTATATAAATTTTATGTAATATTGTAATTCTAAATTTATGAAACCACGTGTTTTAATTTTACTTTATATTTCTTTTAAAATTATGTTATACATAATATATGATAAAATATATTATAATTTAGTTTTTCTTATATTCATTTCAAATAAAACGATTCGATTCTTCAGCGTTTTAAAATTTGTATCTTGTAAAGCTAACTTCTGAAGATATACTGCGCAGTTTAGATTCTGCCATTTATTTAATTACTATATCTGTTCGGCGTCCAGAGTATAAAATATGCTGGTGAGATTGTAGGTGAACGATTCCGTGAGCGTCCGAGGAATACGTGGTTGGGTATGACATATGTTTTGCTGCGTTTCGAATGTGAACAATAGACGAGCATGTATGCATCGTACTAATGTGGGCGAGGCGAGGTGGTTCCAAGATAAGAATGTTTGAAGGGAGGTTGATTATTGGTAGACTGTGAAAGCGTAACATTAAGCATGTATGTATGTACCGCGCTTACTAATATCAAATTTGAGAAAAGGAACTCATTCCAGGAAACTATGTATATAATTATTTTTGTTGTCAGAAATTCTCAAGCGCACTAAAACCTAGTCGAAAATGGGGCCCAGTGGACCCCATGATCCGCCACGGCTGGATCCAGTGGCGTAGCACAGCGGGTACAGGCGACCGCGACTTCACCCTCAAACGCCGCGGGACCCGCGACTACACCCATTCCGTCAAGAACCGCCGCCATACCCAAGACACCAACTCCAACGCTCGATTCGTCTCCACTCTGAACACCAGCAGCGACTTGACAACAGTCCGAGGGATGTCGCCACCTGACTACGGAACCACGCTACAAAATGGCGGCAAACGTCACACGCTCGAAGTTGTTTCTATCACTGACACACTAGACAGAAACGATAAACCGCGGGTTTTAGCTCAGAAGAAGTATGTTTCTGATGGTGATAAATTCGCGAAACATAACATGAACCCGTTGGGAGTTCCCTCCATGTATGGAGACACCACGACCAATGATTCTAATTCGGAAGGTTATGGGACAATTAGAAATGGACCATACGTGATAGCAAATGGTGAATTTGATCATGTTTGTTGGAGGAAGGATGCTTATGAAGAAGCTACGGAATTATAGGACTACTTGTGATGTGGTGCTGTTGTATTATTGGTGATTTAGTTTTTAGGTTATGTGTGAAAATGTGAACATTTGTTGACAGCATTTTGTAGAATTTGTTAGTTATTTTCGTGTGTATTGTGCATATTTATTAATTCAATACTTCATGCTCATAAACTAATTATTAAATGTTATAATTCTAGAGACTATATTATAAATATTTATGCAGTTGGCCGTACTGTTAAAGAAATTGTGGACATAATTTTGTACATAAATTTGTAATTTGTACATAAAACTGATGCTACATACGTACTCAAAACAAGTGCTACGTTTAGATTATTATAAGATATATAATAGAATAATTTTGTTTTATTCTTTTAATGTACATTTTGTATTTCTGAGATTATTGTAAATATTTACAAGAACTGTTATATTCTTTCGGAAATAAATGAACATGTACTATTTACATTTTTTTTTTTACCTCCTGTACATATACATATATAATATATAAGAGGTATTTTAGTGGCTTAAAATTTTTGGTACTGAATTTTCAACACGAACACGTTTTAGGTTCCTAAAACACGATTTCACTATTTTCACTAGTGAGTCGAATTTTGCTTCCACGATAACTCAAAATCTAATAGTTATGTTTTGATTATTTAAAATTTAAATGTTTAAAGCGAGCATTACACGTTGAAGTTTTTCTTTTCAAGTGTGTTTAAAAGTTTTCTCTGTCGCACAATGACGTTAGAGAGATAGTTGAGTCGTCTTGTCACGTAAAACTTACAACGAAAAACTGTTATATGGGGTACTTTTTCTTAAAAATTTAGAAAAGTTTACAGGTTTGACAGAGCTACCAACTAAGCGAAGTGGCAAGTTCCTGTCAAATATCATTTGTGTTTATTGATGATAAACTTATAATGGAACAGTGGAATAGGGAAGAGTTGAGAACTTAGTGGATATACCTCTAAAAATTTCATGTGGTGCAAAATCAATGAATATAATTATGTTGGTATAACTGAACTTTTGTCATTTGGTTGTTTTATTTCACTTTAAACTTGATCATGTAAATAGACTGATAAGTTCACTTATAAAGACAATTTAAAATCACTTGAAAAGAAAAATTTCATCGTGTAATGCACGCTAAAGTTAAATGCTGATTAGATTTTTGTAATAATCTGTCAACCGGAAGTTATGCTTTACTTGAAAACCTGTAAAAATCATTCGCCATATTTCAGTAAATAATTTATAGTTATAGAAAATTTTGTCACAACCAAAAAGATGTAATATAGTATTGACTACACTTTTCATTTGAAACTATTTTCTACGTATATTTTGTATCGTTTGGGAATTAAAATTTTCGGGAAGTTATGTGGTGCCCACATCTGATTCCAATGACAATATTTTTTAGACCCTTGATGCTCAAATTACGAGTTGATTGGAGGCTTATAAGGTTTTTTGTGTATATTACAATTAATAATGGAGTTAAAGTAAATTTTATAAATAATAAAAGGTATTAAATAATATTAGCTACAATTTATATATGAAATTCTTTTCTATTTTGTACCGTTTAAAAATTGTTTAGACGGAAGGTTATGTGTTGCCACATCAGATTATTTAAATATAAATTATGTTTGTAGGTATTTATCCATGATGTAATAAATATTAAAATCT
Source organism: Poecilus cupreus (assembly GCA_963942605.1). NCBI lineage: Eukaryota > Metazoa > Arthropoda > Insecta > Coleoptera > Carabidae > Poecilus > Poecilus cupreus. The sequence goes on along the minus strand of OZ012716.1, from coordinate 3,160,686 downwards.
TTAATAAATTACTCAATAAAGTATTCGTTCAACATAACATTGATTAATGTGATCGGGACGAATCATTTTAGTTCAAAAATCAATTTATTAGCAATTACAAACACTTATCTTAAGTAAAGATAATGAATAATGTCTGGTACTGTACTATGACGATATTTATTAGTAAGTTTGCTAAAATAATTGATTAAGTTCCCTATAATTTTTTCTGTATTATTTAGTTCACTTCTTGTGCTTTAGATAAAAATTTCACCTACCACGGCCATTGCATTTCAGAATCATTGCGTTTAAATAGTTTATGTAAATCGGTTATATTTTTATAAACATGATTAGGATGTACATCCGGATATTTCTCTTGAATTTGTGCGATATTTGTTTGTTCTATTAACATAGCGTGCCAACCAGCATTTCTTGCTCCAATATAATCTAAATCAACAGTGTCGCCAATATGTAGACACTCCTTTGCTGTCAAACCCTTTATTTTCGACCGTTTTATAGCTTCCTCAAATATTCTTTTGTCAGGCTTTTCAAACCCAGCATCATAAGATGCCAAAACAAATTTGAAATAGTGTGTTAATTTCATATTATCAAGCAAAATTGGCAGCCTTGGATCAAAATTAGAAATGACACCAATGGCCATACCTTTTCTACGCAGGTACAATAAAAATTCCAAAGCTCCAATACATGGTTGCCAACTATCTCCAGATTTATATAATTCAATAATATTTGTTGCAATTAAATCCAGTTTCTTGTCATCTGCTTTTGAGTCTGCATCTTTAAATGTTCTGGAAACTATTATTTTCCACCATTGTTCCCAACTTATGCCAGTTCCCTTTCCATAATTAGGGTGTTCTTTCTTCAGTTGAGACCAGTGTTTCTTGAAGTTAGCCATCAAAACTGTCTTGTCAATTTTGACACCGTGAAGGGCACCGATTTCGCTGTATTGTGTACCTATAGGCACACGGAATTGGAGAATTGTGCCGGTAATATCAAAAGTGATGAGTTTAAGTCGTGCTAAGTTCATTTTTCAGTACACTATTTGTTGCTTTTTAACTAATGTCAAATGAACACAATTATTAAGCGGGTTGCCAATAGCCATTTAGAATTTCAATCTTAAACTCTTTTAAATTTGTAAAGTTTGGCTTGAAGTTAAATAAAGATTCATGTATATTAACTTTATTTAACTTAACTATCTCTGATATAAAATACGTTTATAAATGGTTCATTGAATAACCTGCTTTATAAATTTTTTTTTATTGTTTTGTTTGGGTTCATACTGTATCGGAAAATTTAATGTCAAATTAATAAAAAAACATGAAGAGTAAAAATAAAATGCGCAATAATTCATAAACAATGAAATGTATACTAATTTAATAATTATTTGTTTCAAAACAATGTGCTGAGTTGATATAAGTCAAAATACGATACTAAATTTATTTCAAATATCGAACTGTTACGAAAAATGTTTCAAATGAAATATACTAGCAATAATATTTGTAATATGGTTGTATCTACTGACCGAAATATATGTTCAGTATATATAAACAAAAAATAATTGAAACAGAAATCTATACACTGACCTCTATATACAGAATATAGAATAATTGAAATGTGTGGCATAGAGAATTCATAGTTATTTTTTTTATACTGCTGTAAATTTTTACCTATTCACTTTACAGCAAAAGTAAATACACAAAAGTTGTTAATTAACAAAATATTAGTATTTGCGTTATATAGCAATCAAATGAAATTTAATATTTATTAGGAAAATTGAAACACAGTTAGGAAAAATTAACAAAAAAAAAAATAGTTGACATTTCATTAAACAAATTTATTTAATAGAAAGAAATGAACTGTCAAATTTGCTATAATATCATTAAAATCTTCTACGAAATTTCTACAGAAAATATTACAACACTGTAATAAATAAATCTGTTTTTTGAAATAATAGTATATTATACATTAAGGGAGAGAAGCGTACTATTTTTTTTTCACGACCGCAATTTTTATGATGATTTTAATGTATTACAAAATTATTTGAATTGTAATGTAATTTAGGTATGATCGTTACCTTTGATTTGTTTAATTTTGTTCATTTTATGCATTATTTGAGCACTTTCCCTCACGACGGGAGAGAAAATGCACAAATCTTCCGTAGATATAAAGTTGTCTGTTTCTCACATGATTTTGGTATCATAGAAACAGAGTTCTTACAACACTGTTTTGGAATCTATGCATTCTTCAACTAAAAATTGTATTGGAATAACTATGAGTTATAAGTCCATACACCGCGTATGGAATAAATTCGACGAATCAGAGCCGCATATTAGCGCGATATATGAAGTATCTTGATTCAGTTACTATAATTACATATATTTGTTTTAATTTTATTTATTTGAGTTTGATGTTTTCAACAGTTTTGTATTTTTTGTATAATTTCCAAAATCTTGTTATAGAAAGTATAGACTACAACATGTAACGGAATGGCATATCCCACACTCGCAAACCGTAGTCTTCGCCTTTTTGCTCGTGTGGAATATGTGCCATTCCATTACTTGTTGTAGAATATACTATTCTCTCACGGCCGTGAAAAAATATTTTACGTTTTTATTTAATTTTCCATGGCTGTATTACAATTGTTTCCATAAATATTAATATTAATTTGGTTGATATAGCGTGAAATACCAATACTTCGGAAACCAAATGGGCTTTATTGCATGCATTTTTAAATTCTGAACAACTTTCGTATTTACGCTTATACTACAAAGTGAACAGGAAAAAATTTACAATATAAACAAGCACTGAAATACAACTCATTTAAATTCTTCATCCTGATGCCAGTATTAAACAATTAAATTTGAATTATTAGGTATAAAAGTTGTGATTTTGCAATAATGTATATTTCTCTTTTATTTAAATATTAAATATATTGGCAATTTGAGCCAAATTATTAAACACAGTTATATTAATTAGAGCATAAATAATTATTTATTAATGTTTTAATTGTAATTACTTTTATTGAAATTATTAGATTAGATTACATATCGGAAATATTATTCATATAAAAAAAAAACAAATAATTTTTATCTACAATAAAAATAAAATATAACCGCTAATACATATATGTACATCATTAGAAAAAAGTTATTTACACAAGACTAACAAATAATCTACTTATCCAGTCTATCATAACAGAAAAATCAACAATCAGCTATTTATTTTTAGAATCAGCCTCTACAAAGAATTTATGCAAATCATACAAATTTCTAAACACATGATTGGGGTCTACATTTGAGTATTTTTCTTGAATTTTCGCAATATTAGTTTCTTCTATTAGTGCAGCATTCCATCCGGCATTTCTTGCGCCAAAATAATCCAAAGCAATAGTATCACCAATATGTAAACATTCATTTGACTTCAAACCGCTTATATTTGATTGTTTAATTGCATTTTCAAATATTCTCTTGTCAGGTTTTTCAAATCCAGCGTCGTAAGATGTCAGCACGAATTTAAAATAATGCCTCAACCTAGTATTTTCCAGTAAATTTGGTAACCTTTGGTCAAAATTTGAAACAATTCCAAGGGCCATACCTTTATTTCTTAGGTACGACAACAATCCTAGAGCTCCATAGCACTGTTGCCAACATTGCGCTGAATTATATAACTCGATTAAATTCGAAGCAATTAGATCAAGTTTCTTCTCATCTGCACTCAAATCAGCATTTTTAAATGTTCTGAAGACTATTAGTTTCCACCACTGTTCCCAACCTATTCCAGTTTCTCTCCCATAGTTAGGGTGTTCTTTCTTCATTTGATACCAGTTTGCTTTGAAGTTAGCCGCCAGAGCAGTTTTGTCACATTTGATCCCGTGAAGTTCTCCGATCTCGCTGTATTGTTTGCCCAAAGAGTTACGAAATTGCAGTAGAGTGTCCGTAACATCAAAAGTGACAAGTCGAAGTCGTGCCAAATTCATCGTTAAATATAAATTGTTGTATTTTTAGAACCCGTAGTTTTCGTATTATTCAGTTATGATGAACTTTCACTACTTAATTCACAAGCACTTTTAACTTGAATTATTTATAGACCTTTAGATAAATTGTAAGAGCAAAGGTCATTCTTTTATTCCTGTTGTTATTGTATTTTTTGTTTTATTATTTCAACTACGAAACCTAAATAAGAGTAAAGCTAATATTACAAGTTGAGATTTACAAACAAAATACAAACATTTAAAACTAGATTAATCTAATTTTTATTGTAAGACGAGAGTTGTAATCAATTTAATCCTTGCGCACGAAATTCAATGTGTCGTACATGTGCTGACATCTAGCGGCGAGTACGAAGAGGAATGTGTGCCGGCTGAACGTTGGCTATGTCGATAATTTTATTCCATATGTTAGTGAATTATTTGTATGACTGATACTGCTTTAAATTCTGTAAATAATTAACAGTTATTGTTTTTGTTCTTTATTTTACTTTGTAAAAAGCAATACTTTATAATTATTAGTACTTACACGACAGAAATTTAGATGAAATGTTGTTATAACCTATGTTACGAGACCACAAGCACTTGTTTAATACGCAGTATTACCAAATTCAAGATATTAAAACGAAATTTAGACATTTGAGAACATTACACGAAATCGTGATCACAAATAAACTTTGATTTAATTATATTGTTGTATACTGAAGTAATACAAATTTTATCAATAAACACTATTCGCATGTCAAGTGGAAAATTAAATTAGTAATGACAGATTACTCAGAAAATACATTAAAATAATATCATGTGTGCGTTACTATTTTTAGACATGTTTATTTTGTTGTTTTCACTATTAAATTTGAAAGTGCAACGCAATGCATGATTTATTTGCATATTAAAATTAAAAATTAGAAAGAAATAATTACAATTAAATATATAGGACTTAAGTTTGAAATTTGTCTCGTGAACACGTGAACTACTACTAAACAAAAAATTTTAAAATTTTATATTTCACATTTGTGCTACATAAGGAAAAGTTCAATTGATTATAGTGAAATTTGCCTACCGGAAGTTGTACTTAACATAAAGAACGATAAATATTCCAAGAAATCAATATTTATGACAATTTTTGTTAACAGAAATGAAATAAATTGTGATTATCTACAAACGTTTATTTCAACATTTTTCCGTATCTGATACCATTTAAGAACTATAGTATAATTTATAATTTAACGATTGAAACTCTGGTATATTGTAATCCATGATCGTTTAATCAGTGTTTCTACACAAAATTTAAATTATTCTGACAGTAACAGTAAATTGACATCATTCATTGCTTTCATCTTGGTTTAAATGTGGTTTATAAAATACTATTAAATTTATTTGTGTGTATTAGGATGGTATTGATAAAATGAGCGTGAAGTCACGTGCATAATGACCATAATCCGAATATAATACTGTACTCTTTTTACTCCTATAAATTCGGAAATAGCATTTAGCAAATTATCAAAATCGGTTGAAAACACACGTTGAAAAACGTCAACATAAAAATACACAATGACAACTGTCAAACAGCCGTTGCTTGGAGATCTACATCACGTCTTTAAAATAAACGTGAATTATGGATTTTTGGCTCTGTGATAGGTCGAGAAGAGTGATTTATGGGTAGTATAATTCATCGACCAAATTGAAATAATGAAGATATATTTATACAGGAGTAGAAAAAATAATTTTAGGACATTATGCAGAGCTAAAACATTTTTCTTAGAATATTCAAAAACATAGTTTGTGGTAGCAGCCAATTTATTTAACAAATTAAAATATTCTTCTAACTTCAGTCAAAATTTATTTAAATCCTAAAAATCTGACGTTTCATTCATAACTATGACCTTTTAGTCTTTCCCTAAAGAACATAGTTATGACCGAAACGTCGATTTTTTAGGATTTAAATAAATTTTGACAGTCGCTCATCGTTACTATAAATCTTTTTATCCATAACTGTCAAATAATATGCCCATAATTCAACTATTAGTTATCAATTAATGAAATAATATTGACAGTTCAATGAAATAATATTATTCATTCGTTATGTCAAATTCAAATCTGACCAGTCAAAAGAGTAATTTTGTCCATATAGTTTTCTCATTTTTCATACTTTTATTTTCTTTTCAAGCTGAAACTGTAGCTGAATAATTGGTTTTAAGAGTTTCTGCTAAATGTCAAATCACTTCAAAATTTTGTTACACTATGTAGCCTAGCGATGGTTGATACAATTTGTCTATGTTGATAAACAATAGTATATTGTGTCATTAGGAGTAAATGTGATACATAGAAAATAAAATTATAAATATTATAAAATGCTCAAAACTTCAAAAAATATTCTGTCTTATCTAGCATTTCAAGTTGCCGTAGAATATGCTGTTTTGTTATTTTTATTTATTTGTTTCATTTTTAACTGTCAAATTATTGAATTACAACCTATAGTGATATTCACCTAAGAATGGCATTCCAATGTGATGACGTCACACACTTCATTTATATGAGGTACTAATAAAAATTGAAATTTCGATTGACCGTACTGACATCTGTTGGCAAAGTAGTAGAAATAAGTATTTACAAATTTATTTCCTTGCGTCGTTCAAATTTCTACATTGCACAAATCCCCTAAGACAATAATAATAATAATAATAATGAAGAATGTATAAGAAAATAGATAATAATAACATTTACGTTAAGTTGATAACATAACCTCACAATATAAAACTTACATCTTCTGCAGAAAAAATGGAATTAGTGGACCATCTATACGTTTTTCTTCATGAAAAAATGCCGAAGCTTTCAAAATAATTTCTTTGCAACGTTTAGATAATGTTTTACCACTCATATTTATTCGTTAAATTTAACTCAATCACTGAATGCGAATATAAACACAGTAAATATTGAACTGTCACCTATACGGTGTAAGTAGCGACGTACGTCAACACACGCTTCGTGACATTAGCAACACATCAGACAAAAGCACTGCTAATAACGCATGTGGATCACTTAATTCATACCCTTCTGTGACGTCATCAGAATGGAATTCGAAGAATGCCATTCTTAGGTGAATATCACTATAACTATTTTTCATAATATTTTACTTTGTCCGTCGCCGGCGTAAATGTGTTGCCAAGGATACACTTTTACGCCGGCGGCGACAATATTGAACTTCTGCTTGTTGAATACAAATACATAACAACGTACTTTAATGACGTTTGAAGAAAAACAATTTTTTGTGTTTATCAGAGCAAAAATTATACTTATCTTATAATTTCAAAAAACAAATATTTGACGAAATGTTGTGGATAAAGTATTATAGTTTTCTACTCGCATGTAATGGCTATTACTCACTCATTCGAATGATTTACATCACTTGCATTCGCTCGTGATGCAAATTAAATTCTCATACATTACATGCGCATTAAAAAATATACTATTAATATAACAATATAAAAAGAGAACTGAGTAACACAAATATATCATATATTCGTATTTCAATGGAAGTAATGAAAGTTTGTCATGTTCCTCTATCCTCTAGTCTGGTTTATACTTCTATCGCAAGGTGTCAGCTAATTAGATTTTTCCCCAATTACGACCTACTAATTTAATTATGTTTCGAGCTTAGAAATGGTTTGCTTTCCATGGATATGTAACTTTTAGTTCAATGCATTTCAAACCAAATAGTTATTTTCATTTTCTAGTTGTTCGCAGGTAGTTCTTGTTTGTAAAGTGAGGGGTTCCAGTGCATTGTGAAATATTTGTGCATGTCAGCTTGTTCAGTAGTTTGTTGCAAACACACCGCACAATACGAAACGAGTTGGAAGTAGAAGTTGACGCGGAAACCCGAAACCCACGAGCCTTCGCTTCCGTTCGCTCTGAGCGACCGTCTACTTTCAAATGAAAATAGTGTAAATGCCTCGTTGTGCTTGTGGCAGCTAAGGAATTCCAGTGGCGGAACCAGTACGTTCGACTACATCCAAACTGCACTATTTACAAATATGTACTCACTAAACGGTTACACGCTTCTGTCTCATACGTAAAATAAGTTAATGTATCCAAGATATTCTTCTGTTTAAACAACTTTAAACGGTACAAAATCGAAAAAAATGTTTCAAATTAAAATTTTTTATATTTTATATAAAAAATATTAATTATTTACTGCGATATGCTCAAAATATTATATACTCTTACGCCTTCAAGTAAACTACAACTTCCGGTTGAAGTATTGCTACTAAAATTTTATCTGCTCGTAATTTGAACATAAACGTTCTATATAGTAAATATAAAATTGAAAGTGATATTACCACTGAAATATAGTAATACTGGAACGCGCACTAGCGGTGTAAATGCGAGCCGAGAGAGAAAGCGACCCACGATCCTTGTCGTATAGTACGTTCAAAAAGTTTGTGTCGTAGCATTCATTATTTATAAGAAAACTGAAATTCAAATGAGAGAAAGAAATAATGACATTGTTTATCATTGCCGAACTAATGTACATATTCATATACACTTTAATGATTATAATGTGAAATACACTACAATTTTACATTAAATGGAATGATTGAACAAATGCCAAAAGTTTTAGGTTAAAGTATTCATTACCTAATAATGGATAATTTCGTATTTTATTGCCACACAGCTTTGAAAAGCTTTGTGCTACAATGTCGCACCCTTTTATTATTTTTTATATTAAAAAAAAACACTTCTATTTCTATTTAACCATTTATGAGAAAAGTCAAAAATACAGTTTTTTTTAAGAAACAGGAACTAACTTATGTATCAGTGTGTACGTGACGTAACTATGGTTACGCAAGAGCAGATGTGTTAGATATTGATGGACATACGCAAACTATCTCTTTCGCTTTTCCATACAGGGAGAACATGACAGTGCGCGTTCCAGTATTACTATATTTCAGTGTTTATTACCATTAGAATCTGATGTGTCCCCCACATAACTTAATATATTTATGTTTAATATTTTAAATTCTAAATTGTACAAAGTAGTAGTTTACAGTTTGCGAGTGTGGGATATGGCATTCCGTTACCTGTTGTAGACTATACTTTCTATAACAAGATTTTGGAAATTGTACAAAAAATACAACTACAAAACTTTGGAAAAGGTCAAACTCAAATAAATAAAATTAAAACAAAGAGACGTAACCATAGCAACCGAACCAAAATACTTCATATATCGCGCTAATATGCGGCTCTGATTCGTCGAATTTATTCCAAACGCGGCATATGGAATGATAGTTGTTCCAAAACAATTTTTAGTTGTGAAATGCGTAGTTTATTAATTAATTCATTTTTAATTTGCTGTAACTTTCTTATTTAGTGATTTTTTATCAAAAGTTTATTAAGGAAAAGACATTATTTCAAAGTTTATAAAATTAAATTATATTGATTTGAAATTAGAGAAACTCCTACAGTTTTAACTAAAAAAAAGTAATAATAATTGTCATAAAGACAGATGAACCCAGGCGATTAAAACCTAAGCGCTCTCATTGATATTCGTGCATGTTTTGTACAAACATTTTGTGTCAAATTTTTCAATTTTCCTGTTGTTTTCAAATGTCAAATTTAGTTTACCTGTCAGCATAATCCCTTTTGATCATCTGTATCAGTTTAGTACATTATGACGCACAGGTTTTTTGTTTACTTGCAAAATTATGTTTTGTGTTTCTAACAGGTGAAAATTTTCAAAACAAATATTTCGTAAACGTCAAAGTGTTTCTTCAAATATATAAATATGAATACGACACTTGAACATAAAAATATATTAATTTATAACATTTATTGGGATAAATACAAAAGAAGCAGCTAGTTTGCTTTATAATATTGCGATACTCGAAAATGTATCTAGTTTTATAACCAATAAAATAATAATAATTCCATAACATTATAATGCGAAAAAATAATTTTACAAATATTATTAAATTTATCTAATAATAATTATGATTTAAAATATATGTTAATTATGAAATGTGATACACTTATACATGTGTCATTTAAAATGAAATACATTATTCAACATTTACTCAGTCATAAATTAAAATTATTATCAAAATAATGTTGTTAATATTTATATATTGGGCGACTGCATTAATAATTTTCATGGTATAAATAATGTAAAATTTGCAGCGAAAATTTAAATTATTGGTTTGTTAAGTATATCATCAATATTTAGATATATGGCAAATATCAATAGTGAAATGTAATTGAATTATATTGCCACTGTAAATATTAACATTTATCATAAATATTAAAAACGAATGGTGCTAAATTTCAAATTGTATATATCCAGTTAAAAGCATATTATTTTAACACACAAGAAATAATATTCGATTGAATTATTGACGTTGCAAGTTCTAATACAGAAATTTTAAGAAACATAATTTTTATTGCAGATTCGGGTAGAACGTCAAAAATTAAATCTGTTTCAGATAATTCCTAAGTATTTTTACGCCGCAACATAAAAAATGGGGTTTCCATATAGGATTTTAGAGTTTATTATACCCACCATCCTCTCATACCGTGTGTGATTCTTCATTTATAAAAACATAAATAGTTTCTGTAAAGAGAAACAATAGTTATTTACTTTACAAGTGTTCAAAGTTAGCAATTACCCACGAGAGAAATTTTAGCTCACGAAGCCGAAGGCTGAGTGAGATAATTTTATCGAGTGGATAATTCCACTTTGCCCACGTGTGAAGTATAACGTTTTATCCAACACTTCTTAATAAATGAAAAATTTATTAAAGAAATATTATTTGACAGTGACACATACTTTAAATTTTTAAATTAAAATGTCAATCGAAGTAGTTACCAAGGTGTTGTGTGTTATTATTATTGTTATAAATAAAAAAATACTCACTAGTGGCTTTCCTCAAAATTATACCCACTAGTGGATAATCTGTTACTTTGCTTGTTTAAAATCGCCATAGTTATAGAGCATTTATTGAGAGGTGTTGGATAAAATATCTTTAAAATGTTACAAAAATATATAAGATGTTCCATTGAAAAATTTAGTTGCATATTATTGTATGTAAGTGAAATGGAACACCCGGTTGAAAGATTTGTTACAAATCTGAGGATATATTAATTTAAAATAAACATACAGCAATCTTTTTTGGTAAAATTTTAAAAAAGCTTAAAACTAAAAGTACCCACTGATATGGACCATATCGGGTACCTATGCATTTATGCTGTAAGGAAGGTATTGCCACGGGTTAAAATTTTCAGTAGTGAGTTTTAAACAGGGGTTTTGGGGTCCCTGGAGTACTATTTCACTATTTTAATGATGTCGGTCTACTTGTATAGTGTATGTGTTTCGTGTTTGTATAGTTTGTAAAGGTAGTGAGTAATAGTTTCGCGATGATGTCTGTGTGTGTGTCTGTCTGGATTTCTGGAGTTACGGTTTCTCAAAAACTACTAAACTGAAAATTATGATATTTTGTATATATCAATTGTATCCCCTTTGGAAGAGCTGATTATTTTTTGGTGATAATCCAATAACCGGAAGTGGTAGGTTATTTGAAACCCTATCAAGTTATTTTGAAATATCTGAGTAAATTATGATTTAATGACAATTTTTGTTATGATAATAATATTTCAAATATTGTTATCCACAATTATTGTTTTAAACAATTTTATCTTCCTGTCACCATTTACGAATTACTAACTTCACATTAAAGAAATGTATATTTTGACATTTTCGTTTCAATCTGCAAACCTATTGTTTTTGATAAAAATGTCATTTTTCGACATGCATCATAATTGAAAACTCTTTTTTTTTTTAGGGATGAGCGTTTCTTGATAATGATAGTCCATGTTATGGCATTGTTCGATAAGAAATCTATGGCGAGAGGTATTGTGGTGTCCACAACAGATTTTTTGACATGTACCATAATTGAAAACTATTTTTTTTAAGGGTTGAGCGTTTCTTGATATTTGTGCTCCTGCATTGTTTGATAAGAAATCTATTGCGGAAAGTATTGTGGTGCCCACACCAGTCTATTTCAATATTTCCAGATATCCCTGAAACATAAACCTCCGCACGTCACTGTCGCCCGCCACTTCCAAACTGAAAGAGTTGTACGTGCGCAGCTTGCAGAGCTGCAGCCGAACTAATAAATTGTCAAGTGCGAAAACACATTCCGCGGGAATTTATAGTATTTCGCAGACGTCGCGTTCCCGGTATTGTCTATCGCATTACCGGGGGCTAATCAGAGACCTCTATCCGGGGTCTAATACGTTCGTGCGCGCGGCTTTATGAGCACTTCCGCTTTGGTTTATGTGCGGCAGGTTTTATTCCGGATTATTTGTTCCGCGATCATGTGTTCGGATTACATTTGTGCTATTTGCGGAGAGTGTGCTGGAATTGACGCGATTTTGTTATGATGTTGTTTGTGGGTGTCATTCGGATGATGTTTTTTTGTGTAGGTGGTGGAACTGGAAAGTGGTTTGTGTGAAATGTTTTAAGGAAATTGTTTTAAGATATTTTGCGGATACTTAGGGGAATCGTAAAATGCAATTGAGTTTAATAGCGTAGTAGATAAATGATGAAGTATTACGTGTAGCTTGGGGCAACTAAATATAATGCATTTCTTATATACGAGTATTATAATATAGATATAATGTATCTTTACCCTTAAATAATTGTATGCAGGGATGGGAAATCATGTGTAAATTATATAGTAATATATCAAAACACTGAAGTTTACTTTTTATCACAAAAATAAACCATATGTGTGATTAAAGGAACTTCAGTGCCGCGGTACATATTAAATTTTATTTTCCGATGATTGCAATATAAAGTTGACTTTTGCGCTTGCATTTGTCAACACAAAGTTCATGTATTCAGAAATAATATTACAAGACCTGATTTTATCGATAACTTTTTATTTTGCACGAATTATTTGCTTAGCAACAAACAAAAACGCAAACTGCATGGTAAATCCCGACTCCGATGGATCTAATTTCAGTTTGCTTGAGTGGTTTTGCTTAAAAACAAAAAAATGAGTGCTAAAAAATTAAAAATTATTTGAGAAAATTAGAGAGGTCGTGTGGTATTTGGTGAGATAAATTCCAAAGACAACGCAAATTGAAACTTGAAACATTAATAATTAACTGCCACACCTTTATAAACAATAACAACTGTTTATTTACTTGGTAGCGGGAATTTTATTGGGGTAACAAAATTTTATCGAGATAACGGGGTTTTATCAGGGTAACGAGATTTTATCAGTACTGTTCCCATTGGTTTGAATTTCCATTTTTTTTTTTGGAATTTTACTTTGTCGCTTATCTCCAATATAAACAAGCGGTAAAAGTTTTGTTTTTCACCGTGGATACGAAATAAAAGAATAGCTGCAACAATCTATGACAAGAATGTCACACATGCGTTTATTTTTAATGAAATTTGATCTATATTATTAATATATTAGTAGTGGTCGGAAAAATAGTATATATAATTAGAACGCAAAGTATTTATGTCGCTCTTCGATTGGTTCGCTGCGACTCACGTTGCAATATTCGTGTTCGAGCGCCAAAACTTAACTTTGCGCTCTAAAATACAAATAGCTATTAAAATTTGAAATTAGAACTATATTTAAAAAAATAATTATTTATGTATTGAAGTTTAACTTCTTATCACGAATATGTAATTTATTTACCGAGACCCGTAGGGCCGGAGTGATAAAAAGAAACTTCAATGCTGCGGTAGGTACATACTAAATTTTATTTAAAATATAAAATTAGAACTTTAAAAAATATATTTTATAGGTTATAGGTTTATAGGTTATACGTTATGTAGTTAAGGGACAACAATGTAATTTTTATATTTTATTTTGCTGTATTCTCTATATAACAGATTTCAAGTAGACACCCGGTATGTACTTGTATTGTAATATGTATAAATAAAATAATATTTTTTATTATACCTGCATCATAATCTTACTACTAAGCAACAAAAAAATAATTACTATTAATATCTGTCAAAACTGTAAACGTAAACAATAAATGCTAACCAGTCTCCATGTAAACGATATACGTCAAACGTCACACGCGCAAAATTATGAAATGAATCAAAAACAAAATGTTGCTTTCCAGTTTTTTCCAGAGTATGATGCAGGTATAATAAAAAATAGATTATGACACACGTGTATAAGTGCTTTTAAAGCACTAGCGACGTTAAAAGCACTCCGCTTCGCGTCGTGCTTTAATAGCTTATTTTTACACTTGTATCATAATATACTACTCGCATTATTATAATCAAAATTAATGAAAGTATTTTAATTAAAATATTTTATTTACACTCCTGTCTTGCTCTACTATTCTGTAAGTAATGTAGTAATCCGTCTATTTTGATCAAGTTATACTAATGTATTTCTTGGAAACACTAGTCCAGTATTTTAATGGGTACTTGCAAAAATTCTCAAAATTCTCTTCTACAGGGTGAGTCATCGAAATGCCCGTCTTCGATATCTCCCTTGTCGTTAGAAATACGGCATATATTTATTAACAAAAATTATTCGACTACTAAAGGAGCATAACGTAAAATTATTTTCACATATACAGGGTGTAACGTAACGGCTAGACGAGAATTGTTTGTCTTTTTTTAAATGGAACACCCTATATATTTTTATATATTTTGAATTGTATTTTATTCACCTATACGGACATATGAATTTTGTTTTAGTTTTCCGCGGCGTTGTCAAGTTTTTCCGTTTTTTCTCTAAAAAAGGCCGAATACACGCATTGCTTTGTGAAGGCGTACTGAAGTTATTTTAATAGTAAAATTTAAGAATTTTTTTTTCTGCGCAACTGCTACTATACTCTATGTTTTGACATACTTTCTTTTAAATGTAATTATACAGGGTGTTCAATAAAGCGAATCAAACTTACTCCACTTCAAATGATTATAACTCGCCATTTTCAAATGAAACACCCTATATTTTATTATTCTGTTGTATGCCATTTTATATTACCTTCAATTATTATTAAGGGTATCCTATGTCTAAAACCAATAATTTCGGAGTTTTTTGCCATTTTTCACTAAATTAATTTAATGAATTAAAAATTAAATCTAGTATTCTTATGCAAACATATTTGCAGACAGTTTTTAAATGAGTAATTTACTCTTCGCAGTATATATGCGTTGACAGTTCAAAAGAGTTACGAATTGGCTCCATCATATCTTCTCGTGTAGTTGGTGCTGTCTGATAAACGGATAAACAAAAAATAATGTAAGTTTGTAAGATCCGAAAATCTTGCAGGCCAATTACTTAGACCACCTTGTCTAATCCATCTTTTAAGAAATTCTTCATTTAAATAATGCCTAACCTGAAGACTGTTGTGAGCTGGTGCACCATCGTGTTGGACACACAATCTCCGGATAATATTGAGAAGTTTTTTCTAAATCGTTTAGAGGATGAGTTTGTAAAAATTAACAATAATTTTGTCCGTTAATACTCGTATTATTATCAAAAAAGTATGATGCAAATTCGTAACTGATTTAGAATTGTCGACGCAAGCGAAGAGTAAATTGTCATTTATAAACCGTTTGCAAATATGTTTCCGTAAGAATTGCGTTATATTGAAAATATTTTGTAAATTAAAACAAAACAATAAATTTAAAAAAAACATATCCATGGTATACTAGATTCAATTTTTAATTGAATAAATTAATTTAGTGAAAAATGGTAAAAATCTCCGAAATTATTGGTTTTAGGCATAGGATACCCTTAATAATAATTAAAGGTAATACAAAATGGCACACAACAGAAAAATAAAATATAGGGTGTTCCATTTAAAAATTGCGAGTTATAATCATTTGAAGTGGAGTAAGTTTGATTCGCTTTATTGAACACCCTGTATAATTACATTTAAAAGAAAGTATGTCAAAACATAGAGTATAGTTACAGTTACGCAGAAAAAAAAATTCTTAAATTTTACTATTAAAATAACTTCAGTACGCCTTCACAAAGCAATGCGTGTATTCGGCCTTTTTTAGAGAAAATACGGAAAAACTTGACAACGCCGCGCAAAACTAAAACAAAATTCATATGTACGTATAGGTGAATAAAATACAATTCAAAATATATAAAAATATATAGGGTGTTCCATTTAAAAAAAGACAAACAATTCACGCCAAGCCGTTACGTAACACCCTGTATATGTGAAAATAATTTTACGTTATGCTCCTTTAGTAGTCGAATAAATTTTGTTAATAAATTCATGCCGTATTTCTAACGACAAGGGAGATATCGAAGACGGGCACTTCGATGACTCACCCTGTATAACGGAATACATAAAGATCAGATCTTTTATTTAAAAATATGTATAATTAAAATGAAGGTATTGGTATTATCATATCCAAAATAAGGTTATTCTTGACAGACAATTTATAAAAAAAATATCTACCGAAGCGGTGCATATTTAATGGCCATGGTTATAAATTTCGTGAATCAACAAAACAAAAAGACCAACAGTAATGATTTATGAATACAACAATAAGGCCCCCATATTAGTCAATAAATTACCGAGCCAAATAAAATGTGGAAAGTTTGCTCGTCATAATTTAGAGGTTAGTGTAACATAAGCACATAACCTCAAATTATCTGTGTCAGATTTGCGCTACAATATGTGCAGATTGTTACTAAAATGTTTTCATAAACAGTTGCCGTAGCTCGTAGCAATATCGCGAGGAAGCGTTTATGGGCCTCCGTAAAACAAACAGGGGCTTAAGGCGCTCGCCGCACATAAAGCGATGAAAACATGTGCAAATATTCGCCTTACATTTTACATAAATCGTAAAATGTTTCATAAAAATATGCCTTACTCCTTCGTTATCCAATATAGACAATGCAGATGATTTAAATGATACAGCAGGTATAGGAAATTGAATTTTGCTCTGGTTCACGGTTTACGTAACACGTAACGTAGTAAGAATTTAAGATGTAAAAACACTTTGTTGCTCGATTTATTGACATCTTAATTATTATAATATGCATGTAATAGTTATTTATGTATCCGTTAAACTTTTTATCAGGAAAATAAACCATGTGAGTGATAAAATGGAACTTCAGTGCCGCGGTATATATAAAATTTTATTTGAAATCTAAAACTAGAAAAAACTGTAAAAAAATATTATATATGTAGGTTAAGTTTATACATCTGCCAGTTGTCAATTGGAGCTGGCACTCAGAGTTGCCAACCTCGAACATTGAAGTTATCGTAAATAACACTTAAAATTATTTGTTTTGTCCTCAAATTATTTAACGGAATTAATTAGTTAAATCTTCTTGCATATATTGTTTCATTTTACGTATAAATTTACTACAATACGTCATATATCTGCCAAAATTACTCTATCTGTACAATAATTATTTTACGATTGCTAACAGTGTGTTGCTCAAAATCGTCCTATAATAGGCTACTTCAGTGACGATTTCTGAGCTTGTAATGACGATTTTTGAGCACTTTAGTGCCGATTTCAAATAAAATTGTTAAAAAACATACTGGTTTTATTTAAAACACATCGTTAAGAACTTCTATAAACACACTGCTTTTTGCACTATTTATTTTCCAGTTTTGGTATAAATGCTTTCAAAACTGATACGACGAATAACATATAGATTCACAATGGAATTTTTTTGGTTATTACTTGCATTAATTATAAAACTTTTACTCTTTTTCTAGGTATTAGTAAGCAATGAATTTTCAGCTGTGACGCGCTACCAACACAACCGGTAAAAACCACCAAGTTATGTTTTTGACAAGTCGCATTTCAGCACTGATTTCCATTTTGGTGCCAGGTTTGACGATTATGGAGGCTAATGGAAAGGAGTGTTAGTGAAGATTTACAAGAAATATTATAACTAGAACAGATGCAAATAATATTAATTATAATTGTTCGTATCGAATTTATTAGAAATACCTTAAATAAAATAACTACATCAGCAAATGAACAGCTATATCATGAATTAATATAATGAACCGTCTATAAAAAAAATAATACAAGGTGCAGTTTTCCCTACAATCTCTTCTCCTACCACTTGTGTGAATGGTGGGAGAGCATAGGTTGTTAGGCCAACCCAATATATAAGCTGTAGGATGCGCGCGCAAAGGTGCAGTGATAATCGTAGCTCTTCGATTGTCGATCACTTTTCGAGACAGCTGGGACCGTACATCGGCAATAACGTGGTGAATATTGGATTCCATGTCGTCCATCGTCTCGGATTTATCTACGTAGACTAACGACTTAAAATATTTCCGCAGAAATTGATCCAAAGATGTAAAATTACAATATCTTGGAGGCCAATCCACAGGTTCACTGCGCGACATTATGCAATGTGTTCCTCAATAAATCGATTGAGGTGCGTACTGTGTGACATATTGCGCCGTCTTATTGAAACCACTGCTCTTCCTCATTAATGCCATTCAATTGGGCAACGAAAAAGTCAGTAATCATGGCTCTAAAGCGGTCTCCATTGACTGTAACGTGTTGGTCGGTATCATTTTTGAAGAAATATGGATCAATGATTCCAACAGCCTGTAAAGCACACCAAACAGTGACTTTTTGTTTATGGAACGCCGTCTCAATAATGTCTTCACCCTAAAGGTGACAATTTTGCTTGTTAATGTTTACAAAAAATTTGCCTCAGTGCTGAATAAAATTTTCAAAGTATTTATTGTGAAATGACAAACCGAACTGAGCAGAAAATATCTGCCAGCTGTTAAATTGGCTGTTGCTGGAAAAAGTGTTGCCAATATGAAAAAAAAAAAACATCAGTTATTTTCTTAAAACTCAGAACAAATACACAATATCCAGAATATTAAATGTCGCTTAAAACGTTTCTAAACTGTAAAAGCTAAGTTAGCTGAGAGCTAGTACTAGTTAGGGTGAGGATGGATAACTAATTAAATTTACGTTAAATTAATTATTTCGTGCGTGCATCTGCGCCGGTTTATTTAATTTAAATTGTTTTGTTGTGACTATGGCAACTATCAACGAGGAGTAGTAAAACAAATGAACATTCCGCAAACTTTGTTAGCGTTTTCGACCATCCATTAGTGAGCAAAACTCACTGCGATTATATTAAAATGTTTCGTTAAAACAGAGCACAATCTCCCTGTAGAAAACTTCAGTATCACTGATCTGGAAATTTGCCTTAATTAAAATCAACTCAAACTTGGTACATCAAACAAAGTTAAACATCAAATAAAACGTTTCAAATCCGGACAATCTATCAAAATATCGCGAACTTTTCCTTTGATGCGCAATTGATTTATTAATGGTGATGCTATAACCTATAAACTTCACTGGATAGCTCTTAAAGTATTTCCATATTAATTGTAAGATGCATTTGACACCTCAACATAGATTTCTTCTGCACGCATGCGCGGTGGATTCTCTGCCAGCTGATCGCGAAATCGTGGTTTTGCTCGCAAAACAGAACAGAGAGAACGTTAGTCTGCTTTCAGCACTGAATCGAGAACCACCCTTCGCTAATTCATCCTTCAAACACAAACATTTTCGCGTAATCTGAAATCCAATCTGTCATCACTATTTGAGGTTATGTCATATTAATAATTAAACTACTATACTGTTTATCTATCTGTACTGAACTAAACATGTTGTTTTATGACTTTCTGTGATAATTCTGTGACTGTAACCCTCTTCTAGAATGTTGTATGTGTGAACACTGTTTAAGAATGATGTTTGGGACGAAATGTGTGGACTGAAGTTTAAACGCAGCACTGTGATGTGTACGAGAATAAATATGAACGTGCAGATCGTAGCCGTCGTTTTAGTTGCATGGTTGCTAGGGGCAACCGCCTTCTCTACAAACAGAGTTTCACGCCAAGGTATGTTCGAGACGTAAATCCACTACGTAGTATTATAGTAATTTGGATTTATAGTTTGTTTTAAAAATTTATATAGAAATTAGGTGATTGTATTGTGTATAATGTGAATTCAACAAAACACCAAAAGTTTAGTGAAGGTAAACAACAAATAATTATTTGATTGTTTGTAAACAAATGCCTTGTTTAACAATAATAAACAAAAATAACATTTTACGATTTCATCAAATTGTTAAATGTATGAAACACATTAATTTTCAATTATTTTAATTTTTATCTCCTGCACATATGTAAGGGGATAGTGACAGGTCAAAATTTTCGGTAGTGAGACCTGAACACGTTTTGGAGTCTTTCAAATACGATATCACTATTTTCACGATGACGTCTGGCTCTTGATGTGTGTGTGACGATTTTTCATCCACGATAACTCAAAATTGAACCGAACTATTAATGTCATATTTCAAATTTAGATTCATCCACCGGAAGTGTTGATTTACTTGAAGGTTTATAAAGTATTTTGCGTATATCTTAGTAAATAATTGAGTTAAAGTAAATTTTGTTATAATAAAAATAATGTAAAATAATATTGGCTACTATTTTTACTTTAATATTTTTTTTCTATTTTATACAGTTTAGAAGTTGTTTAGGTGGATGGTTATGTGTTGGATATATCTTTTTTTTTTTTAGTAATATAATTTTTATTATTAAATATTTTTTGTACAGAATTCGCTGTATATGTTGAAAATTATTTACTTAATTTTAATTAATAGTTATTATTATTTACAATACTGCAATTTTGCAAAATATATATTTTAAGTTTAATATACTACTTGAAAAAATAAATTCTTAGCACAAATTTTACTTTTAGTCAGAAAGCAAGTAAATGAATGTTAAACAAACAAAAATATTTTTTTTACCTCCTGTCACATCCTGTCCTGTAAGGGTATAGGAATCATGCAAAAAATTCGGTAGTGAGTTTTCAGTGGATGATCACGTTTTAGAGTCCCTAGAATACGATTTCAATGGTTTCGCGATGATGTCTGTCTGTCTGTCTGACTGACTGACTGTCTGTCTGTCTGTCTGACTGACTGTCTGTCTGTCTGACTGACTGTCTGTCTGACTGACTGTCAGTCTGTCTGTCAGTATGTGTGGATCTCTGGACTTACGGTTTCTCAAAAACTACTAAACTGAAAATTTGTATATTTTGTATTTATCAATTATTTGCGAAGCACCCAAATTCACATTTACTGCTATTTTTTTCTTCAAACAAAGAACATTAAAAAATGCCTGAAACTTCAAAAAATTATCTAGCATTTCTAGTTGCCATAGAATAAGCTGTTTTGTTATTTTGTATATTTGTTTCATTTTTAACTGTCAAATGATTGAATTGCAACCTAACTATTTTTCATAATATTTGATTTGTCCGCTGCCGGAGTTTAAGTGTTGCCAATGAGAAACTTTTACGCCGGCGGCGACAATATTGAATTTCTGCTTGTTGAATACAAATACATAACAACATACTTTTATGACGTTTGACGAAAAAAAATTATTATGTTGTTTTCAATTAATTTCATATCATAGTGCAGTTCAACTCTCAATATTTACGCTCCGGGTACACAATAATTAATAATTAATCGCTGTATCTTGTAATGCGACACGATTGATAATATCCCGTTTATTTGGAAATGCAAATGTTATCAAATATGTAAAACGATTTGCGCGATTCTCATAAATTATATTGTAAGCTCTCACACGAGTACAGTATGTAATTATGAATAAATTTACAGGGAACAATTCCGAGTAAATAGTTTTAATAAAGAAGAAATTAAATTTATACCAGGGCCGGAACGAGGGGGCAGAAGGGTGTATTATGTGCTAGACAAGTCGCGGGTATACTCACTATATTATCCTCAAAGGGAACCGTTGTCTCGTCGCAGGGCCGCACTAAGGAGGGGATGCGAAACTTTACGGGTGTATGTAAAGCATATGAAATAATATTATTTTGTTAAATAAGGTAGTCCTAGGAGAGCAAGATAGAATTATTAAATTAAAATTAAAATTACTTTTTCAGTTTATATAAAAAATGTTAATTAAAAGTGCCATGCTGTGAAGTAATATTCATTTTAAAATGTGGGGAAATAAAATGAGATATACGAAAATTGTGTATTAGTATTGCTTATACTTTCTGAGAGATTTATAAAAATATCTTTTGAAGTTTTTAATGACATGAAACATGTTTGGTATACTTGTATATATTTTTAATTTGTTATGACTCCAATATATTTTTTGTAATGATGATAAATGTATAAGGTATTAATGTCGTAAGAATATTGACAGATCAATAATATATTTTTTCACGACAATAGTAGGAAGCCCCACCGTTCTTCTCCCGAAATAGTAAAGAAAATGTGTTGTTCCCCTCTAGAGAGGAAAATATAGAAGTGTTACCAATATAAATGTTATTTACTAAAAATATATTATAAAAATTATAAATAAATTCATAATTTTATTGAAAATCCTTATTTTAGTGATATACATACTTTAAATTGTCTTACAATTATGTTTTATATTTTTCTTTTTCTTATTTAATTACAAATTTGATAACTTATTAAAGATATTTAAGATTGGTTCATTGGCAACACTGCTGCACCGCCTTGTGTCTGATAACCTAACTTTTAACGTGTCAGTTTGTCAGTTGTGTTCTCAATAGTATATTGAACAACTAGTATTACAATTAGGCATTGTAACACGATTTGTTCATACTACTTTTCCTATTTCACGTTCATAAATTCAATAAAACTAAAAATAAAATAAAATTGTCTGGCATGTTTTATATACCACTGGTGACCAAGGGGCTTTGCCCGCGGGGCCTATCGGGTCCCAGGCCGCAACCCAGACGCAGGGGCTCCGATTCAATAATTTTATATGAGCAATGACAGCCCCAAGTTTGACAGACTGTTAATTTTACAAATAACAAATTCCCCAAAAACAGTTGCACAAAATTCAATTTTGTTGCATTGTTTTTGAAAATTTCACAAAATTGACTTTGTGTACGTGAAATAGGAAAAGTGTATTTTAGTTCCGAGCAAATCGTTTTTAGAAACATGTCGTGAAAAAAATGTTGTGTCTAACACGAGAGGAAAGCTCTTCTTCTACTCTCGTTCGAAATGCCTCACTCGCTGCGTTCACGAGGCAAACATCGCACTCGAGGGGGAAAAAGAAGCGCTTTCCACTCTAGTTTGACAAATAACTATTGTATGTATTTAAATTATACGTACGAATTCGAAGTGCAACAAAAAAACCTTCAAATTAGTTGGAAATTATTTTGACAGTTCAATAATAAGAGAAGTAAAAATAATTTAGAATAAGATAGATATGTGCCATAATACTTTGACATGATTGTAGAGGTTTTTAAAACTCAAATATCTTAATAATAAACAATATTTTTACCTCTTTTCCAAGAGTTTTATTTATATCTAACATCCAGCCAAAAAGCAGTCCTTATCATTCAATATTTTTAAGCTTCTGTTATATCTAGTACAATGTTTTTGGGTCTAGTCATAATATAAAACACTTATTTTCTATTTTGTGCCTCTAGTGAACGACCCCATTGTTGTACCGCCCTGCTTTCAGTATTATTAACTTTAAATTTCCTTAGTCCGGGCCTGCAGAGCGGCTAGCACTGCAGCCCGTGACAAACTCTTGCGTGATAATAGAGTTTCAGAGGTAATTCCTTCATGAAATTATTACAGCAAAGTACAGCGTAATCCTCTGTGACAGAATTGTTATTCTAAAATGTATGACACGGTGCCACACACTGACATGCCACACGAGCGCACTGGCGACACCTAGCGACGAGCCCGCAAACTTCCACCAACGAACGCGGACCGCGAGTGTGACAGTCCGAGGAACGACTGTCTCTTGTTATTATTACTGGGATGACCCCAGCCAACTGGATGGCAGGCCCTTTGATGTAATGTGCTTCAGGAAATGTAGCGAAAATTATTGTTACCTTTTCTTGACTGATTAGGGTATGTGGAATGTGGAAGATGAATACAAATTGTGTGCATTTGCGTTTTACTAAGTGGTAAAACTTAATTGTGATAGTGTATTATTTTTATTTACATTAACTAATTGTGAATAATACAGGCTTTTGTGGAAGCAAGTTTTCTTAGGTTGTAGCTAGAGAAAAGTGACCAAATATGGAATACTATTTTGTTTTCTCTCAAAAAAATATCATGGTACAAATTAAAGACTATTAATGATCATTATAAACAGTTATACGGTTTCGTATAACTTAGAAACAGTTTTATGTTCTTAATATTAATTGATATTATTATTGTACAAAACCAAAATAACAATAAATTACCTAATTACCTATCGAATAGACACCCAAATGTTTCTATGACAATTTTGATAACAGCCTGATAATGGTTTATTCTACGACCACTTAGAAATCTGCTCATTGTATGTTTGTTGTTGCTGGGGATATGAAGCACATTTGAAGCATCGTGGGAAATGAATTTGTTTTGTAAGTATTTCAATACAGCTTAGTTCATTTTAGTACAGGTGGCATTGCTAGGATACTTATTAAGATTTGTCAAATATTGGAATTATGAAAGGGGACAAATTTATTATTAAAATTAAATTAATTAGAAAATAATATCGTAGTCCTAGAAAAAGTATAGTGTACAACTCGCATGGAATGGCCATTTCATATTCGTATAATTTGTAGCATTTGTCTTCGGCTCATGTTATAAACTTTCATACTCGTAGGAAATGAGTACCATTCCATGCTTGTTGTACAATATACTATTTCATGGAGTAAAATGAGGTAGTAAACAGAAACGTATCCTCTGAGTGGCATAATATGTTAGATTACTCCATTCAAATTAAGGGAACAATATGCTTATTATATCAATAGCGCAGATAAATAACTATTATTTAGCTCATTGTAATACAAGCCCAAAATCATATAATTTGACTCAGTTAAAAATGGAGTAAATAGCTCCGAGGTAACGTGTCGGACTGTGGATCGTGAGATCCTCAGTTCGAATCCCACTGCCGACAGTTACAAATTTAAATTTACCCCTGTGGTTCCTCCACCACTAACATCCTTGGGGGCTATGATTTGCCGGCTGGTAGCCGCACGTCATACGAAAAAATCTGATGTGGCCAGCACATAACCTCCCGCCCAATACTACTCTTAAACGGTACAAAATAGTATTTGATGATACAGAAACATACCTTCCTATTTGTTTATTTTCTATTTATATTTGAGAATTTTAATTTTCTTTCGTATATTTATTTAATTTTTTGACATATATTTCACTAAGAAAACAGCTTCACAATCACAATGACATGTGTCACATTTCGTAAAAAATTTAAAAATTTTAAATGTTTTCATGGTGTACTAGGAATGCAAGATTTGTGAAATCTAATTTCTTTATATTTTATTATCTCTAAATCTAATGAAAATTATTAAAATTAGTGTAATCAAAACAAATGTAGAATTAAATATTCTTCAACTTTTGAAATAAATTGTTGAAAAAGGAAATTTAACCGTGTTTTTCACGAAAAACTGTTAAGGGCTTCAAGTAAACTGCTACTTCCGGTCGACCAATTTTATCCAAAATCTAATCAGCTCTTCATTTAAATATAAGAAGCAATAATTCAAAAAATTGTATTTTTTGGTATTATAGTATTTGAGTTATGCGAGACGAAAAAATTGCCACAGACTACACACACACATACATACATACATACATACATACATACATACATACATACATACAGACATCATCGCGAAAATAGTAAAATCGTATTGTAGGGACCCTAAAACGTGCTTATTCATTGAAAACTCACTACCCAATTTTCTGACCAAAAACAATACCTCCCTTACCTAGAGGTAGGCGGGAGGTAAAAATATATCACCTACCGAGATCTGCGTAAGCAGAGTGCCACACCCGTAATGGGTAAAAGGCGTGATAATATATTTATTTTATTTATTTATTTAAAATCATACAAAGGAAAATTGTTTAATTCTTTATATTTATATTTTAAATTCTATTATTTTTACCTCCTGCACATACATATATGTGAAGGAGGTATTATGTTTATGTCACGAATTGATTAGATTTTGGGAAAAGTTCGTCAATAGTAAGTGGTAGAATATTTAAAGGCCTATCAGGGTTTTTGGACATATCTTAGTAAAAAAAAATGAAATAGAGTAAATTTCATTGCAATCAAAAAGATGTGGAATAATATTAACTACAATCAATATTTGAAACATTTTTCTATATTTTCATGTTATCATTCAAAAACAGTGTTCGTGGTACCAGCCAATACTTTAGGACCAAATAAAATCTTTATGTTAGTGATTTTTGTTAATCTGTAATTATTTCAGATTTTATTTTTCTTGAAATATTCGTAAAAATAACAGAATTTAAAAAATAAATAAATTGAGTAACAATTTTCCCAATGTAAGATCAGAACAATTTTTAGTTATTCCAAATGTCTTCATTAATATAGTTCTGGGCTAGTAGTAGTCTTGTCAAATAAAAAAAAAAATTATTAACGTGCGTTTTAAAGAATACTCCAGACGCCAAAACCTAAGAACAACTTCAATGTCACTTGGCTCTTATATTTGCTGGAGGTATAAACCATAATACAGTAGTTTCTTATTGTTCTGCCAAGAAAACTAAACCAATTTTTATTTGTCGAATCCTACAAAAGATAATTGAAACTCCAGTTCCAACTAGAGAAACTGATATCTCATTATTCGTGCGACATTGTTCCAAGTATCTCTTTATATCTGCTTGTTACATCTCTGTAATGAGTGTTTATTAAATCTTAGGGAATCAAGATTTCACGGGGTACGTAAAACAGTAAGTTTCAATACTTGATCATCTCGTTAAGTGATCGCATCGCATCGCTAACGAACGGGGAGCGGATCTGCGTCGGTGTGTGAGTGAGTGTGTCGCGCATTTTGGAAATCCATTGTCGTGTGGAAGTCATTCAAGTTTCATTATCAAACTACGCAGTTGAAACACAATCGCGTTCGGTGTTCATCCCTCGTTAGGCAAGGGCGGGGGGGGGGGTGTACTACTACTGGGAATGGAATTTGTGCACTGCTGCTTTGTATCTTTTAGTTTAATACATTTCCCGATTTTCGCATGCTGAAGTATGTTAGTGGTTTTACTTTTATGAAATAAAAACGATTTGTTATTTTCTTACTTGTAACATACAGATGGTGACTGATTCTGCCGATCATAGACGTTTTACATGTTAAATAATACTTATACAATTTTCTGATTCCCTAAAAAATTTAAAGAAAAATGTTTTAAATAAATGTTGAAGAAATTTACCATTTGCATCTAAACAGTGAATAAATTTCAAATTTCTTATTCTTATTAAATCAATAATATTATTATGAGTAACAAAAATAAAAAAATAAAAAAAACAGTGATTGGATTTTATCCAACCATGAGACAAAACACTTGAAAATTTAACCAATGAGAACAATATTATACTGATTATTTTTTGACGGTTCTTAAATCCAATATTTCATTGTATGTCACGTGTCTGTGTTTTAACCAATTCTGTCATAATTATACTGAGAATAAAGCTCTTGTGATTATTCCTGGGAATAATCTCTGCAGCTTTTTGTTTTTGTTGACAAATGTCAGATGTCAGATAGTTTTGATCAATCCAAGTAAAAAATGAGCAAAAAAGATAGATTTAGTGGTGTGTCTGATGATGAAATCAAAAAATAATCTATTCAAATAGAACTCGAGAGTTCGATAAATTAGAAATAATTCTCCAGTATCGTTCTCAAATTTGTTACCATTTAACAATAGCCACGAAAGCCAGTATAGCTTGAGTGGCTATTGCCTTTAATCGAATTTGAGAAAGATACTGTCATACTATTTATAATAATACATACTACTCCGTAATAAATAAAACTAAGTCTAATATTTTTTGTTTTTGCGTAATTTTCCACGGCCGTTCTATAATTTTTCTAACATTTAAGTAACCAAATGGACTTTATTACATGCATTTTAAATGTTAAATATATAACTTCTTTATTTACAGTTTCGCTGTATCATGAATAGATAAAAATATACAGTAATATTTAAAAAATACCATTAAAATCTCTATATGCCACATTTAATTCTACACTCGGTATATTAATTTGGGCTTAATCAGATTGTAATAGGTAGAATATATTTCTAAGTTTAATTAGTTTTGAGTTATGTTAATCAAACCAAAATTAGTTATCGTAATTTAAAACAGAAAAATAATATTCTGCGGACCCCAAAAAGGTATTTTTGTCGATAGACATTAAAGATGACTGCTAACAGTCTGTAAAGTGTCACTTTTATGTCTAGGCTGTAAAAATATTTTACATAACAACCGTTCAACAAATGCATAGAAACCGTTCAACACACGCATGGCAACGTAATTTGACAGCGATAACCTTCAAAATATCTATATAAAATAATCACTAAATTAATATTAATTCCAAATCGGCAAAAACATTATGTATTCAACTCGGCATCAAACACAGATTTATAGCTTCCGCAGCATTCATTGATGAAGCCTCGTCAATGAAACGGTATTTTGATGCCTAGTTTAACAAATAACTATTATCTCTTGAAACATTACTATAGAATATCTTAAGATTCAAAATAACTTCGATGTGGCACCTCCACCAAAACGCACCACGCGGCGCCCCAAAACCGCACGTCGCAACCCCAATTCTATGGGTAGTGAAACATGTCCATAGCACGAACTCTGACCGGCGGACGTGATATGTCGCCATTCAGCTGTCTGTTGTCTAACCTCTCAGCCCTCCCCCGCCCTGGAGGTCACCCCAGTGTTCTGTGCGTCTCCTTAACCTTAGTGCCATCGGCACCCGCTGCTGCTGCGTGGCGGTGGTTTGCTCTGCAGAGACCACTGAATTGGAGGATGAATTATTGCGTAAATTATAGGAGGTTGCGGAATTATGCTACATTTACAAATGAAATTTCTCGGGGTTGTTTGTAAATTGTTTAGAATTTAACTTAATATATCGGCCGTCCCAAGAAACTTATCCTCCAAAAAATATTTGTATTTGGAACAATTATATACATTTTAAATATTTAGAAACAAAAGGCATGACAAACTACATAAAAAAAGAAAATATTCTGTTTTCGGTTGAACCGGAAGTTACAACTTTCTTATTTTCTTTATGAATCAAAACAGTTTTTACTGCTGATTGGAAGAAATGACCGGCGAGCCGATCAGGCGAGCCTGTCACCTCCTTGAAGCAGTAAAAACAGTTACCTTGCTTGTATTGTACTTGTTACTCATTTGTAAATCAAAATAAAATTAGAACCAAGTCCTGTCAGTTACACACAACTGTGTAAGCATTACTGTGGCAACGTGCATTGTTTACCTTGTTTACTAACTTGTAAAAATTTTACAATGTAGCTGTCAAATAGTAACTTGGAAAGATTATTTTTCAAAGGCATTAGAGGGCTTGGATAAGTTATGTTTACAAGTGAGTAGCAAATAAAATAAATGAACACTTGAACATCCAAATTGTAAATATGAAGTTTTGAGAAATAGCATCACAAATATATTTTAGATCCCTTTGAATTATTAACTGAAGGGGCGCCAAATTCATGCTGAAAAAAATAGAACGGTTCTAAAAATTATTTGTGTTTAAAATTATATCTATTACTACTCCAAATCATACACTGACTATCGCTATTTACACACATAAGATTTTAGAAGTCTGTTGAATACCGGGTGTAGAATTAAAATGTGGAATATGGGGATTTCAATGCTATTTTATGATATTGCTGTAAATATTTAGCAGCAAAGTTATAAATACCAAAGTTGTTTAGAATTTACAAATGCATCATACAGTAAGACTGTAAAGCCCTTTTGATTATCTAAATATTAGTATTTCACGATATATCAATCAAATTAAAATTAATATTTATTACGAAAATTATAACAGGGCCACGGAAAATTAAACAAAAACTAAAAATATTTGACATTTCATAACAAATTTTAAGGGTATGTAGGTATATGTTTACTTTGTTGATCCTGAGACCTACCATTCAAAATTCAATTGAGAAATCGTTTTGCAGGAACCCTATGCCGTGATCACTTGTTGAAAATTCACTATCGAAATTTTGAACCCATCACAATATTTTTCTTTCATATGTGAGCGGAGGTAATTATCATATATAATATCCCAAGTGCATGTCAAATTATCGACAATTACAAGCACGAGAGATATTCGAAGGACTATTTCCCGATTAAAATTTAGCCAAACGCTGTTTCTCTCATAAAAATTAAAGCAAAATTTAAAAACTTCATTTGACAGAAAATCAGAATCACATTGGTAATTTGCACTAGTGCGAATTATCTATAATTTGCACAAGTGCAAAATTATCGTGTAATTCTACGTTGATTGGAAGACATTAAAAAATGTCAGAATTCTGATTGGCTTAAATTTTATGAGGGAAATAGTCATTGTTATTTAGATTTAATTGCATATGTGTAATTTTTTAAAAAGTAATATGCTTTAGCTTAATGTGCAACTCAAAATGGTGTTTAACGCTAATCCTATTTTAAAAATTCGGTTGTTTGTAATTGCCAGAATCTGTAACAGGTTTTAATGATAATGGCATTAATGACTAACCAATTTTATAAATCTGTTTGTTAAATACAGTACATTTGTTAAATTCCTTAAATGACTTCCGCGCTGCCAAATCATTTAATGCTCAAATTCATTTATTCTATTACCTACAAATTCATTTCGCATAAAATATAGTACGTTTAATTTTGAAAAATTAGGTAGAAGAATAGTAATTTATGTATCAAGGAACTGAAGTTTAATTTTTTATCATGAATACCGAATTTAGTTGCCGAGGCCCGTAGGGCCGAGGAAAATAAACCATGTGAGTGATTAAAAGAACTTCAGTGCCGAGGTATGTACATATTAAGTTTTATTTGAAATCTAAAATTCGAAAAAATTAAAATATAAGTTAAGTTTATACATCTGTCAGTTGACAATTGAAACTAACAGTTAGTGTTGCCAACCTCGAGAAGTGAAGTTATCGTAAATAACACTCAAATTTATGTGTTTTTTCCTCAACTTCGTCATTGGTATTAATTAGTTAATTCCTCTAGCAAATTTTGTTTTATGTTACGTCCAAATTTATTATAGTACGTCAATATATCTGCCAAAATTTGTACAATAATTATTTAATGGTTGCCAACACTGGGTTGCTCAAAATCATCGTATAATGAGTTACTTTAGTGACGATTTCTGAGCTTTTAATGACGATTTTTGTGCACTTTAGTGCCGATTTCAAATAAATTGATTTTATTTGTTTTTTACTTTCATAAAATATGAAATTGGACAAAATTAGAATATTTGTATCTAGAAAGAAAAGTAAA
Organism: Poecilus cupreus; assembly: GCA_963942605.1. Taxonomy (NCBI): domain Eukaryota; kingdom Metazoa; phylum Arthropoda; class Insecta; order Coleoptera; family Carabidae; genus Poecilus; species Poecilus cupreus. The sequence continues at coordinate 3,129,344 of OZ012716.1, read as the reverse complement.
ACTTTAAGGTCCATACTAACAAGTTGTTTACGGATGACGCGTAGAAATAGGAATTGATACAAGTAGGCTCAAAAGTAACAATTTCTCTAGGAAAAAGTTTGTTTATAAATAAATAAATAAAATAAAAGTCAAATTTTACTTTAAACTCCTAGAACTTTCCCTTTTTGTACTATGTAACAATAATAACAGTATTAAATAAAATTTACTAAAATATAAAAATTAAATTTAAAAACAATAGTAAAAAATATAAATCGAAAGTTATAAACAACACATAATTTAAAATAAATTGTTCAAATACTACATACAATTTAGTTACTAGAAACAAAAAACTATGTTTAAATTTATTTAGAAGGGGCGCCCTCTGCACAAAGACAGGTGACAGCCCCGAGAAATCAAAAATTATGTGCTAGGTATGTTTTGATGGCCATACCCTATTGGTTATAAAAACCAACATGCTATGAAAGTAGCAAGCACCCTTTTATAGTTAATAAATACATTCACCCTACTTGTAATGTATGTATTGGCATGTGTCCACGAGAAATACGAAACTACCGCTGGCGCGATCTCTTATGCATTGATGGTACTAAAAGTGCTCACACAACTTTCTTTTAAGGGAAGCATTTCTTTGTTTATTAATAAATTACAAAAGATGAATAAGAAATAGTTAGTTTGTGAAACTTCAAACTCAAATAAATAAAATTAAAACAAACAGACATGACCATAGTAACTGAATCAAGATACTTTTTGAGTTTTTGTTATCAGTATACATAGGGATAATTTACATTGATTATTAATAATAGTTAATAATAATGAAACAAACAATGCAAGTTCAAACAAATAAGACATGTCTTTTAATTGCTTTAGTACTTAATAAATTATTATTTTTAATTACTGTAAGTTATCCCTGTGTTTACTCATTAAAAAAAAAAAAAACGCTTTAATACATTGCTGTCAATCATTTTGACTGTAACTATGGTAATGACACATCCCTATATATACTGATAAAAAAAACTCCCGGTATATCGCGCTAATATGAGGCTCTGATTACTCGAAATTATGGAATGATAGTTGTTCCAATTTCCAATACAGTTTTTAGTTGCAGAATGTGTTGTTTCCAAAACAGTGTAATAAAAATTGTGTTTTTTTTTATAATATAATAATTTATCATATTTTTTACCAAGAACTTTGTTTGCCAAATTATGTACTTTTCCGTAGTTTCCCCGGTTAGTCTATGATAATCACTAAGTGGTCGAAACCGGTAACTAAATTAATATATTTAGAAAACAGTCTGATTAAGAGCAGTTCTTTTCCTGGTCACATTTGTGTTTCCTATCCATTCAAATGTAAGTTGAAATACTGGCGTAAGATAAAAATTAAGTAACTTTCTAGTTTTATATAGTAAATGGAAATTGCAGTATTCTATATATCGTACAATTTCTCAAGCAGTTTCAGCAGCCCTGGTGCTGTAGGTAGAGCAATAAAGCCAGATAAAATTAGTTTCCCCTCAAATTTATAAAACAGTGTGATGATATATTTTATTTCATAACACAAAATTGTCATTATTTCGGTCACGACGCGTACGAAAATTAGCATAATATTCCAATGCAGAGTTTTACGGCTACGTTCCGCTAACACAACGTAACGTAAGGGGATGTCGACGACTCTGGAGCCCGAACGCCTCTTGGTTGATTACGTTCACAAATGATAACAAGGGGGCATCATTGCACGTATAAAATTTTAATCTAGAAGGCAGGTACGCCGTCGGTCGTCGTCTGTCGCAGGCGAGCGTCTGCGTCTGGCTTCCCGCCAGAAATTCCGGGAAGTCATCGGAGCAGGGTTGGATTTAGGGGTTAATACCCTTGGAAGGCTGTTAGCGACCTGATGCTTGATATAGAGAACAAGCATGCTTTGTATTGCAAATATATAAACATAGATCGGATGTTACAACATTTAACATCCCGTCGAAACAATATAAAAAATCTGTTGTGAATACCATAATACCTCCCGGAATAGATTTCTTATCAAATGATACAGGAACACGGACCGCCACTATCAAAAGCGCTCTTTCCTTCAAAATGTTTAGTTTTCACTTATGACATGTCAAAAATTGACATTTTTTCATCATTGATTTGTTATTTCAAAAAGCACAGGTTAATAAATTTAAACGAAAATGTCAAAATATAATTTTCTTTAATGTGTTGTAATTCGTAAATGAAGCCAATACCAGAAAATGGTTCAAACAATAAATGTAAATATTATTCTAAAGACAAAAATCATTTAACCATAATTTACCGAGATATTTCAAAATAATTTGATAGGGCTTCAAGTAAACTACAACTTTCGGTTATTGGATTATCACCAAAAACTAATCAGCTCTTCCAAAGGGGATACAATTAATACATACAAAATATAAAAATTTTCAGTTTTGTAGTTTTTGAGAAACTCCAGAGATCTAGACAGACCGATAGAAAGACAGGTAGAATGATAGACAGACAGGCAGACATATACACAGACATCATTGCGAAACTATCAAAATCGTCTTCTAGGGATCCTAAAATGTGCTCATCCACTGAAGACTCACAAGCGAATTTTTAGCATGATTCCTATACCTCCTTTACAGGATGTGGCGGAAGGTAAAAAAGGTTCAAAGTTCAAATACATCTTCTTTAATTTAATAAAAGCTTATTGAGATTTTGGAAACAATCTATTAATCGTAAGTTTTATTTTACTGAAGGCTTATAATGATTTGTAGGTGGTACTAAATCTAATAGATAGAAACATAAAAGTTTAAAGTTAAATGTATTTTATTTATTAATTGTCTAAATTCTAGACAGGCCCAAAAACCAGGCTGGCTTGAACGGAACATGTTCGAACACTTGCGATTTTGAACAGTTCTATGATTTCATGAACTCTTCGAACTGAAATTTTTCGTATGTCTACACTTATAAAAATGTTCTTGTTTCAAGAAAATTTTCAGTTTTCCTTTTGAATGTCGTTGAAGAAAATCAGGTTCAATTAGAAAATAATTATTTTCTGCATTGAAAGAAAATGAAAGTCGTTTTAATTTTATATATAACGCTTTTATTTAAAACGATATCATTTTGCATTAAAACTACCCCTATTCAAACTACTTCCGTCCCATAATGAGTCTCAGTTGAATACTTTGATATGTTCCTTCAAAACTAAATTTATTTTCATACAAGAATATTTATTAAACCTACAAAAATTTTCAATGAAAACGAAATCGGATTGGCACTATTCAAATCAATAATTTTTCTCCTCTTTTAAGAGGAATCTATTTATTCCAAGAAAACGTTTTTATTAGTGTACCAAATTCTAATTTAAACAATTATTAAAAAAATAATTAATTGTACAGATATTATCGTATCATATTATGCTAATTAAAAACTGTTAAATGATCTGTTTCTTATTTTTACTTAAGGAAGCTTGTAACTAAGAATGTACTAGTTATTCTGCGTTTGCCATATGGTTCCCGATATTTTAAGTCTGGTTTCTTAGATGAAGATTATAGATAAATATTCTACTAAGGGCCGATATCTCCAACCTCAGATAAACTATAGAATAAATTATCAATGGAATAAACAAAAAATATTGCATCAAAAGATGACAGCTCGAATAATAATAATCATTTAAGCTATGATTTTGATGAGACATTTTTTTGTTTATTCTATTGATAAATTTATTCTCTAGGTAACTGAGTTTGGAAATACCTGCCCTAAATGTACAAATTAAAGGGGGGGGGGGGAGGCTGGTCGAAACACAGTCTTTTTCTCCTCAGTCAAATTTACAGGAGTGGGACAACTGCCCCTCTGCTCCCTCGATACCTAAGCCCCTTAATGAATACGATTCCATGCTTGTTACATAATATGTATACTATACTTTTGTAATATTGTCAGCAATTTCATGAAACAGAAATGAATCTATTCAGTTGCATTCTGAACAAACTTTAGTGCTCTATACATTATACATTCCATACACCTTATGTCCTTTCAGGTTTATGTTTACGGATACATTTCATGTAATATTATGCAAAATACGAAGAATAACCTGAATAGTATTGATAATCCTTTAGCAGTACTGCCTGCAATTCGCACAAATTGCCGGGACAAGGCTACAGATCTCATTTAATCTTAATGTCGGAGGCAACCAAAATGAGGGCGCTTAAAGAGCTGTGAGGTGAGCGCGTGAGGGCCGGAGAGAGGAGGAAGAGTTTTATTAGAAGACGTCTCCCTTCAAGCGAGAAATGAATTGAGGATTTATTACTCACTCGACTGTATTTTGTCCCGTTTTTTATGCAAACGACACGAACTTTATTTAATATTTCGTCGGGGAGAAATTGACGAATTATTTCGATTATTTCGCTTTCATGCCATTATAGAATGGAGTATTTCGACATATTGGCTGGTACCACGAGCTCTGTTTTTGGGTTTTTGTTCTGATATAAAAAATTCATAATTTCAGATATTTTTAAACAATTTTCTCGAAACTAATTGTTTTGTTTATCAAATGTTAATCTCACAGCCACCTTGAAAGCCAACTTTCTATTTAAAATAAAAACTTTTTTATTATACCTCCATCATAATCCGTGTTTTAAACGAAAAAAATCACTGACTAGATTTTTGCGGAAATACATATTTTGACGTCCACTGAATCCGTTAAGACCAATTTCTCAATGATGTCTGTGTGTGAGGATGGATGGATGGATGTCAGTGTGCGCAATATCTCATGAACTAGACAAGATATGTCAACGAAACTTGGAATTTATGAGTTTCATGAAAAAATGAAGAACTGAGTTGATTTTGAATGAAATTAAACAACCGGAAGAGGAACTTTACTGGGCACAGAAAACAATAAATGAATTTTTTTTCAAAAATAGAATAAGTTTACCGAAAAAGTTTCAAATAAAAGATATTAGCAATAATATTTGGAATATAAAATGTTATTTGCACTTTTCTTGTACATGTTTCTAATTCTGAGAATAACTAAATTATATATTCAAGAATATATTTCAATAATCTTAGTTAGAATGGGGAAAAACCTAGAACATTAAAAAAATTTGTCTTGTGAAATATTAGAATGTAAGTAAAATTTGTATTTGTAGAAAGTTTTGCTGACTAGATATTAATAGATTTCTATTTTAAAATAGTCATACGCAAGGAACAAGTCATACGTGTTCAGTTGGTTTTATTTGTATAAGAAAGTAGTGTGGTGCTCACACCAGATTTTGTTTGCTTCTTTTGACAAAACTGAATTATACGTTTAATAAACTAATTTTAGTTGCTATGGGCACAAACAAATAACAGAAACTGTAATGATTAATCATTCAATACAGATTCACATACCGATAAAAAAATTCACGGAATATCCTCACTTAAAATTGTAATATTTTTTTATTACATTTCTTTATAATATAAGCGCTAAAAAACCCATTGTAGCAGAGCGCATCGTCAGATCTCTAATATTTCTCGAGATACGTCGATTTTTGGTATTTTTCGAAGTGCAACTTTAAGAGCCTGTAAGTCAAAAACTACACAAGATATCTAAAAATTCTCTTCTGTTTAGCGTTTCTGGTGCCTTATATAACAAATTAGAAAATTTTTAAAATTTTGAATTTTTTTTGTATTTTTGCTCAAAATTTCGATCGGCGATAACTCGACAAATATTATAGATATAGATTTGCAGTATTCACCAATCGATTCAGCTCGTCGAAATACATAAGTATACAAAGTTTCATAAAAATCGCTTTACGGGATGGAAAGTTAGAGCATAAAACCTGAAAATGGCGTTTTTTGTCCAAAAAGTCAATAGGTATCCCTTGACGTTTGGCCTGAATTTGGCCATTTTCAGACTTTTTGCTCTAACATTTCAACCGGTTGTCCGAATTTTCTGAAATTTTCAGGGTTTATGTATTTTGTGGAGCTGAATCGATTGGTGAACATTGGAAATCTGTATCTTTCAGATTTGTCGAGATATCTCCAATCGAAATTTTGAAAAAAAATTCAAAATTTTCAAAATTTACTAATTTATTATAAATGGCACGAAAAACATAAAACTGGAGATATTTTTCGATATCTTGTATAATTTTCCAGTTACAGCCCCTCAAATTTGCTCTTCGGAAAATATAAAAAATTGTCATATCTCGAAAAATATTAGAGATATGACGATGCGCTCTGCTGCAATGGGTTTCCTGGCGCGAATATTATAAAGAAATGTAATAAAAAAATATTACAGTTTTAAGTCATATTTGGGGAAATTTCCGTATTTTGAAAAATATTACAAATCGCCATATTTCGATAAATATAAGACATATTACGATGCGTACTACAGCAATGAATTTATTCATGTTTAAATTATACATAAGTTAAGTTTGAAGGAGTATTTAATTTATTTTCTAGTAACCAATTTTCTAGTACTAACCTTTTGATACTTAATTTAAATAATTAAATCTGCCTAACCCATTAATGCCCAAAATTTGTAATTATGTGTAAAATATTTTATCTACGATAATATTTGGAATATAAAATGTTATTTGCAATTTTATGTACATGCTTCAAATTTTGGGAAAAAACTAAATTTTGTATTTAAGAATTCATTTCAGTAATCTTAGTTACACTGGGAACAAAAACTATAATATTTTTAACATCTATGTGTCAAACGTGTCAAATAATTGTGAAGTGTTAAAAATATGTGTCGTTTTAAATATTATAAAAGCAATATTTGTATTATTAGTTAGAAAGTTTTAAAGACTAGATATTATTTAATATTTTAAAATAACATCATAGCTGAGAACACAAAATTACACAGGTATAATATCCATATGTCAAATAAATGTCACAAGGAAGAAGTCATACATATTCAGTTGGTTTTATTTTTTATAAGAAAGTAGTGTGGTACCCACACCAGATTTTTTTAAAAATTACAATGATCCAACAATCCATCTACATACAATTATTTCTTGCAAACGATTTAAAAACGCCCGTGTTGTTTGAGAACCCCTGTCGCAAGTGACAATTGAAAGCGCACCAGAGGGGCTTGTATTCAAATTACAACTCGTTAAAAATGTCCACGGCTCGAAGGAGGGCGCAGGTAAATCAAATCCGGCATTGATTGTACCCAGCCAACTGAAAAATTCTGCAAACTGATATTTGATTTGATATATTTCCACGTAGACGAACAAATTACGAGTGACAGCCCCAACAATAAAATCACAATGTCGTGAAATTGGTTTCAATCAGCTGCCCCGATCGCGGATGGAGATTTGCGCGTACTTCACAGCGGAATACCAGCCATATCACGTGACATGGAACGCAGTGCATACATATTTGTGTACGTTTATTTGTTCCTATGTTCACTTGTATGTGTGTTGTGGGTATTTGTTTGGGGGTGTATAGAACACTATATAAATGCGAAAAATTTTGTGGCAGGTTTTTTGTGGGGAGTTGGGGAATAAACAACTAATGCAGAGAGAATGGCTGGATTGAGTACGTGTACGTTGTTTTTATTTTTAGGAGCAACGAAGTAGGTTATTAGCACATTTTTATCCAGAATTATGCAAAACATGAAATGTTTAAAAGTCTTTGCAATTAAACATTTCGCAAATGGATTTAGAAACATCGAATGCTGCACATGGTTGTCTAGTTATGTTATTTGCTGAAAAAAAAAAAAATACCAAGTTGGTAATACCAACAGTAAATAAAGAAATTACAAATGTTTTCACATACCACTCTGGAGTAGTGTGTTAGGATATGTGTGCATTTTATCTATTCATGGACATAATATAAAGTAATGTAGGTATATAATATTTCTAAATAAATGTTTCCGTGTATTCGGCGCTTTCAAAATATCAAGAATTTTAATCATACAACAATAAATTATATACAAAACACCGTGTGACGTCATATACAATACAATTGCAAATACCAGGGAAGGAATTATTACATTGTTCCTCCATCATGTGCTACATGTACCACCGCTTTGGTACGACCTATACCAGCAAATATGAACAAAGTTTTAAAATTTAATTGAGAAATAATGAAAAGATAAGTGCACTTACTTTCAATGAAATAACCAGGAAACGCCAAACAGCATAGACACAAAAGCACACGATATTCTCACTGCAAATGACCGGGCAACACTACTAGCTTAAAACAGAAGAACAGAGTTTTATTGTAAATCAACAGGCGAACACTTGAATGCTTGACTTGCAGGAATTGGCAAATCTATAAGAGCTACAGTGTAAAGGCATATTTAAACTGTGCGATATGTTTGTAACAGAGCACAATTGGTCGTTAGATCTTTTTGCATTGCAGTAAACATTAACATAAAATATAGAGGAGAAATAAGTTTTCAGCTACAACTACGAAATAATTTTATCACAGTTACTGAAAGAACGTTGCCTGGTAACCGCCAGTTCAGTTTTCAAATATCAGAAGAGTTTATAAAAAATTTTAAGCAAAGCAGCAAACCAGTTGTTGTAAGAGAGGAATGAAAGTTAACAAATTCAACCAAAACATAAAAAACGAAGTGGAAAAAATAGTTCTTTCATTCTATGGTTTGTTTCTTTTCAGACGAAAACTTAAGACTGATATTAAATATATTTTACTTACTGTTGCTCTGATTATTTGGATAATGGTTATTTATGTATCAAGGCTCTGAAGTTCAATTTTTTACACGAATATGGAATTTAGTTGCCGAGGCCCGTAAATAAACCATGTGAGTGATATAAAGGAACTTCAGTGCCGAGGTACGTATTAAGTTTTATTTGAAATATAAAATTCGAAAAAACTATAAAAAATTACAATACAGGTTAAGTTGTCAGTTGTCAATTAAAATTGACAGTCAGTGTTGCCAACCTGGAGAAGTGAAGTTATCGTAAAAAACACTCAAAATTATGTGTTTTGTCCTCAATTTCGTCATCGGAATTAATTAGTTAATTCTTCTTGCAAATTTTGTTTCATGTTACGTTCAAATTTACTATAGTACGTTAATATATCTGCCAAAATTATCCTAATTGCACAATAATTATTTAACGGTTGTCAAAACTAGGTTGCCCAAAATCGTCGTATAATGGGTTACTTTAGAGACGATTTCTAAGCTTTTAATGACGATTTTTGAGCACTTTAGTGCCGATTTCAAATAAATGGACTTTTTTAGCTTTTACTTTTAAATATGAATATATTATTATAACTTACCTCTATTAATTATTGATTTAACCATTTCACTTTGTAATTGCGTTTTTTATTTTTTATAAAAAATAAGTACAAGATTATTTCATTTATTTTCTTAAACATGACTTTTTTATTTTACATCCGAAACTAATAAATGACAAAATTATTTTACTATAAATTATTACTTCCAATTATGATACTATCTGTACTGAATAATTGTAATCGGCGATTATCAACATTGTTAACCGCTAATCGGAAACGTAATCGTGCAAGTAAGAATCGTTGTCACTAAAAATAGCATTGAAATCCCTATACGCCATAATTCAATTCTACACCTAGTATGTGTAGGAAGTAAAAATCCTCTTCATAATCTTTAAAAGATAAATAAAAAACCCATATAATCAATACCATGCTATTTATAATTCATCCAGAAAAGTGTTGGCGCCTGTACCAAATTAATCGTTGAATATTTGCGTATGACATGCTAAACTTTATCACAGGACTAAAAATAAAAGCAGTTGTTGAACTAGCATCCAACATTCATATTTTAAAGTCTAAGTTTCAAATTAATCCCGCATATGTTTAAAACTTCACCGGGATAAAACAAACGCAGCGGCACGCAAAAAATGCATCGGTTCCAATGAAAGCAGCTGACGTGAGTTTTTATGAATGGCCGGCATAAATTATGCCTCGGCCAGGAGCAGGAGCGAGGAGCAGGAGCGCAGGACGAGACGAGGATCAGCGGCGGAAATAAAAGAAGAGTTCGTTCGTTTCATATTCCTGAGATAAATTACCCCGCGATTGTGCATTTGACATATTAGCGCGGAGACTGCATCGCACACATATCATCCAGGTCCTAATCACCGCGCGAGATGACGACCGGAATTCCGAATACGTGGAGGGCACATTTAATAGGACACACATGCCACCAGAGGTGCACATAATTATATTTATCTACGATAGTGTGTGAAATTGATGTTTAACTGTTAGTTTCAAGTTTGTAAAACGGTTGTTTAATAACACGATCCCATTAGTCACGGGCAGTCACGGGTTGCCAAGCAACGAGTGATTAAAATGTCTAAACACGCCAAATTTGCAAAAATTTTGTTATCATGGCAAATTTCTCATTTAATATTGTGATCCTATTTCGTAAATAAAAATATATTTTTTTATATTTTTGGGGTTTTTCATTATACCGTAGATAAAATTTTGTACGATACACATACGTAAAGCGTCTTTAGTCACTCAGGGGTCTTAAAACACTCGCTACGCTCGTGTTTTAATTGACCCATTCGTGACTAAAGACTAGCTTTACGTACTTGTATCGTAAATAACTATTATCTACGATAGAGGGTAAAATTGATGTTTAGTTGTTAGTTTTGAGTTTGTAAAACGGTTATTTAGTAAAACAATCCCATTAGTCATGGGTTGCCTAGCAACGAGTGATTAAAAATTTTAAACACGCTAAAATTGCAAAAATTTTGTTATGGCAAACTTCTCAATTAATATTGTGATCCTAATTCATAAATAAAAGTATTTATTTTATATTTATGGGGTTTTTTCATAATATCGTAGATAAAATATTCTACAATACACATACGTAAAGCGACTTTAGTTACTCAGGGGTCTTAAAACACTGGTTACGCTCGTGTTTTAATTGACCCATTCGTGACTAAAGGCTAGCTATCTACGCCCGTGAGTTAAATGTCCCTTAACCGCACTCATTTTGCGTGGGTTAAGAGCTTCATTAACGTACTATTTATTATAAATGTTGATAATGCAATCTTGACAATTCATTAAATTAATTAATATTTAACTAATTAATAATTTTTAATGCTTGGTCTTCTAAATCCGACGAAATACTCTATTGCCTCGTTGTTAACCTGTTGAAAAAAAAAAAAAACAAAACAACGGTTGAAAAATGTAATTTTTTGACATGTGTCATAATTTTTTGAAGGGATGAGCATTTCTTGATAGTGTGGTCCGTGTTCCTGCATTGTTCGATAAGAAATCTATTGCGGGAGGTATTTTTTTGACCAAAAACAATACCTCCATTATCTAGAGGTAGGCGGAAGGTAAAAAAATGTACTTGTCGACTTTTTTTGTCGGTTAAAAATATCGTACCTGTGAAAGTTTATTACCAAAATTATAAATAAAAATTATTCAATTTATAAAAAAAAATTACATTATTTTAAAATAATCCCATTCTGGATTGTCAATAATATTATCAGTAACCGTCAACCTCAGAGGCATTTGCATTATTCGCCAGTGCTGCCACTACACCTCACACCACGCTAGTTTCTGCATTGAGGAATAATTGGCGGCACTGGCATCTCGCACACAAAGCGTTCGGTCTCACAACTCGCGCCGTCAAGTTGGTCATACTGATAGTTCGTGAACGCGGCGCAGTGTTCGTGAATGTGATTGGTTCAAACGTCAATTGCACAATGCGGCGTGCGATGAAATGCAGTGCAACTGCTGCCAACTTTTAGCATTGTCTTATTGTCTTAGGAATTTATAAGTTGAATGTGTGATGTGTGGTGCAATGGGTTTGACAATTCGCGGGTGAATTGTTCAAATGGCAAGACGCGATTATAAGTTTGTGGAGTTCAGTTGTACATATATGGTCACTTAGAATATAATAGTGGTAAATACAGGCTGTCTACTTTTTTATAGGATATAGAACATTACAAATTCAACTTTTAAATACAATGTTACAAATTTTGGTAGTTCATTTCTTAATCATTTGAGAACAAAAGTGTAAATACAAAATATGTTCAGAAATAAAATCTGCATTCAATCTGACTACATTTATTAATATATTTCTGACAGATATAGACGTGAAATAAAACTTATAATATTGAAAGAAGGTTTCAGAACTCATAATATGATAAATAAACAAAAACTGGCTAAAAGTCCTTAAAAATATTTATTAAAAATAACGACGTTTCAACATCAAAGTGCTGCCTTCTTCAGATAATATATGAAACAATAAATAAATAATAAATATGTAGTCAAGGCTACGAGTTGACAAAATAAAGGTAACATGGATCAAAGTTATACAAAATATAAACAAATATTTAAGGAAGAACAATAGATATCCATGATTTATTAAGCTCGAAGCCTGTATATAAATTAAGATTATTTGACAATTTCTTGATTTCAATAGCTTCTCTAATTAGTCTTCTCAACCAGTTATTTTCTCTAACTAGAATCTTCGTTTTTTCAAAATCAATACTATGTAATTCTTGAATGGCATCTTCAGCAACTGCAGATTTATCAGGATAATCTAATATGTCGTTCGTGTTCTTTTAATCTTGTAGCAACAGTTGTAATGTAAACTTTACCACACTGGCATGGAATCTCATAAATGCCAGAACAATGTAGAAGCACTATATCTTTAAAATTGCCCAGAAGATCACGGATTTTTTAATTTGACTTAAATGACGTTTTAATGTCAAAATTATTAAGAATCTTGTCAATTTTTTAACTTATAATATTGAGCTGTAAATGAATTCGTGTAGGACCCATCTAAATCTTGTTTTGTTATGTAAATAAGTATTTATATTAACGGTAAGTCATTTTCTAATTTGACTATATGTATATATATATATATATACAGGGTGTCCCAGATTTAAACGGCCTAACTTAATCCATAGATTAAACACCTAAAAATAAGGTGACAAGTTCATTTGAGCAAATGTCCGTAAATGCTTTATTCCCGAGATATTCATGTTTTTCTTATTGAGCAGCGCTACTTTAAAATATCAACATTATAATGAAATATCTAATATTATCGTATTGAGATGTTACATATTAAATTAAAAATAATTTGTTTATTACCTAATTTCAATACAAAATTTAGTTTGCTTGCACTGATGTCTGGGTAAAAATGAGAAACTATCAATGAATTTAAAGAAATTTATTGTTTAAAATAATAATGTAATAACATAACTTCATAAACTATTTTTTTTTTAATAATATTTGTTCAAAATGTTCCCCTGCAACACGTAAACAAGCACTACAATGATCAGCCACTGTTTTGGTTGCTGCGTGACATTGCTCGGGAGATATGGTTTCGCAAAGTTGAATAATTTTTCTACGTAGTGAGTCTAAATTATTTATCGGTTCTTCATAGACTTTTCCTTTTATGGCATCTTACAAAAATTTCTTATATTCATTGATGGTTTCTCTTTTTTTCCTTGACATCAGTGCAAGCAAACTAAATTTTGTATTAAAATTAGATAATAACTAATGTATTATTAATTTAATTTAATTATTCTGTCTCACATCAATAAGATAATAGTGAATATTTCGTTATGAAGTTGATTTTTTATAGTAGTGCTACTTAATAAGAAAAACATGAATATCTCGGGAATAAAGCATTTACCGACATTTGCTCAAATGAACTTGTCCCCCTATTTTTAGGTGTTTAATCTTAATTTTAAGTTAGGCCGTTTAAATCTGGGACACCCTGTATATATATATATATATATATATATATATATATATATATATATATATATATATATATATATATTGTTATATTTAAAAATAATAAGATAATGAAATAGATAATAGAAAATTTAAAATTGGGAAATAATTATTACATTAGTCCGGCCCTGGCCTAGTGTATAAAGCGCCGTTGATTGCAAATACAAATTGAAATCATTTCTACACGCTACACCGAATGAATTGCAAATTAATTTATTTCCACGAATACATTAAAATTTATTTCTTTTCAACAAGAAATAAAATGTTTTTTATGAAGTCTTATAAAATTAAGTATTTTATAAATCAGAAGTAAAGCGATAATTGAAATACGAGCTTCTAACATCAAATTTAATCAATAAAAATTCTTTAATAATTTCATACCTTAATCTATTTCATTAGGACTAAGTAATCTGGTAAAAGCATTACAAATTCCGTTAAAATATTTCTATAAACACGGGTTTTTGGTTTTTTATTGTGTTATTGATATTGTAATATTAACATATACGGCTCTAGAAAAATCGGTACGAATTGTAAATTTACCAGTTCAATTCTCTATATAATCGTCTTGTAAGCGATTATGAACCGAAAGAGCTTGTAAATAAATAGTATATTGTACAACGAGCATGGAATGGTACTCATTTCCTACGGGTATGAAATGGACATTCCATGCGAGTTGTACAATATACTATTTATTTACGAGCCGAAGGCGAGGGCTACGGTTTGCGAGTGTGGGATATGCCATTCCGTTACAAGTTGTAGACTATACTTTCTATAACAAGATTTTGGAAATTATACAAAAAATACAAATATATAACTGTTGAAAACGTCAAACTCAAAAAATTAAATTAAAACAAAGAAACGTAACCATAGTAACAAAATCAAGATACTTCATATATCGCGGCTCTGATTCGTCGAAAATATTCCATACGCGATGTATGGAATGTTAGTAATTCCATAACAATTTTTAGTTGTAGAATACGTACCAGGGGGGAGACAGTTAAACGTACGGCCGCTTCCATGAGTTTTAGTTCAATCTAGCACATATAGATGACGCCACTATCGCACTTCGGAACTCTTCGGATGAATTCGGATATTTGAAGTGTCAAATTGAAATTTACGGTCACCGATTGTTACTGACATTACAAGATACAATACATTCTTGTTTTTCAATAGTGTTATATGGTGAAATATTTTTATGTCTACGTGCCTGCAGGGATTATTGAAGTAATCATTGCAACTGTAAGTACCTATCTAACATTATTTATATTACTGTATTATAAGCTGTATTTGTTCATTATATTTATTAACTTCGATACAATTACAAACCACATACAAAGATTAATAGAAGTATTTTTTACATCTTATTGTTTTTTTCACAGACTAAATACATCCATGTGGGTTGTGCCAGAAACGATCTTCCAGCTGGTGAAAGAGGGAAGTTATTTTATTTACAAAAACTTGAAGGCATACGTCGTGAATGCTTGTTGCAAATAAATCGATTGGATTCGCCAAATCTTAAACGCAATTATTAGCTCAAGAATACTCTGTTTGTCATCTACATTTTACAGACAATCAGTTTCGGGCAGTGGGACAATAAAGAGATAATTTATTTTTAAGAGTTAGTATTCAAACTATTCACAAATATCATTGAGTACAGGTATGATTTGTTATTAATAATTATTAAATGCACCAATATTTATGTTCTATTATCTCTATTAGTTTTCTTACATTATATTGCCCAATATTTCTATGTAGTAAATAGATATTCCATAATTCAGATGTAGGTTTTTAAGGATTTAATAGATAATTTTATAATGTATTTTATTAATAAGTTGATTATTGTGTCGTAAAAGTATACGAGTATGTTAATGATAGACGAATCATTGCTGTGAAATAGTAATTATATGTATATTCCATAACGTAGATTCAGTTTTAAAAATATAGTTGATAAATTTATTATTTATTATGTTATTAGTTAATAAGATAATTATTGTAAAACACTGTAAATATTTGTATATTATATTATATTAGAAGATGAATTTTATTACATGTGTTTTTATTTTTAAATAATATTAATACCATTATATATAGTAACCTGCAATACCGACCCAGTAAAATGTATTTTAGTTCATTCTAGCAAATATAGAGGCGCTGCGAATCATGTAATAAAAGTTACTATGGAGCTGGCTTGTCTTGTATGTATGGTCTGTAATACGTACTTTCCAAAACAGTGTTATAGAACCTATTTTATATTACTATAAGTTCACCATAAGCGGTTTTCGCGAGGTTTTTGCTTTTGTAGTCGAAATTGCAGGGATTATAGAAGTCAAATTGATGAACTTGGCATATACTATACGTGCAAATGTACCCAGAGCAGCTAAATACATTGCACCCTGCAGACACCCGCCTTTTAATCTCCCTGTCAATACATCCATCCCTCCAAAAAATACATAAATGATTATAATTTGCACAATCATATAATAATAAATGTCCGTCATATTAGAATGAAATCTTATTTCTCGTCCGAAGTTTTCGTAATTTATTATCTTTACATCGGTCAAGTGAAGTCTCATTAAGTGTGTTTTCTTTCACGAAACAATGATCCTTTTATTAGGACGACGCCTCTTAAATAACCGGAATAAAGCACGCTTTATGTGTTAGTAGCAGTGAGATAATGGGCTTATCTTAAGCCCGCGCGGTAATTAGGAAGATCTTGAGATTAAACTACGTCTAGACGTGATAGTTCACCAGGGTAAAGGTGCTGCACTCCTGCACGGAGTAGAGTCCATGGAGGTGTAATGGAGACCATAAATTACCGTGTGTAGCTCGTCACGTGACTAATTTGACATTATGACACTTTAACGAGGTTGGATTTAGTGTATGGCCAGGGAAACTTAATTCCGGGGATCTTAGAGTTAATTTTGATTTTAGTGAAGGTGTTTACGTAATAGAAGTAAAGTTAAAAGTATATAGTGATTAGATGTCTGGGAATATTGGGATTTCGTTAATTATAAAGCCTTATTCACAGAAGCAATTAGTTTGAAGGTTTACAATTACGTTTACATTTAAGAAATATTGTTTTCATGTTACTATACTAGAACGTTCACACTTCCCAATTGCGGTGTACACTTAAAACTAAAGTTTGTAAACTTCAAACTTTTGGTTTAGGTTTACGTTTATGTTTAGGAATTAAGCAAAAGTAACACACAGAGAATGAATTAGAACTATCTAGTTATCTCTCTCTATGAAATGTCAACAATATTCATAACCTTAAAGTCAAATTTTGATTCAAGACTGTGCACTGAACGCGTATTCCGTAACTTCTACACAAACACAAAGTGGTTGTAACGCTAGACAAAAAATCTGATGTGGGCAAAATAGTATTTGATTATAGAAACATACCTTAAATTAAGTTAAATTTTAAACTAAGTTTAAATAAATCAAAGCGTATCTAATTTTTGACATCAATGTCAATTATTCCATATGACATATAACTTCGATTTGCTTATATATTTAAAGCCAGTTTAAAATTTAACTAACGTTGGTGCAACCGGGCAATAAACATTACAACATAATATTTGATGATACAGATAAATACCTTTTATCCTACACCTCTCAATAAATGCTCTATAACTATAGCGATTTTAAACAAGCAAAGTAACAGATTATCCACTAGTGGGTATAATTTTGAGGAAAGCCAATAGTGGGTATTTTTTTATTTATAACAATAATAATAACACACAGCACCTTGGTAACTACTTTGATTGATATTTTAATTTTAAAATTTAAAGCATATGTCACTGTCAAAAAATATTTCTTTAATAAATTTTTCATTTATCAAGAGGTGTTGGATAAAACGTTATACGTCACACGTGGGTAAAGTGGAATTACCCACTCGATAAAATTATCACACTCAGCCTTCGGCTTCGTGTACTAAAATTTCTCTCGTGAGTAATTCCTTACTTTGCCCACTTGTAAAGTAAATAACTATTTATTTGTTTATTGTCTATTTATATTTGAGAAATTTTCTTTCGTACATTTGTTTAATTTTTTGACATATATTTCACTAAGAAAACAGCTTCACAATCACAATGACATGTGTCACATTACGAAAAAAATATAAAATTTTAAAATGTTCCATGTTTCCCCAGTGTACATGGAATGCAAGATTCATGAAATTATTTCTTTATAAATATTTTATTATCTAATCTAATAAAAATTAATAAAATTAATGTAATCGAAACATATGTAAAATTAAATATCCAACAATTTTCAAAATAACTTAAATAATTGTTAAGAGCTTCTAGTAAACTGTTACTTCCGGTTGACCAATTTTATCCAAAATCTAACCAGCTCTTCATATAAATATAAGAAGCAAAAATACACAAAATTGTTTTTTTTTTTTTTGGTATTATAGTATTTGAGTTATGCGAAACGAAAAAATCGTCACAGACCACACTCACACACACATAACACAGACATACACACATGCACATACATCCAGACATCATGGCGAAAATAGTAAAATCGTATTGTAGGGACCCTAAAACAAAAACCAAATCAATACCTCCTTACCTAGAGGTAGGTGAGAGGTAAAAAAGTTTGTAAAATATAGTCCAAGCTTCTAGCCAAATAAAATATAATATAAAACAGGCTTTAGAATACTCAGAAACCGAGCTCGTTGTTCCAGCTCTGTTACAATTACAAACATATTAAACAGCTTAAATATGCCTTTATACTGTAACTCTTAATTAGATTCGCCAATTCCTGCATGTCAAGCATTCAAGTGTTCGCTTGCTGTTTTACAATAAAAATCGGTTCTTCTGTTTCAAGCCAGTAGTGGTGTCCGGTCGTTTGCAGTGAGAATATCGTGTGTTTTTGTGTCTATGTTGTTTGAAGTTTCCTGGTTATTTCATTGAAGTCTCTAGCTGAAAAAAGTATAAGGTAAAATATGTTCAATAAACTTATGGCCGTTTGTACCATCCTAGTTTAATATGTATTTTAAAGACCAGATATTTTTGAAATAGTGTATACCTCTTCGTTTAAAACGGCGTTTAAGAATAATTGTTCAAATCGTAGATTTCAATGATTTAACTGTTGAACCTCGTTTAGTTGTGTTCATATGAGAGAAAGAAATAAATATCTGTAGTTTATATCTACTTGTTATTTTGTAGTCTGAATTATAAAATATTATGGAAAGTAAATTTTATTGTGTCATTTTAAAATTATCAATTCATAGCTATTCATTTTATTTTAGATCGATAAAAAATAAATATAATACTTAGGTAGAATGTAGAAGATATTTTGTCGGACGCTGAACTAGATGACATATTTCTTGGATGCTTTTCATGTCTCACGAATAGTAGTTTATTAGAGGCAATAGTAAATCTATAAAGATTTTTTTGTACAGTTTCCTTCATCTCCCAATGATATTAAAAAAAAAAATACTTTCTTTTACCTAGTTTCCTGTCGAAGAGTAATTAATGAAAACAAAATAATTTTTTAAAATATTATTTTCAATAACTTTACCTTTTCATTGTTCCTAGTTATTTTTTCTTTTGACATCTACAGAAATGAAAATTAGTATATTTTTAACATACAAAAACATTAAAATATAAATACCTACTTGAAGGTTATGAATTGTCTTTAAAAAAAAAGTATGTAGATCATTGTCAGTCTGTCTAAACGTCAAATGTTGACAACATAATTTTTAGGGTTTTTTTTCCAGTTTTTCGATTAACTAATTCATAGATTATTATGTACTGCGCTACTGACAGTAAATTTAAACCTAGATTTTTGTTATGAAGATGGTAAGCGGACTAACTACTGTTGGTCATTATGCCGTGTAATAAATGGATGACCATGCTCTTAAGTTGGATTCGAACCGACGACCTCTGGCGTGCTAGGCTAGTGACATAGCCACTACGTCATCGAGATCGGCATAGATTTATTTAAACATTTTGATAATCGCTGAATCTAATTGACCATGGTACAAACGACCATTATAATTTTACATAACAAAAATATTAATAAAATAAAAATAAAATTATAATAACCTCCAAAACAATTGCACAAAGTTAAACTTTGTATTACTGTTTACGATAAAAATATATTAGTAGAGAAATTCTTACTGCACTGGTACAATAACTTTCATCATCTCTTGTTCACAGCCGACGGCGACCTGGAACTCGACGACCCATCCAACACAACATCGAGTGAGTTAGACGTCGCACCCACCGTGGGGGGCCCCGTGGATGGGTGCGTGCCCCCGCTGCTGGGGCTCAACGGCAGCGAGGTGCTGCGCCCCGAGGCGGGCACACGCATGCGCAACGACTACACGCGCATCCGCGAGGTCAAGTTCTCGGGGGCCATCGGGCCGCTGGGGGAGAAGAGGTTGTGCAAGATCAAGTGTATTGGGGGGCAGTGGGTTGGACCTCTTTGTGTGAATCAGCAGGGTGAGTAGAGCATGTTAATTTACTCCATATGATAATAAGAGAGAGAAAAAAATTGGCAAGAATAGTCAGCTATGCATCAAATAAATCCACTCGAAAAATAAGGTATAATTTTACTAGGATGTTCTTAGAATGCCGCTCGCTTTAAACCTGGAACGAAACTTACTTCTCGAACATTAGAAACACCGCTATATACGTTCCGATAATCCCGTTTGTTATCGTAACATAGACATGGATAGGGTTTTTAAAAATAATCTGTTTATGTATTTATATTATACAGGTTTACAGGTGTTAGGAAAAGTGATGATAAGCTACAAGTATACTAAAACTGTTTAAGGAGAAGACCCATATATCATCAAAAAAATTACTAGATCATGACGTTATTATGCAACAATGTTTATATGAGTCTTCTCCTTAAATATTTTTAGTATAGAACGATTCTTTGATTAATTCTGAGTCGTTAATCCTGATGCAAAAAAATAGTACGGCCCTTAGTAAGCCACACGAGCTATAGTCTATTCCAAATAGCGGTACAACTTAGAACTAATTCAAATAAATCCTGATTCAATACAGGTCATTTTACAAATTTGTCATAACGGGAAAATTTAGGTTATTTGTTAAAAATTTGACGTCTTGAAACAACTTAAGATATATTTTCTGTGAACGGTGTTTTATATAAAAAAGGTACAACTAAAATGATACAAGTGCGTTTTATTTTAAAGCTAATACAAAATTAGAGGAAACATATTTACATATTATAAAATACATAATTTTATGTGCATATATTTACAAGTTATTCAAAACCTGAAAAATAATCTATTTCTAAAAGAACTGTCTGAACTACCATTATATATTTAATACACATTTCTTCTTTGCCGAAGAAAATGAACGACCTTTCGCACGCTTCTTTGCTGGAGATATTGTTTTGGAACACTTTACTTCGCCTTTTTATATTTTCATTTGCACGTATAATTTGTTATAATACTTTACAAACTGTCCTGAAAATCAACTCGATACAACTATCACAACAACGAGTTGCAAACAGAATGAATTGATCTTAGCAGAATTTTGTGCTGTGTAAGTCCTACTCGTTAATTATTCCCTTACAACCAATAGGATGATTTAGCGCGATTTGAGAGTTAGTTCTAAGTTGTACCGCTATTTGGAATAAGCTATACTTAAAAGAAATGTTAATTTTACAATATCTATAATAAAACAAGTGTTATATCAGTTATCATGTTCGGCAAATAAGTGTTAAATATCAATATTTGACAAATTATATATGTTTTGTGCTAAAGGTTGCTACCGATGAGTTATAAAATTTAAAAGTATGTCTGAAGAGAAATTACAAACTTAAAAGACGACTACTACATTTTATACTACATTATCGAATTTAAAAGTGGGGGTGCATTCAGTTGCAATTCACTGCCATACCGTCAATATTTAATTGAGTCATTTGGTAAATAGCTCAGTGGTAAGGTGGTAACGTATTGGACTGTGGATCGTGAGATCCTCAGTTCGAATCCCAGTACCGACAGTTGCCAATTTAAATTTACCCCTGTGGTTCTCCCTCCACTAACAACTTTGGGGGCTATGACTTGACGGCTAGTAACCACATTTCATACGCAAAAATATATCACCTACCGAGATCTGCGTAAGCAGAGTGCCACACCCTTAATGGGTAAAAGGCGTGATGATATATTTATTATTTATTATTTTATTTGGTATTTGGTTACCTAAATATTATTATATCAAGATGTAGCAATCAAATTAAAATCAATATTTATTAGGAAAATTGTAAAACACCATGGAAAATTAAACAAAAACGAAAAAGTTTTGGCATTTCATAAAACAGTTTTATTTATTACAATGTTCTACGCAATTTCTACAGAAAATAATGCAACACTTTGTTATAGTATTATGAAAAACCAGAAAATGTTCATAATATCCCCAAATTTTTGTAGTTGTGGTGAGAAAAATAACCAAAAGTTTCCGAAATGTAACCACGATCCTGAAATTATTTTCTGGTTACCTTACGCTCCAGGCTGCCGTCGTAAATTAACGGAATATATTGTTAATACCTATGACCCGTTTACATCAAAGAGGTTTAAATTGATGACAGCATTGTAAAAAAAGGTTATTTCGAATTACTGCCTACTATTAAATTTTGTTAAATCATCGATAAAAATAATTACACTATTTCAGTAACTATTATACCAATCCTTTTATGTGATAGAGCTATTACCGCCCGTACTAGAATTTGCTATAAACTCGTATTTGCTTGACCTCGTGAAATGGTGTCAGTATTTTTATGTTCCGTTTAAGAATGTTATGAACATTTTAAGAGTTGATACATTTAGCGGATTGAACAAATCGTTTTATAATCATATTTAATAGCACTCACTATTTTATGCGATTCATATTTGTAAAGCTATAAATTGAAATCAATTGATTTTGCGCAATTTAAATTTAATAGTTCAGTTAATAAAAACTTAAATAAAAGTGTATAAATATGTGCTGTCAATTTGGATTTATAAGTATCCTCGCATTTTATAGGGTTTCTACCATTTAAGGCAACGATATAAGTGGGATAAGAGCATTATTAAGATACGGATGTGAAATTTGTACGAGGCGATAGTCGAG
Source organism: Poecilus cupreus (assembly GCA_963942605.1). Lineage (NCBI taxonomy): Eukaryota > Metazoa > Arthropoda > Insecta > Coleoptera > Carabidae > Poecilus > Poecilus cupreus. The sequence continues at coordinate 3,106,567 of OZ012716.1, read as the reverse complement.
TTGTGTAATCACATAAGTATATTAATAACGCATTATCACACGTGTATTGTACAATATTTTATCTACGACCAGCCAGAGTTAAAAAAAATTAAATAATTTGATTTTATTTTTTTGACAAGTAGAAAATTAATCCAAGTTTGCTGTAAAAATGTTTTTAATCCATGACGACCACAAAACAAGAAACAATTATGTAAATATTTTCCATACATTTTTGAAGCATTTCGTAAAAATGAGTCATTTGGAAAGTATTTCGTCGGAACAAGCTTAGAAAATTATTAATTAATTAAATATTAATTAATGTACAGATTTGTAAAGATTGTATTATCCACATTTATAATAAATAGTACGGTAATGAAACCGAGTGCGGTAATGAAGATCTAACTCACGTGGGATAAGTGACATTTAACTCACGGACGTAGATAATAGTATATTTTAATTTTACGCGAATAAACTACTTACTACACTTTTTCTATGACTATTTAGCCGAAAGTTGGACTTATTGATGTAGTTTAATCCTGGACAGTCGCACTTCTTTCACATTTACACAAGCGGCACACTGGGGTCTGGGAAACCCCAAGAAAATACTTTCCCATAACCGGCTGTAATTTTTCTCGAGAATTCACCTATGAAATACTTGTTCAGGTATATTTATAGAAATACATTAAACAGTTAATAATCTTTCTGAACCATAGCTTAACTTTTTTATTTTGGACTATGAGAACAAACACAACGTGATTTTAAATATTGAATAATTGTTATGGTTATAGAAATATAGTGTAACGTTCAGTGCCGGAACTAGGATTTTTGTACCTGGGGCATAAGTGAATATTTACGCCCCTTAAAAAAAGAAATGCACCGCAGGTGAACAAATTTGTGGGTTCAAGGTCAAATGCCTTTAAATAAAAAATTACCTACACATTTTGCTCAGTAATATACTTACCTATATATAAAAAAGAAATTTTTTGTTTTACTTAAAAATAGTAAAGCTATTATTGAAAACTGCGGTGCTGGGAAGTAGATTAGATTGTAAGTAATAAAATCTTTTGAAATATAGGATATAAAAATGTAGTTATACAAAAGCAAAAACATTATATTTCAATAATTATTATTACAAATGATAAAAAAAAATTGTAATTTTAATTAATTGAAATATTAAAATTATTTGAGGTTAACCTTTCGGGCTTTTGAGGTAGCAAAATCATCAATTATGTTATCATAATTAATTTTTGCTACAATTTCAATTTCTATTGACATAATTGATAAGTTGGTTAAACGTTCTTGGCCGATAGTTGCTCTCAAATGATTTTTTATTAACTTAAGTTTGCTAAAGAACCTTTCGCAAGAAGCTACGGTTATATGTAAGGTTAAAAAAATTCGTAGTGCAATTTCAATATTAGGGTATGATTCTACTAGTGAAAACTCGTGAATAAATTGAGGAAGTTGAATAGGAGTTATAGATTTTATATCTTGCAGAATAGCCAATACATGATTTTGAAAATTTTCAATGGGGTCTTTCACCATTTTTTTTTTTATATTTTTTTATGAAACTTTATCTATATTGAAGACTATCTACGCTTTTAAAAAGTCTTAATTGTTATTCATTAAGCCACAATGATTTTTTAAAAATGTTGTGACGTCATAGTAGAGATCTAAAACAGTAGATATTTAAATAATTTTTGTTACATAAATGTTCTATTTTATTGTAATAATAATAATAAAATAAGTAAAAAAATATATGACTACAATTACTTACAATCTGTACTGTTTTAGATCCAACAACACCTCTACTATGACGTCACAACATTTTTTAAAAAATCATTGTGGCTTAATGAATAACAATTAAGACTTTTTAAAAGTGTAGATAGTCTTCTATATAGATAAAGTTTCATAAAACAAAATTAAAAAAAAATGGTGAAAGACCCCATTTCTGTATGAGTATCTGCTGCATTTAAATATTATGAATATTTTAAAGCTAAATTACAGCAGCCTTTTGAATTTCAGATATAGTTATGGAAGCAAATGAAGTCACGAATAAAAAATCAAAATCTGAAGAAACATTTTTTCAAATCTTGTTCTCAACTCACTCATTATAACATCTAAAACATGTTTAATTTCAATATAAATATAAATTAACTATAATGCATTTTAAATAAAACCTCATTTAAAAATAAGTAATAAAAAAAATTGTAATAGTGCGCCCCTAAAATTCTGCGCCTGGGGCCGAAGCCCCGCTCGCCCCATCGTAGTTCCGGCACTGGTAACGTTCTAGGGTTAAATTACAAAATTTCAACCTATTGTAGATACCGTAACCTTGGATATTGTATTTCTTCCGCCAGGGGTGCTAGTAAAAAACAATAGATACTAAAATTATATTCCACCACCTATTATACGTTTTAATATTGTGCCATGAGTAGTAAAGTCATAATCACACATCATAAAATAGTGTTGAATTCTTTTTTGCATCAAATATTGTTATGTACTATATACTTGAGAAAGTATCTCAATTCTTAATTCTATCATCTATGCATTCAAAATGACAGATGGGTGGTTAAAAACTTGACATATGAGTGGGTAAAAACTTGACAGATGTTCTTATTAGACGATTTAAACTGCGCCCTCTTAGTGGGTAAAGTGTGGTATTGGGTAAAGTGTATCATTATTGATCAAGACACACACAAGAAATGAACGCATTTGTCAATAACTTGCTCAAAACATTAAATGTAATGTGGTGAAATAAATCTGAAAATAGTTTGATATGTTCTAATCACACTGAGAACTGAATTAAAAACACAACTACAGAAATAGAAACTTCCACAATCTGAAAAATAAACAATATATGTATTTGGTTTTGAGATAAGTGTAACATCAGTTATTACATAGATCAGCATTCTGGTGTTGGTGTGAAAAGCGCCTCCAGATTTAAAGTCAATCTTCTCATACGAAGTTTGCAGCAGAATAGAGTTCCTCTGTGGAAACGATATATTTGAGAGAATTCTATCAACTAGTATTTAAATATACTCACTATAGTAATTGTTTCCGGATCGTAATAACACATGCATAAATCCACCATCAGCGCCAATGTACGCTTCGCCTAAAACATTTTAAAAATCAATTATTCGTAATTCGTATGTGTAGTAGAGTAGATCTTAAAAACATTTTTGCAACACCTATTTGTAAAGTGGTACTTATCCATTGAATTATCGATACTAAAACAATACTTTAATAGTAAGAACAGATAAAGTATTACTTTATCCACTATTTTAAGCAAAATTACATTAGCAACTTATATGGTATACAAGTTAGCGTTGGTAACAAAATAAAATGCAACATAAATATGTCAAAATTTTAGTTAAATGTCATTTTAATTTTATTCAAAAAGCATATTAAAGAATGATGTTGGAAAAAATATTGTATGCATCACTTGAATAAAGACAAATTAACCACTCGCGAAAGTTAGCTAAACTTTCCGCTTTTGGTTAAAATATATCTTTATTCACTTAATACATAAATAACTATTAATACTAGTGTCAGAAAGTGACACTTTTAACTTGCTAAGCAACCGTTAGTTCTATTTATTAATATTTTAGCTAAGAAATGACAAGAGCAGTGATATTGTAATTAGAACACCACTGGCTCCGGGTAGTACTTGGTTACAGGAATGGTTAGTAAATAAAGTAACCAATTGATTTCGACTGGAACTTCTATATAACCGGTGACAGTTTTGGTATGTCAAATCAGTAACAAGCTCGAGAGTTTGGTTCGTCCAACGGTTAGTATTCTGATTGGTTGAATTTCACTTGTTATGATTTCAAACTAGTTCGCTGTCAAATTTGATTAATGTTAAAATCTACCGGGCGTTTTCAGTAACCGTTCGGTCTGTGTGACGTCATTGTTTGGAACCAACCAAACACGTAACCGGCTAGTAACCAGTGCCAGTCGAAATCGACTTAAAGCTAAAATTGCAACAAATAATATTTTGTAGATTAAATCTCGTGAAAGATACGAACTTGTTTACCAAAAATTCATGGATTGGAGATTAAAAAATATATAATAAATTTATAACTATTTGAATTTTGTTAATTTAGAAATACTATTGAGTGGTCGAGATAAAATATAGTACAGTACTGCTTTCTTGTGGTGCGGTTCACGTCACTATCTTCTTTCTCACTTTCTTCCATCAGCAATAGTGGGAGAAAGTGAGAAAGAAGATAGTGACGTGAACCGCACCACAAAAAAGCTGCACTGTACATAGTTCGAGATGTAAAACTTTTACTCCCTCGCGTGTCAATTTTTTCAATCGTGCGTAATTTGCTTCTTACATCTCTCATTATGTAATATACTACTAAAAATTAATTATTACTAATGATATTTTGTTATGAATAAAGTACCTGATGTTTCAGAACTTCGCCCAAAATAGAAAGATTTGTACAAACTAAAAGACCACTTATAACACTAACTATAAATTCAAGCAAAAATATTCCTTTAAAGAATTGGAAGTAAATCACTATTGAAGTCATGAATGTTACAATGTGAACAAATGCGAAAAGCATTGTAGAAGAAAACATCATAGTGGTCTTAGTAATTTCATAATGCTTCATGTGAATGTCTGATATTAATCTCAACTTAGCTGTTACTTCAGTTGAGTTGTACGCCGCCATTGGATTCTCTTCATCAACATTAGTTACATCGTTCTCAAAGTGCCTGATTTCTCGTTTAATAAATTTGTTTAGTACAATAAATCTCACACTGCATATGAATATTTGTCCACCATACAACAAAAGAAACGTGGCAAGCAGCATAATGTAAGTGAACATTATTACAGCAAAATTAATTGCGTCACACGTAGATACACTTCTTAAGAAAATGCAGCAAAGGGTCAGGGAAAACAAGTTGGCATAAGCCAAGCATACGTATGACAGTATTGTAACAACTGTGACGCGGTAGTCAAAATGAATGCCGAGTTGTTGCATGGCCAAGTCAGCAGCGCTGTGTAATGGTTCCAAATCACCTATCAATTTCTTATGCTTGATTAGTTCCCCAACCATAAGCATGCTAAACATCGTATGGAGAAGTATACTCAATGACCATAATAATTCATGTGAAGCCATATTTGGTTTAATATGGTTAATGGAAAGTATGATAATATTTATCATCAAAGTAGTCATCAATCCTGAAACAAATAAATTCACTTAAGTTGCTGTGTTACTTTGTGTGGTTTGTGGTATAAAACAATTGACGAGCTTCTTGGAAAAACCTCATTCACAAAAATTCGCCGTTTCGCACGAAAGAAACATGAATTTATCAGTTTGAATAGTTGAAAACAGCGTTTACTATGTTTTTGCAAGTTTAAAACAGCAATTTTATCGTCATTTCTCATAATTCGCCGTTTCGCACGAAAGGAACATGAATTTGTTAGTTTGGATAGTTCAAAACAGCGTTTTCTATGGTTTTACAAATTTTAAACAGCAATTTTGAATACGTCAGTTTGTATTGTTGAAAACAGCGATTTCTTGGTTTTGCAAGTTTAAAACAGCAGTTTTATCGTGATTTGATAAACACTTATATTGCTGTGTTACTTTGTGTAGTTTTTGGTATAAAACAATTGACAAGCTTCTTGGAAAAACATCATTAGTCCAAAAAAAAGTTCCCAATTGAACGTCGCCATGATGGTCAAAATTTAGGTTTTGTGATACTTCAATATTTAAAAATCTTTCTCTTTTGTCTAAGGGTATGACCATAATTTGTGGTATGACCTAAAAAGTGGTGGTGGCGAGCGCGGTGAAGAGAGAAAGAAGGCAGAGCTTCATATTGTGCACTTTACTTTACAAAAGTGTATCACAAAACCTTAACTTCACCCTTTCAATTGGGAACGCTCTTAGATGGCAGAATATGGCCTATGCTGTAAACTACGTTGTCAATCCAGAAGTTAATTTGTAAAGTTCGTCGCTATACAGTTTTCTGCATAGAATTGTATTTATCGTAAATCTGTAACTTGACTTGTTACGATTGTATCGTACAGTACAATTTTACGATTTTACGATTAAATATAAAAATTGCTTAGAATTGCTTCATTAGTACCTTTACAAAAAATACAAATGTTACTAATAGTGAGCAACCTTATTAAAACTTTCTCTATATAAGTGAAGTAAAATCATTTTATTTATTTTCAAAATTACAAATTTTTAATAGGTTATAATTAAATATTCTAGCAATAAAAAAAAAAACAAATATGTTATAAATATTTCAATTTGCTGTACTGCCGAAAAAATCGTTTGGTTCTTCATTAATACAGTATTATTGCTTGGCAATCTGTAAATATTTTATTTTACATAATCTCATGACATAATAGTATATAATTTGTTCTCAAATTCATAGGAAACGAACTATAGTCTACTGAAAATTTTAACATTGTGTTTCCTATGCCTTACAAAAAAGTAGATCCCTGCTATACTGGCCCTGGCGTATCTAGGAATTAATCATGGAAGGGGGTTAAGCAAAGAATTTTTTTTAAATATGTTAAAAATGTACATACTCGTACACATTTATTTTAAACTAAAATATAGAAAAATAAAAAAATAATTATAATAGTAATAACAAATTAAAAATAATATTCTTAAAAATAATAAACATATTATTATAACATTAAATTAATACGTCGTTTTCTTATCGCCAATACGTCAAGTATTTCGTCCGTTGATGGTGTTAAGTTTTTTTACGGGTAATGTTGCCAAATTAATAAAAAATTGGGAAATATCGGGATATATATTTTCATTACATATCTGTAATCCTTCATATCAAATTTTCTTTATTTAAAATTAAAAAAGTAATTATTTTGTTATAAATAATAGGAGTATATAGTTTTATTTATGTTAGGGGGGTTTGAACACCCCCCCCCCCCTTCCTAAATACGCCACTGTATACTGGGAGTCCCAAGAAATAAATTGACCAACTGAAATGTAGTAATATGTGCACTCATAAAAATAACTCCTTATTACAAGAAAATTTTCAGTTTTTCTTTTGTATGCATTCATAGAAGACAATTTTATTTCTTGCAAAATGATTAGGTTAAATTCATAAAAATTTTGAATATAAATTTTATTTATCTTCTTTTTTCTGCATTGTAAGAAATTAATATATTTTAAATTTTGTTTTTAAAAATAAAGAAGTCGTTTTAATTTTAAACAGAACGACGCCATAATGTGTCTCAGTTGAATACTTGCAAAACTAAATTAATTTTCATACAAAAATATTTATTAAACTTACAAATGTTTTGAATGAAAACGAAATCGGATTGGTACTATTCAAATCAATTATAATCTTCATTTAAGAGGAATCTGTTTGTTCCAAGGAAATATTTTTATCAGTGTATAGTTAATATTTTTTATTATACCTGCATCATAATCCGTGTTTAAAACACGCTACAACGTACATAAACGCAAGATTAAAACACGCCGAGCTTTAAAGGTTGCTAAGTAACAACAAAAATAATTATTATTAATATCTGTCAATTCTGTCATGACAAACAATAAATACAAACCAATCTCCATGTAAACGATATACGTCAAACGTCAAAATTATGAAATGAATCAAAATCAAAATGTTGCTTTCCAGTGTTTTTCCAGAATATGATGCAGGTATAATAAAAAATAGCGTATGACACACGTGTATAAGTGCTTTTAAAGCACTAGCGACGTTAAGAGCACTCCGCTTCGCGTCGTGCTCTTAAACTCGTCGTACGTGCTTTAAAAGCTTACTTATACACTTGTATCATAATATACTATTTTAGGACGCTCGATATGAGGTAAAACATCATCATTCCAAATTAATACTTTCCTCAAAATTTTCCGGCCTTTTCTAATGTAAGAATACTCACCGCAAACAAGAACGCGTTCCTTCCAGGTGAATGTTCTAACTGTGAATTTAACTTTTCCATTATGAACGCGCCGGTCTGTTAATAATAAACCAATGTTTCTCGACAGATGAATAAAACAATCTACGTAGTCGCCCAATGTTTCAAACCTCATCTCCCAACCAAAATATGAAGCAATTTTTCCATAAAATTTAGCGGTTGTATTAACCACATACCCAACAAATTCGTCCATATTTAAATGGAACGATCTCACCTATCACTATTTAATATTTTGCAGTGAAACTATGCACAACTGTATTACTTATAAAACAATGGACAGTTTGGTTACGTACACACGAATACTGAGCACGATGCGTATACACATTAGTGTAGTTCTGATGAAATATGATCAATTTTGTAAATTATGCAAATGAATAATATACACACGGTATTTTAAAAAGAGCAAATCAATAAAATAATTATTATTGTTATTAAATAATTTGTTCAATTTGGACGTGGCACATTGTTGGTCAACTTGTCGATGATGCACTTGACCTCCAATTTTAATAAAAATAAAATTTTAATAAAAATTGGAGATAAGTTTCATTTTAGCATCCTAATTATGGTAAAATAATAACAATTAGCGGTCGAACTTGGTTGACCTTGAAATCAATGTTTATTTTCTGCTCTCTCTCTCTCTCTCTCTCTCTCTCTCTTTCTCTCTTTAGCAGCAAATCCAAAACTATATTTCACTCTAACGTGCAGTGATCTTTAAAGTAGAGTGTACAATATAATTATTGAATTTTGACGACGCTTAAAATTATCTAATAAATAAATATTTTATTAAAGGTTCACTTGCATTTTTTATTTAATTTACTTACGGTGCATCCCCAAATTTATATTTTATATCGTTTATCTCGTATTTTATATTGTTTTTATCGTTTATTGATTTTGTTTTTCGTTATATTTGTCATTACTTTCGTTTGTTCAAAGTAACTATGATCTAAGAATTATATTTGTTAGGTAATATTGATTTTATTTTTAACATGTGCACTCAGGTTATCAAGCTATAATTTGAGCGAAACACACACACACACACACACACACACACACACACACACACACACACACACACACACACACACACAGACACACACAGACACACACAGACACACACACACACAGACACAAAAGACGCGAAATATTGATAAATAGATTTAAAAAATAATAAACATTGATTTCAATGTACGTATGCGCGCGCGCGCGCGCGTGTGTGTGTGTGTGTGTGTGTGGATCTTTTATTAATTAACTATAGTCCGATTTGATCTTTTAAAAGAATATTTTATTTGCTAACAAACACAAACAATAAATCTCACCTTAAAAGAAAATCAGTTTTTACAATAAATGCAATACTACTTTTAAATATATTATGAAAAACCATTGAATTAAATTTGACATCATTGAAAATCAGCTAACACAGGGTGATGACTTATGCAATTTCCTGCTTCCCTAATTATTTTAGAGAAATATGTTTCAAATAAAAGTTGAAGAAATTTAATATCTGTATCAGTGAATAAGTTTCATTTAATTACTTAAAAGTACTATTATTTAACGTCTAAAATACCTATGATCGGCTAAGTCAATCACCATGCTGTATAAATATTTAAACGCCAAAAATATCATGTGAAACATGTGAATTAGGAACGCAATCAATGCGCATCGATTCTGCACATTTTTTAAAGCAATTTTTTTTAGAATGTAGAACTCGTCCTACATTTTTTGTATATTTTTCTGGAAATTATTTTACTGTATGCAACAGAATAATATACATAATTTTGAAACAAATAATGCATCGTGTCAAACGGCCTTGAGTCATAAATAATAGTGTATTATTCAATGAGTGTTTAATGATATGTGTCGGACGAATTACAATTACAAATTTCACCTTCACGAGTATAAGCCAACACATGTGAATAGTATACTTTACTTCTTGGACTATATTCATCCGAAAACTCTTATTAATGTAGTTTAACATTGCAAAATATAAACCAAATACACATACTGTAACTTTGGATACCGTGCACACACGTGACATTTAGTGAATATTTCTTCCGCCAGGAGCGCCAGAGAAACATTTTAGATAGAGTTCCTTCAATGAAGGCACTCTAATTTTAGAAACTTCAAATTATATTTCACCAAATATTACACGTTTTAATATTGTGCAATGAGTAGAAAAGTCATAATTACACATCATAAAATTGTGCTTAATAATTTGCACCAAATGTTGTCATATAATATATATTTGAGAACGTATCTCAATTCTTAATGGTGTCATCTATGCATTCAAAATGACAGATGAGTGGTTTTAAACTTGACAGATAAGTGGGTAAAAACTGTTGTTCCTATTGAATCAAACTACGCCCCTCTAGTGGGTAAAGTGTATAGCGGATAAAGTATATCATTATTGATCGAGAAACACACAAGAAATGCACCCATATTCAATAACTTGCTCCAAACACTAAATGTATAATGTGATAAAATAAATCTAAATCTAGATTGAGATGTGCTAATCACACTGAGAACTGAATTAAAAACACAACTACAGAAATAGAAACTTCCACAATCTGAAAAATAAACAATATATGTATATGGTTTTGAGATAAGTGTAACATCAGTTTATTACATAGATCAGCATTCTGGTGTTGGTGTGAAAAGCGCCGCCAGATTTCAAGTCAACCTTCTCATATGAAGTTTGCAGCAGAATAGAGTTCCTCTGTGGAAACGATATATTTGAGAATATTCTATCAATTAGTTTTAAAATGTACTCACTATAGTAATTGCTTCCGGATCATAATAACACATGCATAAATCCACCATCAGAGACAATGTACGCTTTGCCTAAAACATTTTAAAAATCAATTATTCGTATATGTAATGGACCTTAAAAAGGGGATAGGTCGAATTTTAACTTTTTTTCAACACCTACTTGTAAAGTGGTACTTTATCCATTGAATTCTCGATACTAAAACAATACTTTAATAGTAAGGATGTATAAAGTATTACTTTATCCACTAGTGGTTAAAGTAATACGTTGCTATTGTAATTGCAAAATGTAGATATATATTTTCTATATTTTAAGCAAAATTTCGTTAGCTACTTATAAGGTATACAAGTAAACGTTGGTAACAGAATAAGATGAAACATAAATATGTTAAATTTATAATTAAATGTCATATTAATTTTATTCAAAAAGCATATTAAAGAAAGATGTTGGAAAAAATATTGTATGCATCAAGTGAATAAAGACAAATTAACCACTCGGGAAAGTTAAAGTTAAAAAAGCTAAACATTCCGCTTTTGGTTAAAATATGCCTTTATTCACTTAATACATAAATAACTATTAACACTAGTGTTGCTAAGCAACCGTTAGTTATATTTATTAATATTTTACCTAAGAAATGTCAAGGGACCGTGACATTTTAATTAGAACACCACTGGAGATACAATATAAATGCGATTTCGACTGGCTCCGGTTAGTACTTGGTTACAGGAATGGTTAGTAAGTAAAGTAACCAATTAATTTCGACTGGGATTTCTATATAACTGGTGACTTTTTTGGTATGTCAAATCAGTAACAAGCTCGAGAGCTCGGTTCGTCCAACGGTTAGTATTCTGATTGGTTGAATTTCACTTGTTTTGATTTCAAACTAGTTCGTTGTCAAATTTTTCATGTTTTCTGTCAAATTTAATTAATGTTAAAATCTACCGGGCGTTTTCAGTATCCGTTTGGTCAGTGTGACGTCATTGTAAACGACAAGTAACCAGTGCCAGTCGAAATCGCTAAAAGTGCAACAAATAATATTTTGCCGATGAAATCTCGAGAGCGATACGAATTTGTTTAAAAAAATTCATGGATTGGAGATTAAGAAACACTTATCAATTTATAACTATTTGAATTTTGTTTTTAACTTAGAAATATTATTGAATGTTCGAGAAAAAGTATAGTGCATTAGTTTGAGATGAAAACTATTACTCCCTCGTGTGTCAATTTTTTCAATCGTGCGTAATTTGCTTCTTACATCTCTCATTATGTAATATACTATTAAAAATTAATTATTACTAATGATAATTTGTTATGAATAAAGTACCTGATGTTTCAAAACTTCTCCCATAATAGAAAGATTTGTACAAACAAAAAGACCAGTTATAACACTAACTATTAATTCAAGGAGAAATATTCCTTTAAAGAATTGGCAGTAAATCACTATTGAAGTCATGAATGTCACAATGTGCACAAATGCGAAAAGCATTGTAGAAGAAAACATCATACTGGTCTTAGTAATTTCATAATGCTTCATGTGAATGTCTGATATTAATCTCAACTTAGCTGTTACTTCGGTTGAGGTGTACGCCGCCATTGGTTTCTCTTCATCAGCATTAGTTACATCGTTCTCAAAGTCCGTGATTTCTCGTTTAATAAATTTGTTTAGTACGATAAACCTCACACAGCATACTAATATTTGTCCACCATACAACATAAGAAACGTGCCAAGCAGCATGATGTAAGTGAAGATTATTACAGCAAAATTAATTGCATCACACATAGATACACTTCTTAAAAAAATGAAACAAAAGGTCAGGAAAAGCCAGTTGGCATATGCCAAGCCTACATATGACAGTATTGTAACAACAACGAAGCGATAATCAAAATGAATGCCGAGTTGTTCCATGGCCAAGTCAGCAGCGCTGTGTAATAGTTCCAGATTCCCTATTAAGTTCTTATGCTTGATTAATTCCCCAGCCATTAGCATGCTAAACATCGTATTGAGAAGTATACTCAATGACCATAATAATTCATGTGAAGCCATATTTGGTTTAATATGGTTAATGAAAAGTATGATAATATTTATCATCAAAGTTGTCATCAATCCTGAAACAAATAAAATCTCTTATGTTGCTTTATTACTTTGTGTGGTTTGTGGTATGAAACAATTGACGAGCTTTTTGGAAAAACCTCATTTGTCCAAAAAAAATTTATTTTGGAAAATCTAAAAAATTTACCTGTAGACTTAAAATATTTCGAAATCAAAATAAGCTACAATAACTCTAATTATAAAAATATTCCAAATATCTCGCAGTGTTTAACACAAACACGAAACAGTACAGTTATTTCATGTACTTACAGTGAGTAATAATAAATAATAATATGAAACATAATCTCCCAAAAGTTCACATAAAAAAATTCAATCTTCAAATTCTGCAATAGCAATGTAGTTAGACACTGACCATAAACTATGATGTCAATCCTAAAGTTAATCTAAAGTTATTTATCGTAAATCTGTAACTTGACTTGCTACGATTGTATCGTACAGTATAGTTTTACGATTTTATGATTAAATATAAAAATTGTTTAGAATTGCTTCATTAGTATCTTTGCAAAAAATATAAATGTTACCAATAGTGAGCAACCTTATTAAAATTTTCTCTATATAAGTGAAGGAAAATCATTTTATTTATTTTCAAAATTACAAATATTTAATAGGTTATAATTAAATATTCTAGCAATAAAAAAAAATCTGATGTGTCCAGCACATAACCTCCCGCCCAATACTACTCTTAAACGGTACAAAATAGTATTTGATGATATAGGAACATACCTTCTTATTTGTTTATTATTTTTATATTTGAGAATTTTCATTTTCTTTTGTATATTTATTTAATTTTATGACATATATTTCACTAAGAAAACAGCTTCACAATCACAATGACATGTGTCACATTTCGTAAAAAATTGAAAATTTTTAAATGTTTCCATGGTGTACTATGAATGCAAAATTTGTAAAATCTAATTTCTTTATATTTTATTATCTCTAAATCTAATGAAAATTAATAAAACTTGTGTAATCAAAACACATGTAAAATTAAATATTCTTCAACTTTCAAAATAACATAAATTGTTGAAAAAGGAAATTTAACCGTGTTTTCCACGAAAAACTGTTAAGGGCTTCAAGTAAACTATTATTTCCGGTTGACCAATTTTATCCAAAATCTAATCAGCTCTTCATTTAAATATAAGAAGCAATAATTCACAAAATTGTATTTTTTGGTATTGTAGTATTTGAGTTATGCGAGACGAAAAAATTGCCACAGACTACACACACACACACATACATACATACATACATACATACATACATACATACATACATACAGACATCATCGCGAAAATAGTAAAATAGTATTGTAGGGACCCTAAAACGTGCTTATTCATTGAAAACTCACTACCCAATTTTTTGACCAAAAACAATACCTCCCTTACCTAGAGGTAGCCGGGAGGTAAAAACAAATATGTTATAAATATTTCAATTTGCTTTACTGCTGAAAAAATCGTTTTGGTTCTTCACCAATACTTGGCAATCTGTAAATATTTTATTTTACATGATATCATGACAGATAATAGTATTATTTGTTCTCAAATTCATAGGAAACGAACTATAGTCTACTGATTATTTTTTGACGTTTCTTTAAACCAATGAAATGCTTTATTGTATGTCACGTGTCTGCGTTTTAACCAATCCTGTCATTACTATACTGAGAATAATGCTCTTGTGATTATTCCCGGCAATATTCTCTGTAGCTTTTTTGTTTTTGTTGACAGATGTCAAATATCAAATAGGTATCATCAAAACAAGTAAAAATGAGAAAAAAAGTTAAATTTAGTGCTGTGTCTGATAATGAAATAAAAAAATAATCTAATTAAATATAACTCGAGAGTTCGATAAATTAGAAAATAATTCTCCAGTATCTTTCTCAAACTTGTCGCCATTTGGCAATAGCCAGTCAAGCCCTACGGGCTTTCGTGGCTATTGCCTGGCAACAAGTTTTCGAAAGATCTGTCAAATTATTTTCAATTTATTCTCACTCTCTTGTTATATTATTACTCAAAATTTTAACATTGTGTTTCCTGTGCCTTACAAAAAAAGTAGATCCCTGCTATACTGGGAGTTCCAAGAAAGATTCACCAACTGTATGCATTCATTGAAGAAAATTTAATTTAATACAAAATGATTAGGTTCAATTAAAAAAAATTAATTTTGAATATAAATTTTATTTGTCTTCTTTTTTCTAAATTGAAAGACAATGAATATATTTGAAATTTTGTTTTTAAATATATATATATTTGAGAACGTACCTCAATTCTTAATGTTGTCATCTATATATTCAAAATGACAGATGGGTGGTTATAAACTTGACAGATAAGTGGGTAAAAACAGTTATTCCTATTGATCGATTTAAGCTACGCCCCTGTAGTGTGTAAAGTGTGATAGCGGATAAAGTATATTATTATTGATCGAGAAACACACAAGAAATGAACCCATTATTCAATAACTTGCTCCAAACACTAAATGTAATGTGGTTTAATAAATCTAAAACCGGTTTGAGATGTGCTAATCACACTGAGAACTGAATGAAAAACACAACTACAGAAATAGAAATTTCCACAATCTGAAAAATAAACAATATATGTATATGGTTTTAGATAAGTGCAGTATTAGTTTATTACATAGATCAGCATTCTGGTGTTGGTGTGAACAGCGCCGCCAGATTTCAAGTCAAACTTCTCATACGAAGTTTGCAGCAGAATAGAGTTCCTCTGTGGAAGCGATATATTTGAGAATATTGTATCAACTAGTATTAAAATGTACTCACTATAGTAATTGCTTCCGGATCATAATAACACATGCATAAATCCACCATCAGCGCCAATGTACGCTCTGCCTAAAACATTTAAAAAATAATTATTCATATACAGGCCGTGACAGTCATTGAACTTGCATGTTATTAAAGATACAATAATGTATATTTTAGATATTGAGGATTTAAAATTTACCACTAATTGAAAAGAATTATACTAGTGATCTCATCGACATTTTTTCGACAATTTTCACTAGTGATCCATCGACAATTTTAAACAATTGAATTGTTACACTGTTGCTGTGAAAGTGAATGTATTTGCTACTCAGCTTAAAGAAAAAATACATTTTGACTCGTTGAATTGTCCTCCAAATACCTAATACCATTAGTGTTAGAGTGCGTACACGTTAACTTCAAGCTGGCTACGTCATGAATGAGCCTTGCAAACCACGCCTTCAACAAACTGTCCAGTGGCGTGCATAATATTAGATATTAGACCGAGCGACAAGGTCTTCTGTCTTGCGTTACGAGCGCATTCGCGACTAGTGTAAGTAGCCCCCAGTTTTATTGAAATCTGACGAGCCTATGGCTTCGAGCTGCAGCCAATCATGAACGTTCACGTCACGCTCTTTCTCCTTGCCGCGCACCGGACGACCGATTGGTTTGGTGGCTTGAAGTTAACGTGTACGCACTCTACAAGTTATGTCGACAATAATATTTGTTGCTGCATCACTAATGGGTATTACGCTTGATTTTAAATAACACGAGTGCGCAGCATGAGCCCCAAAATTTGTCGGTTCATTAAATAATGCTTGATATAGCTGTTCATCTGTTGATGTAGTTATTTTATTTTAAGGTATTTATAATAAATTTAATACGAACAATAATAATTATATTATCTGCACTTCTTATCTACAGCGACAGTAATTGTCAGTTGATAGGTTTGGTTTGTTAATTATTGGGATAGTTTTAAAAGAAATTAAAATTTCTCCAAAAACAATACCTGTACAAAAGATAAACCTAATTATTTTTTTCTTTATTCCTTTTATTATAAAACAATTTAAATTTTAGTTGGTACCACTGACAACTAATATATGGCGCGAAAATTTAAATTGTTTTATTATAATCACGATAAAATTGCTGCTTTAAGCTTGCAAAAAGAGAAAACGCTGCTTTTAACTATTAAAACTGCCATATTCGTGTTTCTATCGTGTGTAATGGCGAATTTTTGTGAAATCACTTACACCGCAACAGTGTAACAATTCAATTGTTTAAAATTATCGATGGAATCACTAGTGAAAATTTTCGAAAAAATGTCGATGAGATCTCTAGTGAAAAATTCAACTGCTGGAAAATTGTAAATCCTCATAATCTATTGAATCATTTTTGACAGATGACATATGAGTTGAATTGTCATTTGTATATAATTATGATCACTATTTAAAAAACTCCATGCTTGCAAAGCTTAAATCGCGTAATTTAGTTGTTATTTCTATATTTAAGATTAATATACATACAATATGACGTGCTCTGATGCATGCGTTCATTTTCATTTATTTTAATATTTTCAAATCAAAATTTACACTTAAATGAAATATAATGAAAATGGCTGCATGAATTCGACATGAGATGTACGTTATTGTTTTGTTTGTACCCAAATACTTTCGTGAATAGGTTTAGCAGTAACACTAGCATCTAATACCGCTATCACTCTTTCGAGAATTCGTCTGTTAATTATTGTTAATGTTAATGAGTTATGGATAAAGTACCTGTTGTTTCAGAACTTCGCTGCAAATTGCAAGAAATGAACAAATTAAAAGACCAGTTATATCAATGAGTATCAACTCAAGTAGAAATATCCCTTTAAAGAATTGGAAGTAAATCACAATTGAAGTCATGAATATTACAGTGTGTACAAATGCAAAAAGAAATGTAGAAGAAAACATCATAGTAATCTTAGTAATTTCATAGTGCTTCATGTGGATATCTGATATTAATCTTAGCTTAGCTGTTACTTCCTGTGAGTTGTACGCCGCCACTGGATTCTCTTCATCAACATTAGTTACATCGTCCTCCAACTCCCTGATTTCTCGTTTAATAAATTTGTTTAGTACAATAAACCTCACACCGCATATGAATATTTCTCCACCGTATAAAATAAGAAACGTAGTAACAAGCATGACGAAAATGAAGGCCGATATAGCAAAATTAATTGCATCACACATAGATTCACTTCTTAACAAAGTGAAATAAAAGGTGAAGAAAAGCCAGTTGACATAAGCCAAGCCTACAAGTGAAAGTGTTGTAACAACTGCGAATCGATAATCAAAATGAATGCCGAGTTGTTCCATGGCCAAGTCAGCTGCGCTGTGTAATGGATCCATAGGATCGATTTTCTTCTTATGCTTGATCATTTGCTCAACCATTAGCATACTGAACATCACATTGAGAAGTAAATTCAATGACCATACAAATTCATGCGAAGCCATATTTGGTTTGATATGGATATTAAAAAATGTGATAAAATTTATCGTCAAAGTAGAAATCAATCCTGAAACATGAATAAAATCAGCTATGACTAATTTAATTTCAAAATTACGAATACCTATGTAATAAATAAATAAGTGGCCTAAACTAGCAATAAAACAACGCATATACAAACAAACAGAAATGTTATAAATATCATAATTCGCTTTACTGCTGAAAAATTCGATTTAGTTCTTCATCAATACGATTTAGTATTATTAATTAACCTTGGTAATCTGTAAATATTTTATTTTACGTCTAGATATACTCAAAATTTTCAGGCATTTTCTAAAGTATCTAATGGACTATTTTATTTTTTGAATCCTTTTAAGATAATACTCACCGCAAGTAAGAACTCGTTCCTTCCAGGTGAATGTTCTAGGTATGAATTTAACTCTTCCATTATGAACGCGCCGGTCTGCAAGGAGTAGACCAATGTTTCTCGTCATGTGAATAAAACAATCTAAGCAGTCGTGCACTGTTTCAAACCTCATCTCCCAACCAAAATATGAAGCAATTTTGGCATAAAATTTCGCTGTGGCATTAACCACACACACAACAAATTCATCCATATTTAAATGGAACGATCTCACCTATCACTATTTAATATTTTGCAGTAAAACTTTGGACATCTGTAGTAGTTATAAAACAATGGACAGTTTGTTTTCACATCCACATAAATATAGAGTACAATGAGTAGACACTTGCATTATGGTTGTTGAAATATGTACTGTTTTGTAAATAATGCAAATAAAGATTAGTATACAAAAGATAATTATAAAAAAGCAAATCAATAAAATTATTTTCTAGTGACCACCGTTGCCAATTAATGTAAAAATGTTACTAATAAGTAAATCGTTCAGTAAGATTAAACTATTTTCTTAATGTTAATGCTATTCTGTTTAAATAACACAGCCCCACAAATATAGTTATTTATATATCAAGGCACTGAAGTTTAACTTTTAATCACGAATATGGAATTCATTTGACGAGGACGGTAGGCCTGTGGAAATCTTGGATTTGGTATGTGTAACTACAAACCGATTTGATCTTTTAAAAGAATATTTTATTTATTAACATCCACATAAACACAAACAATTGGGATCTGACATGTAGCGATATGCCGTCTAGCGGATTATTAGGGTTGTTGAAATATGCACTGTTTTGTAAATAATGCAAATGAAGAATAGTATACAACAGGTAATTATAGAAAAGGAAATCAATAAAATTATTTTCTGTTGACCACCATTGCAAATTTATGTAAAACTGTTACTAATAAATAAATTATTTAATATGGGTGTGGCACAATTTATAATTGTTTAATTCTAAATACTTTCAATTTTGATCAGCAACATAACATTTTTAGGTTAAACCATGTTCTTAATGCTAATGGAAGTTAACATCAATCTTTTAATCAAAATTTTTCTGAGACAGCATTTCGATATTATAATAAATGAAACAGTTAAGAGTTATTTACTTTACACGTGGGCAAAGTAAGAAATTACCCACGAGAGAAATTTTAGCCGAAGGCTGAGTGTGATGATTCTATCGAGTGGGTAATTCCACTTTGCCCACGTGTGAAGTACAACGTTTCATAAAACGTGGTAAATAAATCTGAAACTAGTTTGAGATGCACTAATCACACTGAGAATTGAATGAAAAACACAACTACAGAAATAGAAACTTCCACAATCTGAAAAATAAACAATATATGTATATGATTTTGAGATAAGTGCAACATAGTTTATTACATAGATCAGCATTCTGGTGTTGGTGTGAAAAGCGCCTCCAGATTTCAAGTCAAACTTCTCATACGAAGTTTGCAGCAGAATAGAGTTCCTCTGTGGAAACGATTTATTTGAGAATATTCTATCAACTAGTAATAAAATGTACTCACTATAGTAATTACTTCCGGATCATAATAACACATGCATAAATCCACCATCAGGGCCAGTGTACGCTTCGCCTAAAATATAAAAAAAAACTCGGTCTCATTTTTCTTCCGGATTCGATTTGATTCGAAATTATTCAAAATGATTAATACATGATTGCTATAATATTATAAAACCTTTGCTTTAACGTGAAACCGCGTTTTGATTGTCTTTTTTTCTTACAAATCGTAAAAGTTCACTTAAAACTCAAGAAATGTAGTTGGGCGCGGTATTATAGCAATCATGTGTTAAATCATTTTGATTAATTTCGAATCAAATCGAATTCAGAGATGAGATCGTGTTTGAGTGAATTTTTATAATTTTTAGGGGAAAAACAGCACTTAAATAACAAAAGTTATTTGAGAAAAGATTTCCTAATATTGTAGGAATCATACACAAATATATACAAATGTTGGATCAAGTTCAACCCAGTAATTGCAAACAAGCCGCGTTGAAATCAATTTATATAATTTTTTATAGAAAAAAATGCAATAAAATAGCACAAAAGTGGAATGGGGGGGCGGGGGGATTTAAAGTTGAAATAAACTCTCGAGAGGTTATGTCCAGCCATTTTTATAATATTTAGAAGCTTTTAGGGGGACGTCAAACAACAGTATTACAACTAGTGTTACAATTAGGCATTGTAACACGAGTTGTTCATACTACTTTTCCTATTTCACGTTCATAAATTCAATAAAAATAAAATAAAATTGTACGGCATGTTTAATATACTACTGGTCACCAAGGAGCTTTGCCCGCGGGGCCTATTGGGTCCCAGGCCGCAAAACCGACGCAGGGGCTCCGATTCAATAATTTTACGTGAGCAATGACAGCCCCAAGTTTGACAGACTGTTAATTTTACAAATAATAAATTCCCCAAAAACAGTTGCACAAAATGAAAGAGTTAAACACATTAAAAGACCACTAGCATCGATGAGTATTAGTTCAAGTAAAAATATCCCTTTAAATACCTGTTGTTTTAGAACTTCACCGCATATTGAAAGAAATGAACAAATTATAAGACCAGTTGTATCAATGAGTATCAATTCTAGTAGAAATATCCCTTTAAAAAATTGGAAGTAAATCACAATTGAAGTCAAGAATATTACAATGTGTACAAAAGCAAAAAGAAATGTAGAAGAATACATCATGGCGGTCTTAGTAATTTCATAGTGCTTCATGTGAATGTCTGATATTAATCTCAACTTAGCTGTTACTTCGGTTGAGTTGTACGCCGCCATTGGATTCTCTTCATCATCATTAGTTACATCGTCGTCCAAGTCCCTGATTTCTCGTTTAATAAATTTGTTTAGTACAATAAACCTCACACCGCATATGAATATTTGTCCGGTGTGCAACATAAGAAACGTAGTAATCAGCATGAGGAAAATGAAGACAATTATAGCAAAGTTAATTGTATCACACATAGATTCACTTCTTAACAAAGTGAAACAAAAGGTCAGGAAAAGCCAGTTGACATAAGCTAAGCCTGTAAATGAAAGTGTTGTAACAATTGCGAAGCGATAATCAAAATGAATGCCGAGTTGTTGCATGGCTAAGTCAGCTGCGTAGTGTAATGGATTCACATTATAGAATAAGTTCTTATGTTTGATTAGTTCCTCAACCATTAGCATGCTGAATATCACATTGAGAAGTATATTCAATGACCATACTAATTCATGTGAAGCCATATTTGGTTTGATATGGATATTAAAAAATGTGATAAAATTTATCGTCAAAGTAGAAATCAATCCTGAAACATGAATAAAATCAGCTATGACTAATTTAATTTCAAAATTACGAATACCTATGTAATAAATAAATAAGTGGCCTAAACTAGCAATAAAACAGCGCATTACAAACAAACAAAAATATTATAAATATCATAATTTGCTCTACTGCTGCAAAAATCGTTTTGCTTCTTCATCAATATGACTTATTATTAGCCTAGGCAATCTGCAAATACTTTATTTTACGTCTAGATATGTATTATATAAATAAATTTAGGCTCATTTGATGCAGTGTTTGTTTCTGAACATTTTTTTGTATTCACATTCTTGTTTTAAATTTCATAGGGAATGAACTATCGACATATGAAAATTTAAACATTGTATTTCCTATGTCGTATAGAAAGAGTAAACACCCGGTATATGAGGAAAAGCATCACTATTCATAATTAATACTTCCTTAAAATTTTCCGGCATTTTCTAAAGTACCTAATGGACTATTTTATTTTTCTGGATTCTTCTAATACTCACCGCAAGCAAGAACGCGTTCCTTCCAGTTGAATGTTCTTGGTGTGAATTTAACTTGTCCATTATGAACGCGCCGGTCTGCAAGGAGTAGACCAATGTTTCTCGTCATATGAACTAAACAATCTACGCAGTCGTGCACTGTTTCAAACCTCATCTCCCAACCAAAATATGAAGCAATATTAGCATAAAATTTCGCAGTTGTATTAACCAAACACACAACAAATTCATCCATATTTAAATGGAACGATATCACCTATCACTATTCAATATTTTGCAGTAAAACTTTGGACATCTGTAGTAGTTATAAAACAATGGACAGTTTGTTTTCACATCCACATAAATATAGAGTACAATGAGTAGACACTTGCATTAGGGTTGTTGAAATATGCGCTGTTTTGTAAATAATGCAAATAAAGATTAGTATACAAAAGGTAATTATAAAGAAGCAAATCAATAAAATTATTTTCTAGTGACCACCGTTGCAAATTAATGTAAAAATGTTACTAATAAGTAAATTGTTCAGTAAGATTAAACTATTTTCTTAATGTTAATGCTATTCTGTTTAAATAACACAGCCCCACAAATATAGTTATTTATATATCAAGGCACTGAAGTTTAACTTTTAATCACGAATATGGAATTCATTTGACGAGGACGGTAGGCCTGTGGAAATCTTGGATTTGGTATGTGTAACTATAGACCGATTTGATCTTTTAAAAGAATATTTTATTTATTAACATCCACATAAACACAAACAATTGGGATCTGACATGTAGCGATATGCCATCTAGCAGATTATTTTCGAACACAAAGTAGGGTAAAGAATCCGATAGAAGTAAATTACGTCAAATGGGAATAACGATTTTTGAGATAAAAAATGACTGTAAATGTAGTGAAACACCGCGAAAAATCGATAAATAAAGTGTACTGTGCAATAAAAGTGTGTAATAATAAGTCCCGTAAAAATCTGAACGTTACATTCCATTATTTTCCGAAGCTGGACAAACGTAAACCAATTTACAACTAACCTATAACAGTACAACGTAGCAATGCAGTTTTTGCATTTTTCTCCCAAAACCAGCCATGCAGGAACAAACAACAATCGTCACTTGTTCATCTCTTGCAATTTTTCTATTAATTTGACGGGGATCACCTCGTAAATTCGACGTTGACATACAGAAAGCCACTACACGCACAGCCACTGTCAATTTCTTTTAATTATTTCCCGCATTTAATCAATTGTTCAGTATATAAAATGCGTTCAGCTTCTTTAAAATTTAGTTTGCAGTATCTGTTGTAACGCATTCGCAAATATTATTAATCGTGAGACACATTTTTGATATATTATACGTGAACAGTACTAATGTCATATTTGAATCTTCACCCTAATTGACGCCATCTTGGATAGTCCACACCCCCATGTCAGATCCCAATAGAAAACAAGTTTTTACAGTAAATGCAATACAACTTTTAAATTGTTAAATGAAAAACACATTGAATTAAATATGACATTTGCTAATTGTAGAGAAACATTTTCGAAAGTCAAATTATATTGCACCAACTATTATACGTTTTAGCATTGTGTGTGAAAAGTCATAATTACACATCATAAAATTGTGTTTACTTATTTGCTTCAAATATTGATATGTAATATATATTTGAGAAAGTATCTCAATTCTTAATGCTGTCATCTGTGCATTCGAAATGACAGATGGCTGATTAAAAACTTGACAGATGAGTAAGTAAAAACTTGACAGTTGTTCCTATTAGTCGATTTAAGCTACGTCTTTCTGTAGGAAAAGTGTGATAGCGGGTAATGATCAAGAAACGCACAAAAAATGAACGCATTAGTCAATAACTTTTGCTCCAAACGCTAAATGTAATGTGGTTAAATCTGAAACTAGTTTGAGATGTGCTAATCACACTGAGAATTGAATGAAAAACACAACTACAGAAATAGAAACTTCCACAATCTGAAAAATAAACAATATATGTATATGGTTTCAAGATAAGTGTAACATTAGTTTATTACATAGATCAGCATTCTGGTGTTGGTGGGAACAGCGCCACCAGATTTCAAGTCAAACTTCTCATACGAAGTTTGCAGCAGAATAGAGTTCCTCTATGGAAATAATATATTTGAGAATATTCTATCAACTAGTATTAAAAAGTACTCACTATAGTAATTGCTTCCGGATCATAATAACACATGCATAAATCCACCATCAGCGCCAATGTACGCTTCGCCTAAAACATTTTAAAAATAATTTATTCGTAAATTTAGTGTAGTAAACTGTAGAATAAATACAAGCAGAAGCGAAAGTCGAAAAGACAATCTTAAAATTAGAGAGAGATAAAATGTAACAAAAATTTAAATGGTTAATCGTCTATTATCGCAAGGTTTCATTACTTCGTAAAAAAGTTGGAATTCTAATAATACTATTGGTCGGTTTAGAGAACTTCATCCGTTGTAACTTGGCCTTGTGTGGACCGTTCGCTGTAATTCATTCTGTAGCGTAGCCATTTCCTGCTGTTGTTTTTTTGCTTTATATATTATAATTTTTAATGAACACACGCACACGCAGATGATCCGAGAATATTTAGGTAAAAAATAGGAGTCCAAAATATTATTCTTAAAATATTTGGAGATATAGCTTTTCGGTCTTTGAGCAATAATTTGACAATATGAAATATAACAAATTATTTTCCACTGCTTTATCGCTATATTCTACTAAATTACTCATAAGCAGAGTGTAATGAATCTAAATATATTATTAATTAACGAACTTTTATTATAACAATATTATATGCGCGGTTCAGACAAAATTAACCTGCGTGAAATAAACATGTGTATTCGTATTTACATTAAAACAGATATAATTTATTAGTGCACGTATAAAATCTGTTTAACAAGTAATTGAATATTGTTTTTAATAAGTACTCATTTAATATTATGAAAATGTATGAATAATATTTTCATTGTGGTCCGTGAAAGTGCGTTAGGTACGAATTCACAACATTGTGATCCCAGTAATACAGTAAATTCTACAATATCTATCGAAATCCAAAAAATATTTCATACCTAAGAATACAGTGGAATACATAAATGAAGTAATAATTTAGACTTGTATACCTACAATAAAAACGTGAAAATAAAATTACATTTGGTTATTTATTATTTATCAGCTGGTACGACTACATTTGGGGTTGGGCTCGTATATACTTGAGACAATATCTCAATTCTTAATGCTGCCATCTATGTCATCATTGTTTCTATTGGTCGATTTAGGCTACACGCTCAGTGTATCATTTTTTATCAAGAAATGAACGCATTATTCAATACTCGTAGAAAATATTTTAAAAATTTATTGTTAATGATAATTATGTATTATTGATAAAATACCTGTTGCTTTAGAACTTCACCGCAAATTGAAAGAAATGAAAAAATTATAAGACCAGTTGTAGCAATGAGTATCAATTCAAGTAGAAATATCCCTTTGAAGAATTGGAAATAAATCACAATTGAAGTCGTAAATATAACAATGTGTACAAATCCAAAAAGAAATGTAGAAGAATACATCATGGCGGTTTTAGTAATTTCATAATGCTTCATGTGAATGTCTGATATTAATCTCAACTTAGCTGTTACTTCCTGTGAGTTGTACGCCGCCATTGGATTCTCTTCATCAACATTAGGTACATTGTCCTCCAAGTCCCTGATTTCTCGTTTAATAAATTTGTTTAGTACAATGAACCTCACACCGCATATGAATATTTGTCCTGCGTAAAACATTAGAAACGTAGTAACAAGCATGACGAAAATGAATAAAAATATAGCAAAATTAATTGTATCCCACATAGATTCACTTCTTAACAAAGTGAAACAAAGGGTCAGGAAAAGCCAGTTGGCATAAGCCAAGCCTTCAAATGAAAGTGTTGTAACAACTGCGAAGCGATAATCAAAATGAATGCCAAGTTGTTCCATGGCCAAGTCAGCTGCGCTGTGTAATGGTTCCAGATTCCCTAATAACTTCTTATGTTTGATTAATTCCTCAACCATTACCATGCAGAATATCACATTGAGAAGTACATTCAATGACCATACTAATTCATGCGAAGCCATATTTGGTTTAACATGGTTATTAAAAAATATGATAAAATTTATCATCAAAGTAGTCATCAATCCTGAAACATGAATAAAGTCAGTTATGAATCTGTGTTACTTGTTACCCAAGAATTTAAAGGAATTTTTAAATAATTGGGCAAAACATTGTTAAATATTATTATTATTTTTTGATAAGACTGTGCAACATGTTTTCACATAGCAACCGCTTAACAAACGCATAGCAACCGCTCGGCAAATCCATAACCGCACTATAAATAAGGGCTAGACGAGGACAGATAAACCACCATGTATATTTGTCTGACTCGTTTTTCTCTTTCATAAAAGTCTACAAGTGCGCGTTCCAGAATTACTATTTCAGTGGTAGAATTGAAATGTGGAATATATGGATTTCAATGCAAGTTTTTAAATATTGCTGTTTTTTATCTATTCACTTGACAGCAAAGGTGTAAATACAAAAGTTGTTCAGAATTAAAAAATGCATTGGTATATATTCCTAATTAATACTTTCTTGAAAATTTACTCAGATTTTCTGGATTCTTCTAAGATAATACTCACCACAAGCAAAAGAGCATTCCTTCCAGGTGAATGTTCTAACTGTGAATTTAACTTGTCCATTATGAACGTGCCGATCTCCAATGAGTAGACCAATGTTTCTCGACATATGAATAAAACAATCTACGCAGTCGTCCAATGTTACAAACCTCATCTTCCAACCAAAATATGAAGCAATTTTCGCATAAAATTTCGCTGTTGTATTAACAACACACACAACAAATTCATCCATATTTAAATGGAACGATCTCACCTATCACTATTTATTATTTTGCAGTAAAACTCTGGACATCTGTACTATTTATAATGAAACTTCGGACAGTTTGATTTTACGTCCACACGAATACTGATCATGATGCGTAGACACATTATTGTAGTTCTGTTGAAATATGCATTATTTTGTAAATTATGCAAATGAATAGTATACACACTGCATTTTAAAAAAAAGGTAATCAATAAAATAATTTATTATTGACCTCCCTGATAAATTAAGGTAGAATTGTTATTAAGTAAATTGTTCATTGTGGGCGTGCCACTTTGTTTTGCTGATCTTCATATAGGGTACAATTTATAATTGTTTAATTCGCATTACTTTCTATTTGGATCTGTAACATTAGATTAATGCCCAGTTGCACCACTCTCACTTAAACGTTTAAGAGTTTAAAATTCTAAGTAATCCTAAATATAAAAATTTTGTAGCACCAGCCAATTTTCAACACTTAAATAGTCTTAAGTAATCCTTAAATTAAGTGACCGTACATTGGCCACTTAACGTCTACTTAACAAAGAAACTGTCAAGTATTTGTATTTGTGGTGAGGAAGAATGTTAAATTATTATGATATTGATTACGACGATGACTATATGGTTGATTTGGAAGATATTCGATTTATAAATAATTATCCGATAATAATATAAGAAGGAATGATCATTTTCATAATTTGTTGGATGGACAATGTTTTGAACGATTTAAAAAAAAAAAACTAGAATACTAGAATCGTATTTCTGTGATTGCTAATATCAATAAATAATATTGTTACAAATTTACTAACTTACTTAGTAATCCTTCTCGATAAATTAATGAATTTCCTGAACGTTTGAAATGTCACAAACAATAAACAAATCTTCTTGACAGTTTGTATTAAACTAGCATTAGAAAATGAAAATTTCGTTAACATTAGAATGCCCGGACAGGTCAAAATGACCGTTTACAGAATTTATAATGTTCTTGGTCATAGATATTCTGGGCATTCTAATGTTAAGTTATCAAATATTCTTCTTCGTTTTTGAAATTCAGTTTTAGATCTCTAGTTTTAGATACAGAATATAGAACTAAGCAATGACTAGCTGAGCAATTCTTAAAATCAACGTAAGCAACAAACTTAAGATATAAGGATTCCTTAGTAATAAGAAATGCTTAGTAAAGTTTAATTTAAAGGAAGGGCGGTGCAACTGGACATTAATGTTCTTAATGTTAATGCTATTCCGTGAAGTTAGCATCAATAATCATATAATCAAAATTTCTGAAACAGCACATTTGACTGAAAAATTATGTATCAATTTTTTTCTGTTTAACCATTGATAATAAAAGTTTATATTAAATCTAAAAATTAAATCTGATTTTAATGTTTCTCTTGTTTCTATGGTAACGGAACGTTTAAAGATGTTTTATTTTTCGATCGGACTCCTTTTCGTTATGTTTTCGAACCGCAAAGTCCGGTATTTTAGTGTCGTTGCTAGGTTACGATAAATAACAGTACGGGAATATATTTTTTACGACCACTTAGAATCTGCTCATTGTATGTTTGTTGTTGTTAGGGATATGAGGTACATTGCAAGCATCGTGCGAAATTAATTTGTTTTGTGAGTATTTCAATACATGTCACTTCATTCTAGTACAGGTGCCATAGCTAGGATACTTATTTAGAATTGTCAAATATTGGAATGTTGAAATCGGGACAAATTTATTTTTAATGTTAAATGAATTAGAAAATAAAATCGTGGTCGTAGAAAAAGTATAGTGTACAACTCACATGGATTGTCAATTTCATACTCGTATGATTTGCAGCATGAGCCGAAGGCGAATGCTACAAACTTGCATACTCGTAGTCGTAGGAAATGAGTACCATCCCATGCTCGTTGTACCGCATTAGCCGTCTAATTTTGAAGATAGACACAAATGAATTTTTTAAATGGAAACGATAGTTAAAAATAATGTCACTAAATAAATATTATTTTTATATTTTTTTAAAATAACACGTCATATTTTATATAATTCTGTTTTGTAATAATAATATTCAGTATAGTATACAATGTAGAAATCTTGGCTCTTATATTAATTAAATATACACCGAATTGATCTTTTAAAATATTATTTTATTTATTAACATCTACATAAACACAAACAATGGAAAATCTTACCTTAAAAGAAAATTAGTTTTTACAGTCAATACAATATAACTTTTAAATAATCTTATGAAAAACTGCCGATACAGTTCACTTAGCAGCAGCAAAGTTTTACAGATGCGAGAGCATGGCAAGAAACATTAAAAGTCAAAAGCTATACTGCGCATCGATTTTGCGCATTTTTTCAAGCTAAATTTTCTTAATGTGGAACTTATTCTACATTACTTTGTATATTTTTCTAAACATTATTTTACTGTATGCAACAGAAAAATATACATAATTTTCAAACAAATAATGCATCGTGTAAAACGGCCTTAAGTCATAAATAATAGTGTATTATTCAATGGGTGTGTAATGATTTGTGTCGGTCGAATTACAATTACAAATTTCAACCTCACGAGTAGAAGCCAACACACGTGAATAGTATACTTTACTATAGGACTATTCATCCGAAAACTCTGTTGTTTAAAATAAAATTGCAAAATATCGATCAAATACATATACTGTAACTTTGGATACCGTGCACACACGTGACATATCGCTCATTTGCGATCAGAGGACATAACTCAAAATCTTAAATATTTTAGATTTTTGTATAGAATAAATGAGAATCCAAAACAATTTTAACTTCAAGAACGACACAAATTCCTTCTAGGGCATATTTTTAAAGTCTCTATTATAACGCTCTTGAAGTTACAAGTGTTTTAGATTCTCATTTATTCTACACAAAAAACTAAAATATTCAAGATTTTGAGTTATGTTACTCTTGTCGCAAATGAGCGATATAGTGAATGTTACTTCCGCCAGGAGCGCCAGAGAAACGTTTTAGACCAACTATTAAACGTTTTAATATTGTGCCATGTGTAAAAAAGTAATTACACATCATAAAATTGTGTTCATTTATTTGCACCAAATGTTATGTAATATATATTTGAGAAAGTATCTTAATTGTCAATGCTGTCATCTATGCATTCATAATGACAGATCGGCGGTCCCCCAGTGGGTAAAATATAATAGCGGGTAAAGTATATTATTATTGATCAAGAAACACACAAGAAATGCACCCATATTCAATAACTTGCTCCAAACACTAAATGTAATGTGGTTAAATAAATCTAAACCTAGTTTGAGATGTGCTAATCACACTGAGAACTGAATGAAAAACACAACTACAGAAATAGAAACTTCCACAATCTGAAAAATAAACAATATATGTATATGATTTTGAGATAAGTGCAACATAGTTTATTACATAGATCAGCATTCTGGTGTTGGTGTGAAAAGCGCCTCCAGATTTCAAGTCAAACTTCTCATACGAAGTTTGCAGCAGAATAGAGTTCCTCTGTGGAAACGTTTTATTTGAGAATATTCCATCAACTATTTTTAAAATATACTCACTATAGTAATTACTTCCGGGTCATAATAACACATGCATAAATCCACCATCAGCGCCAATGTACGCTTCGCCTAAAACATTTAAAAAATAAATTATTCTTATATGTAGTGGAGAAAAAAATTATTATTTGGAGATATAGGTAACTTTTCGGTTGATCGGGCTATAATTTTACCATATAATTAGTTATTTTCACACTGCTTTGTCGCTATAATCGTCTAAATTACTCATAAGCAGCGTGTATTGAATCTATATATATATATATATATATATATATATATATATATATATATATATATATATATATATATATTATTTATTAAGGAATTTTTCTTTATAACCATATTATAAGCGCCGTTTAAAAATAATAAGGCTGCGTCAAATAATCATGAGCATTCGTACTTACATGAAAACATATAATTTATTAGTGCCATTTAAAATCTGCTCAACAGGTAATTGAATAATCTTTTTAATAATTATTCATTCGATAATATTATGAATATGTATGGAAAATATTTTCATTATGATCCGTGGAAGTGAGGTTAGCTGCTCATTCTATATTATGATTATGTATGAAAAATATTTACAAAAAAGTATTGTGATCCTATTAATATAATAAATTTTAAAGTAGCTATCGAAATCGAAAATAGCTATTTACTTTACAAGTGGGCAAAGTAAGGAATTACCCACGAGAGAAATTTTAGCACACGAAGCCGAAGGCTGAGTGTGATAATTTTATCGAGTGGGTAATTCCACTTTGCCCACGTGTGAAGTATAACGTTTTATCCAACACCTCTTAATAAATGAAAAATTTATTAAAGAAATATTATTTGACAGTGACATATGCTTTAAATTTTTAAATTAAAATGTCAATCAAAGTAGTTACCAAGGTGTTGTGTGTTATTATTATTGTTATAAATAAAAAAATACCCACTAGTGGCTTTCCTCAAAATTATACCCACTAGTTGGTAATCTGTTACTTTGCTTGTTTAAAATCGCTATAGTAATAGAGCATTTATTGAGAGGTGTTGGATAAAATATATTATATTTGATTATAGCATGTTTTTCAGCTGATACGAATATATTTAGGGTTGGGATCGTATATACTGAAGACAGTATCTCAATTCTTATTGCTGTTATCAATTTTTCTATTGTCGATATAGACTACGCCCTCAGTGCAAAAAGTGTTATATCTTACATCACTATTTATCAAGAAACGCACAAGAAATGAACGCATTATTCAATAGTCATAAAAAATATTTTAAAAATTGAAATATTTATAATTGATTATTGATAAAATACCTGTTGTTTCAGAACTTCGCCGCATGTTGAAAGAAATGAACAAATTAAAAGACTAGTTGCAGCAATGAGTATCAATTCAAGTAGAAATATCCCTTTGAAGAATTGGAAATAAATCACAATTGCAGTCGCAAATGTTACAATGTGTACA
This sequence comes from Poecilus cupreus, assembly GCA_963942605.1. Classification (NCBI taxonomy): domain Eukaryota; kingdom Metazoa; phylum Arthropoda; class Insecta; order Coleoptera; family Carabidae; genus Poecilus; species Poecilus cupreus. The sequence continues at coordinate 3,074,386 of OZ012716.1, read as the reverse complement.
AATGCGAAAAGAAATGTAGAAGAAAACATCATGGCGGTCTTAGTAATTTCATAATGCTTCATGTGAATGTCTGATATTAATCTCAACTTAGCTGTTACTTCAGTTGAGTTGTACGCCGCCATTGGATTCTCTTCATCAACATTAGTTACATCGTCCTCTAAGTCCTTAATTTCTCGATTGATAAATTTGTTTAGTACAATGAACCTCACACCGCATATGAATATTTGTCCACCGTATAAAATAAGAAACGTAGTAACAAGCATGACGTAAATGAAGCCCGATATAGCAAAATTAATTGAATCGCAGATAGATTCACTTCTTAACAAATGGAAACAAATGGTGAAGAAAAGCCAGTTGACATAAGCCAAGCCAACATATGAAAGTATTGTAACAATTGCGAAGCGATAATCAAAATGAATGCCGAGTTGTTCCATGGCCAAGTCTGCTGCGCCGTGTAATGGATTCACATTATAGAATAAGTTCCTATGTTTGAGTAGTTCCTCAACCATTAGCATGCAGAATATCACATTGAGAAGTATATTCAATGACCATACTAATTCATGCGAAGCCATATTTGGTTTAACATGGTAATTAAAAAATATGATAAAGTTTATCATCATAGTAGTCATCAATCCTGAAACATGAATAAAATCAATTATGATTCTGTATTACTTGTTAGCATATTTCGTCGGGGTTTCCAAGAAACGCTCAACCCGTAAAATAGTTATTTTTGTGCTATAAACATTTTGCAGCAGCAAAATTATTAATATAAAAATTAAATAATACAATAATAAAAATCTAGTGTGGTTACAACACTATACAAATAAAACTGAACATGTATGACTTGTTCCTTGGTATATAGGTGGTTAAACCTCATTGTAAATACGAATTTATTTTAAAATAGAAATCAATTAATATCTAGTCTTAAAAACTTTCTAACTAATAATACAAATATTACTTTTAGAATATTTCACACGACACATATTTTTGACACTTCACAATTATTTGACACGTTTGACACATAGATATTATAAATGTTTTAGTTTTTGTTCCCATTGTAACTAAGATTATTGAAATATATTCTTAAATATATTATTTAATTTTTCTTAAAATTAGAAGCATGTTCAAGAAAAGTGCAAATAACATTTTATATTCCAAATATTTTTGCTAGCATCTTTCATTTGAAACTTTTTCTCTCAGCTGATTCTATATTGGAAAAAATGGTATTTATTGTTTTGTGTCCAGTAAACTTCCTCTTCCGGTTTTTTAATTTCATTCAATATAAACTCAGCTCTTCATTTATTTTCTCATGAAACTTATAAATTCCAAGTTTCGTTTACATTATCTTGTCTCGTTCATGAGATATTGCGTACACGGACATCCATCCTTCCATCCATCTATCCATCCCTCCTCACACACAGACATCATTGAGAAATTGGTCTTAACGGATTCAGTGAACGTCAGAATACGTATTTCCGCAAAAATCTTGTCAGCGATTTTTTTCGTGATTCCAATACTAGTAAAAAGACTATTTATTATGTATGAGATTTTGAAGAAATTTTTAAATAATTGTGAATACATTGTTGAATATCATTATCACTTATGGATAAGACTGTGCAACATGTTTTCACATAGCAACCGCTCAACAAACGCATAGCAACCGCTCGACAAATCCATAACCGCTCTATAAATAAGTGTTAGACGAAGACGGATAACCCACGATGTATATCTGTCTTAGGCTCGTTTTTCTGTTTCATAGAAGCCTACAAGAATGTACAAGAATAGCATTGAAATCCCTATACGTTACTTTTAAACCCGGTATTTGAGTTATATATTCCTAATTAATACTTTCTTGAAAATTTACCGCATTTTTCGAATTCTTGTAAGATAATACTCACCGCAAGCAAGAACGCGTTCCTTCCAGGTGAATGTTCTTGGTGTGAATTTAACTTGTCCATTATGAACGCGCCGGTCTGCAAGGAGTAGACCAATGTTTCTCGTCATATGAACTAAACAATCTATGCAGTCGTGCACTGTTTCAAACCTCATCTCCCAACCAAAATATGAAGCAATTTTAGCATAAAATTTCGCTGTTGTATTAACCAAACACACAACAAATTCATCCATATTTAAGTAGTACGATCTCACTTATCACTATTTAATCACTATTACTATTTGCAGTAAAACTCTGGACATCTGTATTAGTTATAATAAAACTTTAGACAGTTTGATTACATCCACGCGAATATTCAGTGCGATGCGTAGACACATTAGTGTAGTGTTGTTGAAATATGTAATATTTTGTAAATTATTCAAAAGAATTGTGTACATAAGGCTTATTAAAAAAAAAACAAATCAATAAAATAATTTATTGTTGACCTCTCTGATAAAATATGATAGAAATATTATTAAGTAAATTGTTCAATGGGGGCGTGGCACTTTGTTTTGCAGATTTTCATACCGGGTACAATATATAATTATTTAATTCGTGTTACTTTCTATTTGTATCTGTAACATTAGATTAAGGCCCGGTATTATAAACGCTAGTTAAATAGCCGGTTAGCCAATTTGCTACTAAATTTAATTTGTTACTTAAAATTTTGTTGGTATTATAAACGAAAATTTTATCATGTCTCTCGAGAAAAGTTACCAAATCATATTAAATTTAGTTGATAAGTTAGAATCCCTATCAGAAGTATATACATATTCCATGTAGATGGCGGCAGTGAAATTTATTATTTATTAATTAAAACTTACATAAAATATGATGAAATCAACTGAATGCAACAATTTGAAATAAAATAATCCATTACATTATTAAATGATCAATGAGTGTATGAAATATGAAATTTGTTATCATCAGTTACTGGTACCAGAATTATATTCATCAAATATATTTTCAGAAAAATGGAAAAATAGAACAAGATAAAAATTACAGTGAAAAATAAAAATTTATATTACTAGAAATTATGTCCCATTCCAGGGACATAATTGAAAAACAAAGAAACGGACGCAGTGAATTTGCACACTAAGACAAAAGTATGGGCAGATATAACCATATTCTAATTTAATTCAATATACAGTTCAGGACAAAAATATGGAATTTATTTGAAATTATTTTATGAAAATATTAAAATAAAATCAATAAAGCTGAAATCTAAGGACAATATAACTGGATATTATTTCATTTGGGACACGTAAATATAGAATATATTTTTATTTAGGCAGAACTGGAGGAGATAATATAAAAAAAATAAACAAATGAAAACCTATCAATTGTTGAAACGCTATCAATCGATGATACTGACACCATATTCGAAATATCTATGTAAATATCTACAAAATTTTGAAGATTTAAATATCTTTAATATTTAACAATAATTGTCTTTATTTATTATTTTCCATAAAGTATAAAAACAAAAATATAAAATAACATTGATGTATACTTTTAATAGTCTACTAATTAAATTTAATGCCACCAAAACTCTCCTGCTTATTTAATAAGCTAATTTAGTAGGAGAGTAAATTTATATTACCTTTATAATACACTTTTAGAAAATAGTAGGTTACTTAATTTATAAAATATGCTATTATATTTTTACATCCGTTTCTAATACCGAGTCTAAATTTTATTAATGTTAATGTGATTATGTGAAGTTAGCATCAATAATCGTATAATAAAATTTTCTGAACCAACATATCTCTGTTATGATTAATGCAACAAGTAAACAAATATATCATTACGCCATTTTGGCCAATTCGGGTGTGGCACTCGGCTTTTTCATATTTTATTTTTTTTAGTTTTCTATGCCTTACGAAATAGTTATTTACATAGGAGTCCGGAAAATGATACATTACTGTCTAAGAGACATTGAAATATGGGGCATTTTATGCCGAGTATTTTACTGCTCCGTGTCAAGTTCATACATTTTACTAACGAGTTATCTAATAATTTTTTTTTGGAACCATTGATAATAAATATAATAATAATATGGAAATCTTGGATCTTGTATTAATTAACTATAGAAAGATTTAATCTTTTAAAGTAATATTTTATTTATTAACATCCACATAAACACAAACAATACTGCAATTGCAGTACAACTATTAACTATTATTTATTTTATTTTTCTATTAAACAGTCTTATAAAAAAACACATTGAATTTAATAGGAGATTTGTATTATTAAATTATATTGACAACCTGCCGGTATATTTTATTTAGCAGCAACATAGTTTTACTGGAAAGTTGGAAAGAATTAGAAACGAAACAATAAGAAGCATAGTGGGAACAGGAAAAACAATTATGGACAAAATCGACTCTAAATTTAATTCGGTAATATTGTGCCATGTGTATGAAAGATATAATTACACATCATAAAATTATGTTTACTTCTTTGAAAAAGTATATCAATTATTAATGTTATCATCTATGCATTCAAATGACAGATCAGTGGTTACAGACTTAACAGATGAGTGGGTAAAGACTTGACAGGTCTTCTTATTAGTCGATTTAAACTACGCCCCCTTATTGGGTAAAGTGTGATATTGAGTAAAGTGTATCATTATTGATCAAGAAACACACAAGAAATAAACGCATTATTCAATAACTTGCTCCAAACATTAAAAATGTAATGTGGTTAAATAAATCTGAATCTAGCTTGAGATGTGCTAATCACACTGAGAACTGAATGAAAAACACAACTACAGAAATAGAAACTTCCACAATCTGAAAAATAAACAATATATGTATATAGTTTTGAGATAAGTGCAACATCAGTTTATTACATAGATCAGCATTCTGGTGTTGGTGTGAACAGCGCCACCAGATTTCAAGTCAACCTTCTCATACGAAGTTTGCAGCAGAATAGAGTTCCTCTGTGGAAACGATATATTTGAGAAAATTATATCAACTAGTATTAAAATGTACTCACTATAGTAATTGCTTCTGGATCATAATAGCACATGCATAAATCCACCATGAGAGATAATGTACGCTTCGCCTGGAAAATTAAAAAAATTAATTAGTCTTATACAGGGCGTAACTGTCAATGACTTCTATGTTATTGTAGACACAAAAATATACTTTAAGATAATCTTATAGAATAGAGATCCAAAGTTCAATTACCAAGTTCTATTGTTACAGACATAATAGAATAGTTAAGTAATAGAAGGAACGAATAAGACAGTTAACTCTTTTAGTCTGAGGATTAAATAATAACTCTGGATAAATATATTCTAAGAATAAGTAAAAATATTAAGTGTTGGAAATACTAACACTAAATACTTTAAAAAAATAATTATTACTAATGATAATGTGTTATGGATAAAAGAGTACCTGTTGTTTCAGAACTTCGGCGGAAATTGAAATATGTGTACAAAGTAAAAGTTCAGTTATATCAAGAAGTATCAATTCAAGTAGGAATATTCCTTTGAAGAATTGGAAGTAAATCACAATTGAAGTCATGAATATTGTCATGTGTACAAATGCAAAAATAAATGTAGAAGAATACATCATGACGGTCTTAGTAATTTCATAATGCTTCATGTGAATGTCTGATATCAATCTCAACTTAGTTGTTACTTCGGTTGAGTTGTACGCCACCATTGGATTCTCTTCATCAACATTAGTTACATCGTCCTCCAAGTCCCTGATTTCTCGTTTAATAAATTTGTTTAGTACAATAAACCTCACACAGCATATTAATATTTGTCCACCGTATAAAATAAGAAACGTAGTAGCAAGCATGATGACAATGAATAAAAATATAGCAAAATTAATTGTATCACACATAGATTCACTTCTTAACAAAGTGAAACAAATGGTGAAGAAAAGCCAGTTGACATAAGTCAAGCCTGCATATGATAATATTGTAACAACTGCGAAGCGATAATCAAAATGAATGCCGAGTTGTTTCATAGCCAAGTCAGCTGCGCTGTGTAATGGTTCCGTATTCCCAAATAACTTATTATGCTTGATTAGTTCCTCAACAATTAGCATGGCAAATATCACATTGAAGAGTAAATTCAATGCCCATAATAATTCATGAGAAGCCATATTTGGCTTAACATGGTTATTATAAAATATAATAAAATTTATCATCAAAGTGGTTATCAAACCTGAAATATGATTAAAGTCAGAGATGCTGCTGTATTACCTACTCATTAAAAGTGTTGTGACAGATCATTTTAAAAAAAGAGCAAGATCAAGATCTTCATATTAAATATGATCTAAATTAGACCATAGATTGGATCTTTTTTTTTAGATAAGATCAGGAATGGAAGATTTTTTTTTTAGATCATAAAAAGATCAGTAATTTTTTCCACCAAATTTTTAATTCTTATTAAAAAAATAGAACACAAAATTAGAAGTTCAGGTTATGTACATAAATAAATGTAGGTATAATTCAATGAAGAAAATACAAAGTACTTTTTTTCACGACATGCCAGTACAAACCATAAACCTCATCGTTCTTCTCCAGAAATAATGAGGAACATGTGTTTTACCTTCTACCAGGGTTGGAAAAAATCATTTATTTAAAAAAATCAAAAATCATTGATTTTTTTGAATTAATCATGATTTTTTTGATTTTTAAAATTTTTTTTAATTATATCACACAATGGAATAAAAGTAATTAGTATTTAACCAGTTATATGAAAAATACCTTAATAAAATAAGTAGTTTAGTTTATTATTGCACGTTTCAACTAGCTTTAAATGAAGTGGAAAGCATGTATAATAATACTGGATTGTTGCCACTTATGGTAAAACTACAAGCGCAATTGGAACCATTCAAGAAAATTATGTTTGGTACTGAAATTTTATCAAATGTCACTGCACTACAATGGTGGTATTCACAAAAAGATATTTCGGAAGTAACTCAAAATATAGATATTATAAAACAGTTTTTATGTGCTATGTCTTCATCAGCGTTAGTAGAGCGTGTTTTTTCATCATTTGGTATTGTACACTCTAAATTAAGAAATAAGTTAGGGGTTGAACAGGCAGGAAAATTGGTATTCTTGTTTAAATATTATAACTGTAAAACTACTAAAAATGATATCAAAATTATCCTAGGGGATATGAACGCCAAAATAGGAAAAGAACAGCAATTCCAAGGGATAATAGGGAAACAATCATTGCACAATGAAACCAACGAAAATGGCGAATTCGTAATAAACTTCGCTACAAGTAAAGGCATGATAGTGAGCTCGACCTTCTTCCCACACCGAGATATACATAAGATAACGTGGATATCACCTGACGGATCCACAGCTAATCAAATTGATCACGTCTTAATAGACAAAAGAGCAGCCACCAGCATCCTGGATGTCAAAACAAGAAGAGGGGCATGCTGTGGATCCGATCACCTACTAGTACAAATTAAATTTAGATGCAGAATCTCTAACAATTATATAAAGCAACAAAGCCTTAAAAAATTAAACTTCAAAGCTTTATGCAACGAGGAAACGAGGAAAAATTTCGAACAAGAAATTAATCAGAAACTAGTAGAGTCTGATACACAGTCAATAGAAGAACAATGGGATAATATCAAATCAACAATAAAGACAATAGCAGCAGAAAATCTAGGCTATGAAACGAAGAAAAGGAAAACAGCCAACTGGTTTGATGAGACCTGTAAACAAGCCATAGAAGACAGAAATAAAGCTCACAAAAAATACATGGCAAGAAGAACCAGAGAAAGAAGAATAGAGTTCGAAGATGAAAGAAAAAAGGCAGATAAAATATGCAGAAACAAAAAGAGGAAGTGGGAAAATGAACTGATACAGAAAATGGAGGATGACTTCAAGGAAGGCGATGTAAGAGGAGCATATGAATACCTGAAGAAACAAAGGAAAGGATACAAACCCCGAACAAATCTATGTAAAAACAAAGAGGGCCAAATCGAGAATAACATACAAGGGATAAAAGACATCTGGAAACAATACTTCCAAACACTATTGAATACACGACAGGAGATAACAAAAGAATCAGCTCAAATACATGATCAGATGCAAGGCCCAGAGGTAGAGATAGAAGACCCATCACTTGATGAGGTGGAAATAGCTATCAAAACACTAAAAAATAACAAAGCGCCAGGAATAGACGAAATACCCTCCGAAGTATATAAACGAGGCGGCGAACAACTGAGGACCCACATCCACACCTTAATACTAAACATATGGAGACAAGAAACAATACCCAATGACTGGAAGAAAAGCATAATATGCCCTATCCACAAAAAAGGAGACAAGCTAATATGTGCAAATTATCGAGGAATCTCTCTTTTGTGTACTGCATATAAAATACTTACCCACATAATAAACCAACGTATCCAACCTTTCGCAGAAAACATCATCGGCGAATACCAGGCGGGCTTCAGACGCGGACGGTCCACAATAGACCAATTATTCTCTGTGAAACAAATATTAAGTAAAGCGTGGGAACACGACATAGATGTATATAATATATTCGTAGATTTTAAACAAGCCTACGACTCGATCGATAGGGAAACGCTGTATCAGATACTATATAACTTAGGAATCCCACCTAAACTTATAAGATTAATAAAAGCAACTATGACAGACACAAAGGCGGCGGTGCGAATACAAAGTACACTCTCGGGCATGTTCGAAATATCACGAGGACTGAAACAAGGAGATGGGCTGGCACCAACACTGTTCAATTTAAGTCTAGAATACGTAATAAGAAGAATGAACATGGGCAGAGACAACCTGTTAACAATTAAATCAACCCAACTAGTCGCATACGCAGATGATATTAATATCATGAGCAGAAGAATAGAGGAAGCGCAGCATACTTATGCTAATCTTAAAGCACATGCTAAAGATATTGGCCTAGAGATTAATACATCAAAAACAAAAATTTTAATACAAACAAGAAAGAAAGCCACACAAACTGTCACACTAGAGGATGATATAGAAACAGTGGACCAATTCACGTATCTGGGAGCGGAACAGAGCAAAGACGGATCAATAGACGGGGAAATACGAAAAAGAATAATGCTAGCCAATAAAGCATACTTTGCACTCTCCCACATATTTAGATCAGGTACAATCCACAGAAACTCTAAGATGAGAATATATAAATCAATTATACGTCCGATAACAACGTATGGATGTGAAACATGGGTCATTACCGAAAAATCCAAAAACAAGCTGGACGTTTTCGAGAGAAAAATACTTAGAAGAATCCTAGGCCCAGTAAATGAGAACAACGTATGGAGAGCAAAATACAATACAGAACTATATCAGATATATAAGGAACCCCCAATAACAGAATTCGTCAAGCTTCAGAGATTAAGATGGGCCGGACATGTAGCAAGGATGGACGACAGTAGAATCCCGAAGAGAGCATGGAGTAGCAAAATGTATGGAAAAAGACCGGTTGGAAGACCACGAACACGATGGGGAGATGAAATAGCCGCAGATGCCCGAAACATGCTGGGGATCCGGTTGTGGAAGAGAGCGGCACAGGATAGAAAAGAATGGAGGCAAAAACTAAAGGAGGCCAAGGCTCAATTTGGGCTGTAGAGCCATCGAAGAAGAAGAAAACTACCGATTAGGACAAAGAAAAGATATTTTTCCACAAGAATGTACATATTTTTTCTTTATTATTATTATAAATTTTGGTGTTTATATATATATATATATATATTATGATTTCATAGATAATTGTTTTTGTATTATAATAATAATTTATTTAATAAATATAGAAAATTATTTTTTCTTTTTTTTTTAAATCCTTAAAATGTGTTTTAAAGAATTGAATTTTTATTCAAATGTATTTAAAAATTACTTGATTTAAATTGTAATTTTGTTCTATAGTAGAAGAAATATAATTAAATTAATACAAATTACAAAAAATCAAAAAATGATTTAAATCAATGATTTAAAAAAAAATCACTTTGATTTAAATAATGATTTAAATCATGATTTAAATCAAGCCAACCCTGCCTTCTACTGAGGAAAATATAGAAGTGTTGCAAATATGAATGTTATTTATAAAAAATATATTGTAAAAATTAATTTCATTGTTTTTTTGTGATATACATACTTTAAATTGTCTTACAATTATGTCTTATATTTTCTTTTTCTAGCAAATACGATTTAGTATTATAAGGCCCGGTATTAAAAACGCAAGTTAAATAGCCTTTTAGCCAATATGCTACTAAATTTAATATGCTACTTAATATTTCTGTGGGTATTATAAATCAAAATTTAATTTGATTACCTATTTATAAGTTAATCGAATCTCCCTAGAAAAGTTACCAAATCATATTAAATTTAGTTGGTAAGTTAGAATCCCTATCAGAAGTATATTCCATGTAGATGGCGGCAGTGAAATTTATTATTTATTAATTAAAACTTACATAAAATATAATGAAATCAACTTAATGGAACAATTTGAAATAAAATAATACTAGCTATTTATGTAACCAGTTAGGAAATGCATCATTTTGTGTAACGAGTGGGATGTTTGCGGGACGAGCGAAGCGAGTTCCCGCAAAATCACACGAATTACACAAAATCGCATTTCCTATCGTGTTTCATACAAGATTTTTTCTATTTTTGATTAAAACAGTTTTTTTTTTAATTATTAAATTATTAATTTCATAACTTTTATTGACATCAAGTAGCTACGCGTATTCGCTTGTTTGTTTGAAATTTTGTTTATGCTTCATTCATTTCATCACCAGTTGTGAAATATCACTAGTTACGAAAAATATGATGTTTCGCAACGTCAATCAATTTTGAAATGTGACACTTTATATGTCAAAATTAGAAAAAATATTTATTAAATCCATTACATTATTGAATATGAAATATGAAATTTGATAACATTAGTTACTGCTACCAGAATTATATTCATCAAATATATTTTTAGAAAAATATAAATGAATTTACGCTCATTTGATGCAGTTTTGTTTCTGAACATTATTTATATTTACGCTCTTGTTTTAAAATTCGTAGGGAACGAATTATCGCTTAATAAACATTTTTACATTGTACTTCCTATGTCGTATAAAATAAGGAGACACCCGGTATATGAGGAAAAGCATCTCTTTTCAATATTAATTTTTCTTCCCCAAAATTTTCCGGCATATGCTTTAATGTAATTATAGGTCAATTTTTCTTTCGAATTCTAAGATAATACTCACCGCAAGCAAGAACGCATTCCTTCCAGGTGAATGTTCTAACTGTGAATTTAACTTGTCCATTATGAACGCGCCGGTCTGCAAGGAATAGACCAATATTTCTCGTCATATGAACGAAACACTCTACGCAGTCATCCAATGTTTCAAACCTCATCTCCCAACCAAAATAAGAAGCAATTTTAGCATAAAATTTCGCTACTGTATTAACCACACGTACAATAAATTCATCCATATTTAAATGGAACGATCTTACCTATCACTATTTATTATTTTAGTGTAAAACTCTGGACTTCTGTGTTGTTTAAAATAAGAAAAAATGAACAGAATTAGTGTTGTTGAAATATGTAGTATATTTTGTAAATAATTCAAATAAAAGGCAATTATCAGGAAGCAAATCAAGAAAATTATTTTTTATTGATTACCGTGGCAAATTAAGGTAAAACTTAGAGATGAAACGGATATCCAGCTACTATCTGGACGAACACCACTTTCACCAGTTTGATGGTTTCGTGTGGCTTTAAGGGCCGTACAATTTTTTTTTTTGCATTAGGATTATCAACCGAAAAATTGTTTTATCTGAAGCTTATCAGTACTACCGACTTGATCTCTTAAAAGAATATATTATTTATAAACATCTACATAAACACAAACAATAGAAAAACTTACCTGATTATTTTTTGACGTTTCTTAAAACCAATGAAATGCTTTATTGTATGTCACGTGTCTGCGTTTTAACCAATCCTGTCATTATTATACTGAGAATAATGCTCTTGTGATTATTCCCGGCAATTTTCTCTGTAGCTTTTTTGTTTTTGTTGATAGATGTCAGATGTCAGATAGTTATCATCAACACAAGTAAAAATGAGCAAAAAAGATAGATTTAGTAACGTGTCTGATGATGAAATCAAAATATAATCTAATTAAATATAACTCGAAAGTTCGATAAACTAGAAAATAATTCTCCAGTATCTTTCTCAAACTTGTCGCCATTTGGCAATAGCCACGAAAGCCCGTAGGCAACAAGTTTTCGAAAGATCTGTCAAATTATTTTCAATTTATTCTCTCTTGTTATATTATTACTGAGAAGAAAATCAATTTATACAGTCAATACGATATAACTATATAATAAAAAAAAACACATTGAATTAAATATAACATTGGTATCATTAAGGCCCGGTTGTTTCAGTGATGGTTAACTTCGTTGTTTAAGTAACAACGTGATTAACATGTGTGCTTAAATATCTCTCGTGAGTAATTCCCTACTTTGTCTACTTTAAAGTAAATAACTATTTTTTATTTAATTTGAGTATAAGAGTAAATGTTATAATAACAACATTTAATTATAAGAAACACAATACAAATCTAGTCTAGATTATACATCTCGGCATGTAAATGGTTCGAAATTATGTTTTTCATCTATGTTGAATAATCAGTCATTGAATTGAGGAAAATTTTAAGGTTTTTTTAAACAAAGTAATAAAGTATATAATAAAAGGATGAAATATACATATTATAAATTAAAAATCAACGTGAGTAGTTTACACATTCTATTCATTCTACTACTGAAAAGATTTTATTGAATTTGTTTCGTACATTACTTATGGCCAATTGCACCAACGAAACTTGGTTTAAATATATAAAAGCAAATCGAAATTACATGTCATATGGAATAATTGACGTTGCTGCAAAACATTCGATTTGCTTCTGTCCAATTAATCCAAGTTTAAAATTTAAGTATGATTGGTGCAACTGGCCCTTAGAAATCTAAACTAATATTATAAAGAAGGCCTTTTTCACGTGACTGACTCATCAAAGCAGAGCAGAAACTACCTATGCTAGAACTATGAAATTTGGACAGTAGGATCCTTTTATGGCATGGGCAAGTAATAAGAAATGATTTTGGAAAATTCAACTTTTAATGGTGTAAAATAGGGGTTGAAAGTTTGTATGGGATGGGTAAAAAACATTGTCTTATGAAATTTTGTACTGAAACTCTTTAATATAAATAATGAAACACGTGCATCAACATTTATCAAAATTCAACAGTTAGGGTATAAAATAGGGGCTGAAAGTTTGTCTGGTGAAAATAATTTTTCTTTGATTATTGTTTTATAATTATGTCTATTGATTTGAAATTTAGTACGCATACTCTTTAATAAAAATAATGAAACACGTATTTCCGCTATTATAAAAATTCATCATTTAAGGGTGTAATTATTATATGTACCGGGAAATCATTATTGATTAAGAAACACACAAGAAATAAACGCATTATTCAATAACTTACTCCAAACATTAGAAATGAAATGTGGTAATATAAATATAAATCTAGTTTGAGATGTGCTAATCACACTGAGAACTGAATGAAAAACACAACTACAGAAATAGAAACTTCCACAATCTGAAAAATAAACAAAATATGTATATGGTTTTGAGATAAGTGCAACATTAGTTTATTACATAGATCAGCATTCTGGTGTTGGTGGGAACAGCGCCTCCAGATTTTAAGTCAAACTTCTCATACGAAGTTTGCAGCAGAATAGAGTTCCTCTGTGGAAACGATATATTTGAGAATATTCTATAAACTAGTATTAAAATGTACTCACTATAGTAATTGCTTCTTGGTCATAATAACACATGCATAAATCCACCATCAGCGCCAATGTACGCTTTGCCTGAAACATTTTAATTACGTAATTCGTATGTCTAGTAGAGTGGACCATTGGGAAAAAAATAAAATCTGGCACCTTGCGATAAAAATATAAATTAAAGATACGGGGAAAAGGGAATGACTACAAAATCAGAATACATAAAGCCGAACGGAATTTTTCCGAATCTATGAATGAAGAGTGGTTAAGAATCCGAAAGTCAAGCGTACTGTTGAAAGCCGCAAAGATTTACAATTAGAACGTGAATTATTATTTGACATCAGCTAAATTTTGTTCTTTTGTTATTTAGTTTCATCCATAGCTTACTGTACATTAATAATAAAAATAAATATTTATTTAAATTCAATCGCATTTTCTTCAATATTTTTATTATGTAGGGATATGAAGCTAATACATGATTTAATTCAGAAAAAAATATGCTATCGAACAGTAATAAAAATATGTATAATCCCATTTGAAAAATGTAACTTTATGTTGTAACTCGAAAACCACTGGTTAAAAAAATATTTTCTTCTCTAATTGGATGTCCCCCTTGGTCTCCTACAACTATATTCTACAGTAATTTTATGTAACTATAAAAATATAGAAATAGATAATAATGCAGGTGGTTAGTTTTGGTGTTACCCTCTCTATATTATGGATAAAGTAGGTACCTGATGTTTTAGAACTTCTCCGAAAATTGAAAAAATTGTACATATTAAAAGGCCAGTTGCAGCAATAAATATCAATTCTAGTAGGAATATCCCTTTAAAGAATTGAAAGTAAATCACTATTGAAGTCGTCAATATTACACTGTGTACAAATCCAAAAAGAAATGTAGAAGAATACATCATGGCGGTCTTAGTAATTTCATAATGCTTCATGTGAATGTCTGATATTAATCTCAACTTAGCTGTTACTTCGGTTGAGTTGTACGCAGCCACTGGATTCTCTTCATTAACATTAGTTACATCGTCCTCCAAATCCCTGATTTCTCGTTTAATAAATTTGTTTAGTACAATGAACCTCACACCGCATATGAATATTTGTCCTGCGTAAAACATTAGAAACGTAGTAATCAGCATGACGAAAATGAAGACCATTACAGCAAAATTAATTGCGTCAAACATAGATTCACTTCTTAACAAAATGAAGCAAAGAGCAAGGAAAAGCAAGTTGGCATAAGCCAAGCCAATAAATGAAAGTGTTGTAACAATTGCGAAGCGATAATCAAAATGAATGCCGAGTTGTTCCATGGCCAAGTCAGCTGCGTAGTGTAATGGATCCACACCACCTATCAATTTCTTATGCTTGATTAGTTCCTCAACCATTAGCATGCTGACTATCAGATTGAGAAGTATATTCAATGACCATACTAATTCATGCGAAGCCATATTTGGTTTAATATGGTTATTAAAAAATATGATAAAGTTTATCATCAAAGTAGTCATCAATCCTGAAACATGAATAAAGTCAATTATGATTCTGTGATATTTGTTAATATTTTATTTGGTATAGAACAAGTGGCATATTTTGTCCGGATGTCCCGAGAAACAGATCAACCCCTCCAATATTTTTTTTTGTGCAATTAGCATTTCGACACATCAAAATTGACATGATGAATAATGTGACAATGACAGTGTCGAAAGAAAGGAGTAAACTGTTCCGATAAGTATATCAATAATTTACGACAATTTTATTTCGTTTTTTTCAGAACTAGTTGTTATGTCTATCCCAAAGCCTTCGTGAAAGCTAACTTTCTATTTACAATAAAACTTTTTAAAATTAATAAAATTTTAAATTACATTCTTTTTTATTATACCTGCATCATAATCCGTGTTTAAAACACGCTACAGCGTTCATAAACGCAAGATTAAAACACGCCGTGCTTTAAAGGTTACTAAGCAACAACAAAAATATTCACTATTAATATCTGTCAAAACTCTAAACGTAAACAACAAATGCTAACCAGTCTCCATGTAAACGATATACGTCAAACGTCACACGCGCAAAATTATGAAATGAATCAAAATCAAAATGTTGCTTTCCAGTTTTTTCCAGTGTATGACGCAGGTATAATAAAAAATAACGTATGACACACGTGTATAAGTGCTTTTAAAGCACTAACGACGTTAAAAACACTCCGCTTCGCGTCGTGCTCTTAAACTCGTCGTACGTGCTTTAAAAGCTTACTTATACACTTGTATCATAATATACTATTTACGGTTCCATAAAAAATAGTGCGTAGACCTTTTCGCGAAATCCTTTGGCATCCTCGAGATTGTCCTGCCTCGGCAGCAAGTGGCCTCAGCGACAATTTTTCTCTCTGAACGCTAAAGAGTGATTTCGCGGCCTTTTTTATATAAATGAAATACCTAACTATTGTAACAGTCGCGAAATTTAATTTCGCGAATTGCATTGTGGATGCGAAATGCTTATTTACGTCCGGTTGCACAAAAATATATTTAATAGTTATTTACTTTACAAGTGGGCAAAGTAAGGAATTACCTACAAGAGATATTTTAGCTCACGAAGCCGGAGTATAATGTTTTATCCAACATCTCTTAATAAATGCAAAATTTATTAAAGAAATATTATTTGACAGTGACAAATGCTTTAAATTTTCTAAATTAAATTGTCAATCGAAGTAGTTACCGAGGTGTTGCTTGTTATTATTATTGTTAAAAATAAAAAAATACTCACTAGTGGCTTTTCTCAAAATTATACCCACTAGTGGGTAATCTGATACATTGCGTGTTTAAAATCACCATAGTTATAGAGCATTTATTGTGAGGTGTTGGTTAAAATAATATCTTAATTTAGAGTCGATACAAAATACAAAAATACCATTGAAATCCCTATATGCCCCATTTAAATTGTGCACCCGGTATATGAGGTATATACACATCACTATTCCAAAGTAATTCATATTTTCTTGAAAATTTACCGCATTTTTCGAAATCTTCAAAGATAATACTCACCGCAAGCAAGAACGCATTCCTTCCAGGTGAATGTTCTAACTGTGAATTTAACTTTTCCATTAAGAACGCGCCGGTCTGCAAGGAGTAGACCAATGTTTCTCGACATATGAATGATACAATCCACGCAGTCGTCAAATGTTTCAAACCTCATCTCCCAACCAAAATATGAAGCGATTTTAGCATAAAATTTCGCTGTTGTATTAACCACACACACAACAAATTCATCCATATTTAAGTGGAACGATCTCGCCTATCACTATTTAATATTTTGCAGTTAAACTTTGGACATCTGTAGTAGTTATAAAACAATGGACAGTTTATTTTTACATATATAAGAATATTGAGCTCGATGCGTAGACAGTTGCATTAGGGTTGTTGAAATATGCACTATTTTGTAAATAATGTAAATGATGATTAGTATGCAATAGGTAATTATAAAAGAGCAAATCAATAAAGTTATTTTCTAGTGACCACCGTTGCATATTAAGGTAAAAATTATACTAAATAAATTGTTCAATGCGAGTGTGGTACAATTTATAAGTGTTTAATTTTAAATACTTTTTAATGTAATCAGTAGAAGTAGCAGTAATCTTTTCAGGATTATGAAACATTACTGTTTGTATCCCTTGGGTGAACCACACAACACACTATACAGGTAATTCAGGACTAGTGTAACAAACTTTAACAGCTTATTCCTGAGGTCATTTTGAGTCAAAAATGTCATATGAACATAGGTCCTATTCCTTCTAGTTACCAAAATACAAGAGGTTGAAGTTCTACAAATAACACGAAATTTTCTAATTTTTGTTATAAAGGTACTTTCGAAAAACAAGTTTTATTGAAAAGTCATACCTTATTTGTCTTAATTTTATTTATTAATATTAACGAATACAGTTTAGAAAACAAAATACACAATGACACAATTAAATAGACAAATAAATAAATTCTAAACACAGAACAACATAACAACAACATGGGAAGGTTGGCGTCTGTTTGGGTATCTGCCTTGGTATTCTCTAGACGCGTAACAGATATTATCATTACATAATCCATAAATAAAAATCATATCTGCATATTCAGCAGTACTATAACAATCCATTATGAAATAAAATACAATCAAAAGTACAACAATTTTTAATTATGACAAATAAGGTGTGACTTTTTAATAAAACTCTTGTTTTCCGAAAGTACCTTGATTACAAAAATTAGAAAATTTCGTGTTATTTATAGAAATTCAACCTCTTGTATTTTGGTAACTAGAAGGAATAGAACCTATGTTCATATGACATTTTTGGCTCAAAATAACCTCAAGAATAAGCTGTTAAAGTTTATTACACTAGTCCTGAAACACCCTGTATTTTAATTTTACTTTAAAATTGCCACCTACTTTACATAGATGTCACATGTGTTTAAATAAATTATGCCCACTCTTGTTACAAACACTAGCCGGCGCCCGATAACTTATCTAAAATGCACAAAAATGGAAAATGAGACATTCTGATTGGTCAAATTTGTAATGAGTGAAATAATCACATCTAGTGGTATTAATGAGGTACCTATATTCTTATATTATCCTCGAATATTTTTTTAAAAATGATACCAATTAAATCACAAAACAGCATTTTTTTCTTATTTCAATGATGTATTAGTATTTATTTTTTTCAATTAACACGTGATATTTTATTTACTATTAATATCAATAATATTCAAGATAGCTATATACCATATGACGTAGAAATTTTGGATCTTGTATTAATTAAACATGGACCGATTTGATCTTTTAAAAGAATATTTTATTTAATAACATCTACATAAATTTAAACACAAACAATATGAAATCTAACCATGAAGGAAAATAAGTTTTTATTTTAAATACAATACAATTTTTAAATAGTCTTATGAAATACACATTGAATTAAATATGACATTTTATCATTGACAACCTACCGATACCCTACATTTAGTAGCAGTAAAATAATACTTATGCAATTTCATGCTGTCCTAATTATTATAGAAATAATTTAACTCCAATATAATTTTATCGTTTTGACAGCGGATAAATAGGAAAGTAACTTTTTGCAAGTGATAAAACATTATTTACCTTACTTCTAGCAAACAGATCAAAATACTAACTACATTTATGCCACCCGGAAGAAAATACGTAAAAAATACGATATATAATAATTGTACTTTCACCAATTACACTTAACCTTTTCATTAATAAAATATTAAATTATCTCGCCGAATTACACTCGAGCATTTTATTTTCTTCGGATAACTTTCACTTCGACAACCCAACCTTGTAACCTGACAGCAATTTGACTCGAAACCTGTTTAAAAAATAAAATCACTCCACCTACGGTGTCGTGATTTTATTAAAACAGTTTTCTTTTCAAATTGCTAGGTAACAAGATTTCGTAAGAGATATTTATCCGGCTTGTGTAATTACAGTTGAAAAAATTTTCAAATAAAAGTTGAAGAGAATCAAAATCTGCACATGAATTAGTGAACAAATTTCATTGCACTTTCAATAAAGGCTAAAAAGACATTAAAAAATATCAAAAATTTGATTTTTATTATGAGTAACCATGGAAATGTTTTCCTGCTTACTTTGATTATGAATAACGCTAAATATTTTGCTTGAATTCAATTTAATTTTTATGGTTACTCATTCTTATAACTGAACTATTGATATTTGAAAGTTTACCTCGCAGAAATATTTTAGGAACTTCAAATTATACTTCACCAACTATTACACGTTTTAATATTGTGCCATGAGTAAAAAAGTCATAATTACACATCTTAAGATTGTGTTTACTTATTGCACCAATTATTGTCATGTAATATATATCTGAGAAAGTATCTCAATTCCTAATGCTGTCATCTATGCACTCAAACTGACAGATGGGTGGTTATAAACTTGACAGATGAGTGGGTAAAAACTTGACAGTTGTTCGTATTAGTCGATTTAAGCTACGACTTCCAGTGGGTAAAGTGTGAAAGCGTGTAAAGTATATCATTATTGATCAAGAAACGCACAAAAATTATTGAATAACGTGTTCCAAACATTAAATGTAATGTGGTTAAATAAATTAAAATTTAGTTGGAGATATTCTAATCACACTGAAAACTGAATTAAAAACACAACTACAGAAATAGAAACTTGCACAATCTGTAAATGAAATAAATTAAATGTATATAGTTTTCAGATAAGTGCAACATTAGTTTATTACATAGATCAGCATTCTGGTGTTGGTGGGAACAGCGCCGCCAGATTTCAAGTCAAACTTCTCATACGAAGTTTGCAGCAGAATAGAGTTCCTCTGTGGAAACGATATATTTGAGAATATTCTATCAACTAGTATTAAATTGTACTCACTATAGTAATTGCTTCCGGATCATAATAACACATGCATAAATCCACCATCAAGGCCAGAGTACGTTTCGCCTAAAACATTTTAAAAATAATTATTCATATACAGGAAGTGGCAGTCAAATGAGCAACCTCATATAACTTCCATGTTATTAAAGATACAAAAATGGATATTTACATCCTTAGGCCGGTAGCGCAGCATTTACGGACGAGCAAGTACGTAGAACGCCCGGTAGGGCAGACTGTAAATGCAGCTACCGGCCGTGTGTAGTATAAAATTTTTTTGTATACTTAACAACCAATTTGCAGCCGGTAATATCAAAATGAATGTGATCTAGAACCGCTGTAACACGGTATTAAAATTTAAACTAACACAGGATTCTCGAAATAAAACGGTATTAGGCTAATTCGATACTAGCACCATATACCATATCGTATCAATATGGCGGCTGTTACTACATGTGATATATTTTACAAGAACATATTTGCCGCGGTTTTATTCTAATGTGAATTCAAACGATGCAACCAATTTCGATCGGAAGTTTCAAAATTTTATAAAATCCCACAAACATATTCATATACACTTGTGTTTAGCTATTATCGAATATATTGTGTTGTTGCCACGAAACGTATTATTTTGGAATACCACGACTCCACAAGTGTATTTGCTTATTTTATTGTTTATTGCTTCTTCCGTTGTATTCTTATATTTATTGCGGTCTCCTCCAATATTTGGGGAATGTCAATGTGTATTACTAGAAATTTCATATTGTTTACCACTAGACAAAGTCCTAAAAATATTGAAATATGCAATTATATACAACTTATGTAAAAATATGCATAATAGAGCTCAAATAGGCAATATATGCAATTAATAATTAGCAATAATTAACTCTAATCAATGTAATCCGTCCAGATAATTGATTTTATTCAAAGATGTGCAAAAATTAAAATATATGCATTTTGCATATAATACGCTCTCTATTTATAACTAATCATATCTCACTTAACAAGAATTTTTTTTCGTTTAAAATTTCATATTAACATTACTAGTGACCCAAACTAATGAAACAAAAATTAAATAGAAATTATTTTTAATGATAATTAGTTATGGATAAAATACCTGCTGTTTCAAAACTTCGCCGGAAATTGCAAGAAATGAACAAATTATCAGACCAGTTGTAGCAACGAGTATCAATTCTAGTAGAAATATCCCTTTAAAGAATTGGAAATAAATCACAATTGAAGTCATGAATATTGCAATGTGTACAAATGCAAAAATAAATGTAGAAGAATACATCATGGCGGTCTTAGTAATTTCATAATGCTTCATGTGAATGTCTGATATAAATCTCAACTTAGCTGTTACTTCGCTTGAGTTGTACGCCGCTATTGGATTCTCTTCATCAGCAATTGCTACATCGTCGTCCAAATCCCTGATTTCTCGTTTAATAAATTTGTTTAGTACAATAAACCTTACACCGCATATGTAGATGTGTCCACCGTATAATAATAGGAACGTAGTAACAAGCATGACGTAAATGAATAGAAATATAGCAAAGTTAATTGTATCACACACAGATTCACTTCTTAACAAAGTGAAACAAAAGGTGAAGAAAAGCCAGTTGGCATAAGCCAAACTTACAAATGAAAGTATTGTAACAACTGCGAAACGATAATCAAAATGAATGCCGAGTTGTGCCATGGCCAAGTCAGCTTCGCAGTGTAATGGTGCCATATTCCATATTAATTTCCTATGTTTGATTAGTTCCTCAACCATTAGCATGCAGAATATCACATTGAGAAGTATATTCAATGACCATACTAATTCGTGCGAAGCTATATTTGGTTTAATATGGTTATTAAAAAATATGATAAAGTTTATCATCAAAGTAGCCATCAATCCTGAAACATGAATAAAATCAATTATGATTACGCAATACAGGCCGTGAAAAAGGGTAAATTATCATTTTGACACTTCAAAATTAACATGATAACAATATTTGCTCCGATAAAAATATCAGCAGTTTAAGACATTTTTATTTGGTTTTTTCAAAACTAATTGTTTTGTTTATTAAATGTCTATCCATAGCCTCCTTTCTATTACAATAAAACTGCTTAAAATTAGTAAAATATGCAATTACATACTTTTTACGGTTTCACAAAAATAGTGTGTACACCTTATCCGCGAAATCTTTTGGCGCGGTTGAAAAATGTAATTTTTTGACATGTTTTTTTTTTAATGAATGAGCGTTTCTTGATAGTGGTGGTCCATGTTCCTTCACTCATAAAAATATCTTCTTGTTTCAAGAATATTTTCAGTTTTCCTTTTGTATGCATTTTTTGAAGAAAATTTTATTTCTTACAAAATGATTAGATAGGTTCAATCGGGTTCAATTAAAAAAAAATATTAATTTTGAATATAAATTTAATTTATGCTCTTTTTTCTGCTTTGAAAGAAAATTAATATATTTTAAATTTTGTTTTTAAAAATAATGAAAAGAAGTATTTTTAATTGAAAAAAAAAACTTTTTTATTTAAAACGATATCATTTTGAATTAAATCTACTCCTATTTAAATTACTTCGACCCCAAAAAAGAGTCTTAGTTGAATACTTTGATATGTTCCGCAAAAACTAAATTTATTTTACAAGAATATTTATTATACCTACAAAAATTTTCAATTTTTCTCTTCATTTAGGTGAAATCTGTTTGTTTCAAGAAAGCATTTTTATCAGTGTACATTGTTTGATAAGAAATCTATGGCGGAAGGTATTGTGTTGCCCACAACAGATTTTTTTGATAGGACATAAATATAATGTCAAAATTTTCATTAGACGATAGTTTGTTCCCTATGAATTTTTGAACAAAAGTGTAAATATACGAAATTCCAATCAATATTTTGCTCAAAATTTTCTAGCATTTTAAAATTTAATAATACTCACCGCAAGCAAGAACGCGTTGCTTCCAGTTAAAAAATGTTCTAGTTATGAATGTAACATGTCCATTATGAACGTGCCGGTCTGCAAATAATAGACCAATGTTTCTCAACATGTGGATAAACCAGTCTAAGCAGTCATACACTGTTTCAAACCTCATCTCCCAACCAAAATATGAAGCAATTTTAGCATAAAATTTCGCTGTTGTATTAACCACACACACAACAAATTCATCCATATTGAAATGGAACGATCTCACGTATCACTATTTATTATTTTGCAGTAGAACTCTGGACAAATGTACTAGTTATAATAAAACTTTGGAAAGTTTGGTTTTACATCCACACGAATATTGAACGCGATGCGTAGACACATTAGTGTTGTTGAAATATGCAATATTTTGTAAATAATAAAAATGATTAGTATTCACAAGGCATTTATTAAAAAGCAAATCAATAAAATAATTTATTATTGACCACCCTGACAAATTAAGGTTCAAATGTTATTAAGTAAATTGTGCAATATGAATGTGGCATTTTGTCTTTCAGATTTTCATATCGAGTACAATTTATAATTGTTTAATTTTCAATACTTTCTATTTGGATCTGTAACTTTAGGTTAAACCATATAGAAATATACCTACTGCTTATACTCCATTTGAGAAATCAAAATTTGCAAGAGCAGTACGTAGAATAGAAGATATTGACCACTTGGGTGAATTTAGCCAAAAAATTGAAAATGTTTCAAGACTTCATAATTCATATATTGATTTTTATAAAATAATGTCCTCCCGCCTACCTCAGAGTAAGGGAGGTATTGTTTTTGTTCAAAATATTGAGTGGTGAGTTTTTAATTTTATTAGGTACTGAAGGTACTGAAATTTAATTTTTTATCACGAGTATGAAATTTAGTTGCTGAGGCCCGTAGGGCCGAGGAAAATAAACCATGTGAGTGGATAAAAAGGAACTTCAGTGTCGAGGTACATATTAAATTTATTTAAAATCTAAAATTCGAAAAAACTGTAAAAAAATTACAATATAGGTTAAGTTTATACATCTGTCAGTTGTCAACTGAAACTGACAGTCAGTGTTGCCAACCTCGAGAAGTGAAATTATCGTCAATAACATTCAAAATGATGTGATTTGTCCTCAATTTCGTCATCGGAATTAATTAGTTAATTCTTCTTGCAAATTTTGTTTCATGTTACGTCCAAATTTACTATAGTACGTCAATATATCTGCCAATATTATCCTAATTGTACAATAATTATTTAACGGTTGCCAACACTGGGTTGCCCAAAATCGTCGTATAATGGGTTACTTTAGTGACTATTTCTGAGCTTTTAATGACGATTTCTGAGCACTTTAGTGCCGATTTCAAATAAAATAAATTTCATAAATCTTACACTTAAAAATTTCCAATTTTTTTACGATATCTAACACATGTTATTGTGAAGTTGATTTCCTAAATATTTTATTCTGTTACTGTCAATTTCTGGCAGTGGAAACCGTTTGGCGCTCATTCCTGTGAAATATTCAGATATTTATCTTGCACCTCGCCCCCAATAAATTCTAATAATATTTACACGGTTCTCGACACTTAATGTATTCATGATGACAGATTAAAAGCACTATACGTCAGTAGCAATAAAAAGAGTAGGCGGATAATTAAGAATTATTACTATTAATTTCATTAAATTACGATATCAATAGTTATTTGTATCACAAGGTTGGAAACTGCTATTTTGAGAATGCGAGTTTATTTTGATGACGAGCCGTAGGCGAGTCCTACAAATACGAGCACTCGCAAAATAGTTTCCAACCGAGGGATTCACAAAATTTTTCGCGCCAATATTTGTGTAAATTTTATAAATAAATTTAATTTATTACTCCTTTTCTTAATGACAGGGAATTTATTTATGTTGCTAACTTCACAATATTTGAATGTTAATTATGTTTATTTTCCAATATCATAACCAAAAATATCTACATATTTTTATTTGGATTTTACACTGCAAATTCAATTATAATTACTTACAAATATGTTTAAAATCCATTAATATTCGGTTTTTTGTCGATCTAGTTCGACAAAAACATGATTTCCGACCGTTTAAGAGATATGTAATTGTGACAATGACGGACGGCGGCGCGAAAAATAAATTAATCTGCATTAAATAAGATGTAGGGATATTGACAATATTGTGATATAAAATTTCGAAGCATTATTTTTTGTCGGACACTTTTTATTTACAAAAAACTGATTTTACATGTTAATTGCCTATGCCAAAATTTATGTGGGACACACGGTATACTATAACAATATTGGATTATTGAATTACAAAAATATTTAAATTGTTGTAGCAGCAATCGAAAATAATACCATTTTACTAATTTTTTAAAAAATCTGATAAGAATGGCGCAGAATATGAATCATTACCTCAGCGAATAAAACTCAATCACCGTCGATTACACCAGTATTCAAACATCTTGCGACAGTTCCAATTCTCATCATTCTCAGCTTCTAACCTCATTCTGGTTCGAGAGCCGCGCGGCGTTTTCTCTCGCTGCCAACTATCATTCTGATTCCATTTATGATATGAACAGAACATTTAGCAATGACATAACGTCAAGTCAATTCCCGGGGGTTCACAGAGAATGGAAGCGGGGCTTCGCCTTTCTCTTAACCCTTTAGGAGGCTACGTTCGATTAACGTCAAAGTGTGCACGAACTGAAAAAATTATCTGCTGTATTGGGACTCTATAGGATGAGGATGTTGTGGTTACGAAAAATCAGTGGCGGTTTGTGGCTTTAAAGAATGAAGAGGCGAACTTTATACTCTACTACTACTATTATAAACTCTACTCAGAGAATGAATTATTCCGAGTGTGAAATTATTTTTTCTACGACCACTCATTGTATGTTTGTTGTTGCTTGTAAATGAGGTACATAGCAAGCATCGTGCGAAATGAATTTGTTTGTGAGTTTATCAATACAGGTCATTTTATTTCAGTACAGGGGCAATGGGGTCTTTCACCATTTTTTCCAAAATTTTTTTATGAAACTTGATCTAATTTGAAGAATATCTACACTTTTAAAAAGTCTTAATTGTTATTCATTAAGCCACAATTTAAATTTAAATTTACCCCTGTGGTTCCCCCTCCACTAATATCTTTGGGGGCTATGATTTGACGGCTTGTAACCGCACTTCATATGCAAAAATATATCACCTACCGAGATCTGCGCAAGCAGAGTGCCACACCCATAATGGGTAAAAGGCGTGATGATATATTTATTTATATTTATTTACAATGATTTTTTTTAAATGTTGTGACGTCATTATGGAGGTGTTGCTGGATCTAAAACAGTAGAGGTTTAAATAATTTTTGTTACATAATGTTCTATTTTATTGTAATAATAATAATAAAATAAGTTAAAAAATATGGCTACAATTATTTACAATCTGTACTGTTTTAGATCCAGCAACACCTCTACAATGACATCACAACATTTAAAAAAAAATCATTGTGGCTTAATAAATAACAATTAAGACTTTATAAAAGTATAGATAGTCTTCAATTTAGATAAAGATTCATAAAAATTTTTTTTTAAAAAATGGTGAAAGACCCCATTGCTAGGATACTTATTTAATTGTCAAATATTGGGATGGTGAAATAGAGATAAATTCATTAAAATTAAATTAATTAGGAAATAATATCGCAGTCGTAGAAAGAGTATAGTGTACAACTAGCATGGAATGCCCATTTCATATTCATATAATTTCATACTTGTAGGAAATGGGTACCATTCCATGCTTGTTGTACAATATACTATTCCGACACTGGTAAAGTGTTCTTGTACGATTTAGCTTTTCAAATAAATATGACGTTTTTGAAAATAAATAAACAAACCATGGATACGCTATCGTCAGACTTCTGGTGTTGCAGATCTCAAATTCCACAATCGTCCAGAAATATAACACTTTTCCTACTAGATACACAATATACTATTATTTAAGACCAGGAGAGAAATTCAGTTTCTATAATACCAAAATCATGACAGAATCATCCCATTTCATATCTACTATCAACATCTTTTGCGTGGAGTATCTAATCCAAAAACAATTCAATCAAGTATATAAATAACCTTCTGTGTCTCTAAAATTAGGTCAGAATGAGATCGGAAAATGATATCAATATCAATATCCCAACGTAGCACAATGCTGATTGTTTTGCTTGTCAACAGATGGCGGGCGCTTCCACCCCCTCTTCCGCAGCTGTCATCTGGAGCACATCAACGCCCATCTGGTGGTCACATTCCGAAACGTCTCAATCAACGTGAGTGCAACTTTATCTCTTTTCCACGGCACTGAGCAAGCGAGTGTGCGAATGAACCGCTTGCCACCCGCTTGTGTCTGTGTCCGGGTTTACTCGCGGCGTAAAGTAAAAACGTGCGCGAGCGAATGTGGGAAATTCGAAACTATTTTATGGTTTCAATTACTCGGGTTGTGTTTTTTCCCAGTTTATGAGATAATTTTGTGGAAGATTGCAGATTGTATTGTTATTGGCTGACGGGTGTTTGAGAGATGAAATTTTTTGTGTTATGAGATTAAATGCTGTAATAAATGGTACTGGTGGTGTTAAACATGGTTTTATGGGCGGCGTGATGTTGCTGTGTAATAACAAATGTACTACAGGGTGGCCATATTAACTCGACTATCATAAACAAACTAAACAAATTTTTTTAAATAGTTTTTTATTCAATGATCATGTAATGGATGCTATTACTCATGCTCGTGATGCAAATCATCGTTTAAGAATTGTATTAGGCGGGAGGTTATATATTTTTTTTTTTCTGAATTCAATGATATCTACACGAAATACCCTAATATTACAAAATATTTGAGAAGAATGAAAAATTAAAAACAATACAAAAAAATCTTGTTTGGGCACCACACTACTTTCTTATATTTTTCAAAATACGGATATTCCCCAAAAATGAGTTAAAATTGTAAATTTTTTTTATTACATTTCTTTATAATATTCGCGCCAGGAAACCCATTGCAGCAGAGCGCATCGTCATATCTCTAATATTTTTCCAGATATGACGATTTTTTATATTTTCCCAAGAGCAACTTTGAGGGACTGTAACTCGAAAACTATACAAGATATCGAAAAATAACTCCAGTTTTGTATTTTTCGTGCCATTTATAATAAATTAGTAAATTTTGAAAATTTTGAAATTTTTTGAATTTTTTTTTTAAATTTTGTTTGGTGATATCTCGCTAAATATGAAAGATACAGACTTGCAGTGTTCACCAATCGATTTAGATCGACGAAATACATAAACCCTGAAAATTTCAAAAAATTCGGACAACCGGTTGAAATGTTAGAGCAAAAAGTCTGAAAATGGCCAAATTCAGTTGAGTTTTTGGACAAAAATCGCCATTTTCAGGCTTTTTGCTCTAACTCTCCATCACGTAAAGCGATTTTTATGAAACTTTGCCTACTTATGTATTTCGACGAGTTGAATCGATTGGTGAACACTGCAAATCTGTATTTTTAATATTTGTCGAGTTATGGCCGATCGAAATTTTGAACAAAAATACAAAAAAATTCAAAATTTTAAAAATTTGCTAATTTGTTATATAAGGCACCAGAAACGCTAAACTGAAGAGAATTTTTAGATATCTCTTGTAGTTTTTGAATTACAGGCCCTTAAATTTGTACTTCGAAAAATACCAAAAATTCACGTATCTCGAAAAATATTAGAGATCTGACGATGCGCTCTGCTACAATAGGTTTCTTAGCGCTTATATTATAAAGAAATGTAATAAAAAAATATTACAATTTTAAGTGAGAAATATTCCGTGAGTTTCAAATTTTTCTATCGGTATGTGAATCTGTATTGAATGATTAATAATTACAGTTTCTGTTATTTGTTTGTTCCCATAGCAACTAAAATTAGTTTCTTAAATATATAATTCAGTTTTGTCAAAAGAAGCAAACAAAATCTGGTGTGGGCACCACACTACTTTCTTAACAAATAAAACCAACTGAACACGTATGACTTGTACCTTGCGTATGACTTTATTTTAAAATAGAAATCTATTAATATTTAGTCAGCAAAACTTTCTAACTAATAATACAAATATTACTTACATTTATAATATTTTTGACACTTCACAATTATTTAACACGTTTGACACATAAATATTAGAAATGTTTTCGTTTTTGTTCCCATTGTAACTAAGATTATTGAAATATATTCTTGAATATATAATTTAGATTTTCTCAAAGTTAGAAGCATTTACAAGAAAAGTGCAAATAACATTTTATATTCCAAATATTATCCTCTAAAATTAAAAGGAAATATAGAAAATGCAATTTTTCGAAAATAGTTCATTTTTCATGCCTTAAAATCAAAATTAGCTTGCTAGATGTTGAATGAAACGTACTTTATAAATTTTTCGCGATTTCAATGCAGATTTTTATAGTATATTTTAGGAACAGCATACAAATTCTATGTTTCGTGAATGATTCATTATTTACTAACGTAACAGATTCCACATAAAGTGTGATTTGATATGTACGTACTCGTACATATATGAGTATGTACCATGTTCACAGATCACTAAATAACTGATATTGAGTATTATTTCCAGGTTAGTTGGTTTCGACGTAATTTCAGGTCAGGTAGCTTGCTAACCGGTAAACGGGAACAGCTAATTAATGGTTGAAATCAATCACTTTACAACGATTAGTTCTGAATCTGACTTGTATTAATTCACTTGTCAGTCTGAAGCATGTTACAGCTGAATTACAGAATGTTATCAGCAGTAAATAAATAATTATTAGTTAAGACTCGTATTAATTACATGTCCTGATGTCTATATAGGTTAGATATGTTTACATATTAATAACTTTAATATACGTTGTTGTAATTATGTTTCGCTCATATATAATATGATGAATAAACTGCATTCATGATAATTAGTACCATCAGTCCAGTTATCTACTATCGTGTCGTAAATAGCTCCGTGGTAACGTGTCGGACTATGGAACGTGAGATCCGCAGTTCGAATCCCACAGCTGACAGTTGTCAATTTAAATTTACCCATGTGGTTCGTTATCCACTAACATCTTTGCGGGCTATGCCTTGACGGCTAGTAACCACATTTCATACGAAAAAATATATCACTTACTGAGATCTGCATAAGCAGAGTGCCACACCCATAATGGGTAAAAGGCGTGATGATATATTTATTTTTATTTTATGTGTCGTACTGGCAACACTATAAAAATTCCTTTTGTATGCATTCGTTTAAGAAAATTTTATTTCTTACAAAATGATTAGGTTCATTTCAAAAAAATATTAATTTTATTTATTTTCTTATTTCTGTATTGAAATAAAATTATATATTTTAAATTTTATTTTAAAAATAATGAAAAAAAAGTCGTTTTAATTTTAAACAAAACGTTTTTATTTAAAATGATATTATTTTGTATTAAAATTACTCCTATTCAAAGTACTTCGTCCCCATAATGAGTCTCAGTTGAATACTTTGATATGTTCCTTCAAAACTAAATTAATTTTCATACAAGTACAAAAGTTTTCAATGAAAAACGAAATCGGAGTGGAACTATTCAAATCAATTTTTTCTTCATCTAAGACGAATCTGTTTGTTCCAAGAAAACATTTTTATCAGTGTAATGCCATTATAATATATAAATAAACTTTTGCTCTAAAATAATTAGGGGAGCAAATAATTGCACTCTAAGAATTTACCATTGAAGTCCCTACGGTGCGTCGTTCGAGGCAACATCCTGTAAAGGATAATCCATTCGAACAAGAGTGGAAGAAGAGCCTTCCTCTCGTGTTAGACACAACATTTTTTTCAGGACATGTTTCTAAAAACGATTTGCTCGGACCTAAAACACACTTTGAGAACACAACTGACAGACTGACACGTTAAAAGTTAGGTTATCAGACACAATGCGGTGTAGCAGTGTTGCCAATGAACCAATCTTAAATATCTTTAATAAGTTGTCAAATTGTGATTCAATAAGAAAAAGAAAAATATAAGACATAATTGTAAGATGTTTCTAATTTGTGGTGTAGCAGTGTTGCCAATGAACCAATCTTAAATATCTTTAATAAGTTGTCAAATTGTGACAAGACAGAGAAAAATATAAGACATAATTGTAAGATAATTTAAAGTATGTATTTCACTAAAATAAGGATTTTCAATAAAATTATGAATTTATTTATAATTTTTATAATAATTTTTTTGTAAATAACATTTATATTGGCAACACTTCTATATTTTCCTCTTTAGAGAGGAACAACACATTTTCCTTACTATTTCGGGAGAAGAACGGTGGGGTTTCCTACCATTTCGTGAAAAAATAAATATTACAAACCCATATTGGACCACAACGTATGATTTCTTTAACGTATTTTGTCGATAAAAATTGCTAATAATTTTTACTTAATAAATTGACCTACAAAAAGAGCGAACAACTAGTAGATTTAATATTGTAGAATATCTAACATGATCTATTTAGCTGCAGCTTTAAAAGCAGGCCATTTTTTGGTGTGTGACACGAATTCGCGGGGGACATAACGCTACACTACACTCTCCGTGTGGACATCGTTTGTTTTATAGACTCATGCTTTTGTTTTTGTCATCGCAGCCGCCTGCGACCCGGCAGCCACGGCCATATGGATGTACAAATTGAATTATCATTATTATAAGAGTGCTTCTCAGAGTGTGGCTTTTAGGGTTTACTCTGTTCTGTTTTTTTTGTGAGCCGAGTAGATGTTTCGACATTATTATTTGTTTTGACAGCAATTAGTCAACACATGTATGAAGAGTATATGATGTTGTGTTTTGGTAGTATTTTTAGTAAGTCTCTCGGTGTTCATTAGTACTGTTTATTTTCCATATTTTCTCTTTTTAGGTTTGGTTTGTTTTGAAAGAAAATTTCGTGAAAATTTCATATGAAAGCTTTTAGCTAAGTTTTACGAAAAACAATGTTTTCATCTACATAATTTTTAGGTCATATGAGTTAACTTTTCTAACATGATAAAGTGCTTTATGTATGATAAATGGGCTACAAATTATAAATTTGAAATTTTGGTACAGTTATTCGTTTTATATTTTGAATTGTTCCTCTATTATGGCCAATATTTTGTTGGTACTTTACAGATTAAATAAAATAAGACAGTTATAATCATTGGAAAGTTAATAAATAGCGTAAAACATTTATAAAAGACAGTGTTTATTTACTTAATAGTATATTACATGTGAGGTGGGAAATGTTTCATTTTTATGTATGATAAATGGGCTACAAATTATAAATTTGAAATTTTGATACTATTATTCGTTTTATATTTTGAATTGATCCTTTATTATGGCCAATATTTTGTTGGTACTTTACAGATTAAATAAAATAAGACAGTTATAATCATTGGAAAGTTAATAAATAGCGTAAAACATTTATAAAAGACAATGTTTATTTACTTAATAGTATATTACATGTGAGGTGGGAAATGTTTCATTCCAGCCAAGGACTTACTATGTATGACTGAAAGGCTCAGATATAGCGCAAGGATGTAATGAAACTCCCACCGAACTATGTGCACTATTTTATTCACAATCATCCTTAATTATCTAAATTACTAAATTCACTTCTCATTCTACTCGTATATCGCCGTTTTCCAACAAACTATGATAGTAATCTATAAAAACAAATAATTAAATTTATTTCAATAATTTGACATTTACTGAATATTTGGACGTTATAAAAATGTCTGAAAGTTCAGATAGTGATATGGAATAATGTATTCCCCCAAGCTAAGAAAAGCTGCTACGAAAGTTGTTGCCTCGAAAATGCAAAGGACGATATGAAAATATCTACAAATCTTACAACGAATATCGGTGTCAAGAATTCAGGAAATTCAAATGTGACATTAAATTTCAATGTAGAACCTAATAAACAGCATTACATTAGAATTTTTTTTATTACTCGTGCGTATTTTTAGCATCAGCGCCTCTAGCGGCAATACCGTAATAATTGTTATGAAAACAAACGAAAGGTGTATGTAGGTTTTACGCCAGTGAATCGCAAATTAATGTGTTTTTATTGTTTTTCAAATGGAAAAAGAAATTCATTTTGATTTTTTACCAATTATATACAAACATTATACACGTGCAGATATAGAAAAGGAAAAAGATTACAAAAAGCGGGACATGCGATTGATTTGATTGAAAAAGCATTATATGACAGACCTAATTTCAATTTCATTATAAAAAAGCAGTTGATTTTATATCAAAAGTTTGTAGTTTTTGTGTGAGAACTCTGTACTAGATAAAAGTTGCATTGTTACATCACAAATGCTATTAATCTAGTCGTCTTTTAATGATTCACAACCATGAAATCCTTCACAAGTATTTCTTCACTATTCCTAACATATTTAGTAGATTTCAATGTCGAAAATGTAGAGATGTTGGCTTGTATTGATATTTCATTATTATCTTTATTAAAAGAGATTCAAAACTAAAATCTTCACAATTATTATCACAGTTTACCTGCTGACTAAAATCAGCAGATAACATTCCTGTTCCATAGTGATGTGGCCAGCAGCCAGCACAAAACCTCCCGCCCAATACAACTCTTAATCGGTACAAAATAGTATTTGATGATACAGAAACATACCTTCTTATTTTTTATTTTCTATTTAAACTTTAATTTCTGTTCGTATATTTATTTAATTTTTTGATATGTATTTCACTAAGAAAACGGCTTCACAAACGCAATGATATGTGTCACATTACGCAAAGAAAAATTATATTTTTAAGTGTTTCCATAGTGTACATGGAATACAAGTTTTATTAAATTTAATTTCTTTATATTTTATTATCTCCAAAACTAATGAAAATTAATAAAATTAGTATAATCAAAACAAATGTTAAATGAATATTCTATAACTTTCAAAATAACATAAATTGTGAACAGCTTCTTCCGGTTGACCAATTTTATCCACAATCTAATCAACTCTTCATATAAACATGTATTTGTATTTTTTTGATTTATAGTATAAGTTTTACTTGAAGCAATTTTCTATAAAATAATTTGGGAACGTTTGACAGAGAAAAATAAATGTTATCGCTTTGGACCTACATAAAATATTTCTGAATTATTTTAGGGGAAAATGTTTCAAATAAAACTGATTGAAAATTTAGTTTTCTACAAGTTTTACTTGAAACATTTTTCTCTAAAATAATTCAGATACGTTTGATGAGCTGATGAATAACTTTTATCTATTGATGACATTAATAAAGGAACTGTTACATATTAAAGAAAGTTTTGTATGATTCAAAAGTGAAAGAAAATTATGTCATTATAATTTATGAATTTTTTTATGCAGTTACCTCTTATAAATATCAGATCTACCTCTGAATGACTCCAGTATACTGCAGAGCTATTCAAATTGATCTATTTATAATAGTAAACAAGTTACTATAATTGAGCAATGCGAGAGGAAAAAATCGCCACAGACCACACACACATACATACAGACATAATGACGAAAATAGTAAAATCGCATTGTAGGGACTCTAAAACGTGCTTATTCATTGAAAATTCATTTGCAATTTTTGACCAGAAACAATACCTCCTTTACTTAGAGGTAGGCGGGAGGTAAAGTATGATCCATCTCAATATATTTCCTAGCTATTGCATAAGATTACATATAGCATTATTGGAACAGAGGTATGTTGCATGATGTGCAAGAACTGAAAATCCGAACGTTAGTAAAGTAGTTTAGTAAAATTATACATTGCTTTTTACAGAAAGACAAACGAACGCAAATTTAAGTACCTCCATAAATGCCATATCTAGTGTCATATCCAGAGCTGTAACCATAACTTTCGCATAAACTTATATTGCCCTTGCATAATGCACTTATAAGATTATAAAAGTGACATAAACCATATCCCGTCACGTTGAAAATATGCAAATCTACGTAAAAGCCCATTTACCTTTACAGCCCCTACAATAAATTAAAAAACATCAAGCACAATGTCGAAAAATCATCTCCGCTATTAAAAACTACAAGCTCGTCCCGTTAGACTTGCAAATCGCCTCTCGTGCTCTCGTGCAACCCCTAACCCTTATCTGTCATGTAAATGTCCCCTTCACCCGTGACGTCATCGCCACGTGATCACGTGACCCGGTGATAGTCCGACGCCCGACGCCCGTCTCGTTCAAGTGTCTCTCGGCCCTGATTGATTATGTAAATCGACGCGAGATTTCGCTTTATGAATAGAGAAAGCGCATTGAATTGTAAATGTCATTCAATTATAGCACCGCCCATAAGCGCCTCGTCGCATAGGGGCCTTGCGATTTATACAATAAAAAACGAGAAAGATTGTTGTAAATTAAATAAGTATACTTTTGCAGTTAATTTGTAAGAGGATTTATTTTTCTGCACGCATGTTCAATATACACAAAAAAAAGTAGCGTCGTGACTGACTCAGCCGATTATAGGCACTTTACATGTTAAACAATATTTATTTAATTTCATGATTCCCAATTCATTTTAGAGCAAAATGTTTTAAATAAAAGTTGAAGAGATTTAAAATCTGCATCTGAATCAGTGAATAATTTTCATTTTACTTACTTAATTGAGGCAAGAAAGACGTTCAAATAGGTCAAAAATTCAGTGTTAATAATGAGTACGGAAATGAAATTGAATTCCAGCAAATATTTAACGTTATTCATAATCAAAGTAAGCAAGCAAACATTTCCATGGTTACTCAAACCTGGATTTTTGATAATTTTGTCTTTATTGTTTTTTACCTCCCGCCTACCTCTATAGGTAAGGAAGATATTATTTTTGGTCAAAAAATTGGGTAGTGAGTTTTCAATGCATAAGCACGTTTTAGGGTCCCAATACGATTTTACTATTTTCGCGGTGATGTCTGTATGTATGTGTGTGTGTAGTCTGTGGCAATTTTTTCGTCTCGCATAACTCAAATACTATATACGAAAAAATACAATTTTGTGTATTTTTTCTTCTTATATTTATATGAAGAGCAGATTAGATTTTGGATAAAATTGGTCAACCGGAAGTAACAGTTTACTAGAAGCCCTTAACAGTTTTCCGTGAAAAAACACGGTTAACTTTTATTTTTCAGCATTTTATGTTATTTTAAAAGTTGTAGAATATTTAATTTTACATCTGTTTTGATTAAACTAATTTTTTTTAATTTTCATTAGTTTTGGAGATAATCAAATATAAAGAAATTAAAATTTTATAAATCTTGCATCTTTCAATTTTTTACGAAAAGTAATATATGTCATTGTGATTGACAGGCTGTCTTCTTTGTGTAATATATGCCAAAAATTAAATAAATATACAAAAGAAAATTTAATTCCTCAAATATAAATAAAATATAAACAAATAAGAAGGTATGTTTCTCTATCTTCAAATATAATTTTGTACCGTTTAAAGAGTTGTTTGGGCGGGAGGTTATGTGCTGGACACATCAGATTTTTGAACTGTTATTAAAGAAGTAAAAATGAAATTTGATCACTGATTCAGGTGCATATGTTAAATCTCTTTTTCTCTTAAATTATAAAACATTAATTTTAATTTGATTGATAAATCGTAAAGTACTAATATATAATATACAATTGTTCAAAAAGTTCCGAGATGGTGAAATATCTCGAGAAATACACATCGAATAAAAAAAAAGCACGTGTTTAATATTTTTCAAAACCTATCTTATGTCACCAAGTACGATCCCCACCGCCACCCTCTGGGAGTAGGGCGGGGGGCCACTTTGAAATCTTACATGGGAACCTGGACAATCATTATTTTTCTGATTATTCACCGTTCCGGAAATTTTTGAACACGCAGTATAGGAATCCGAATTGCATGCATTTTAAAAATCCGAACAACTTTTGTTTTTACTCTTTTACTGTTTGTAAATGAATAGATAAAAATTTACAGCAATATTACAAAATAGCATTGGAATCTTTGTACGCCACATTTACATTATAATCCAATATATTCGTGTATATCTTCATATCTACATAATTATTAGAAACTATCAGTATAAATTTGCTGCATAATACATATTTACGTAAAATCACAAAACAATGTTTTTCTATTACCTTTTGTAAGGGATACATGAACGTTATAATATAATTCTATTCTTTCCACATTGTTGTACGGCATTTCACGAGCCGCCACTGCGCTGGGGTGGCGGCGGTGGCGAACCCGGACGCGGAGAGAAGTTAGTGTAGGCGGTTTGCACCTCATTCATTTGCAAGCGATTTTAGATTTAGCCGAGTTTTATAAATGATCCCGGGTCATGACACCTTCCGCTTCAGCCCATGTTGCTACAATGTGCAAAGCGGGATTAAATAAATTGGAGGATTTTTCATTCGCCTCAAAGAGAGCTTTCAAGTGGATATGTTTAGTGTATGTGTGTTCTTCATAAAAGAGACTCAAAACGAAATAAGATACTTCCGGTTTGTTTAAGGTATTCAACATTGTAAATTAAGGTTCTCTGATATCTAGTTTATATTTTAAATTGTAAAATTGTTAAAATTTGTATTCGCCCAACAAAGGCAGAAAATAAAAATGTCAATGATTTATTAACCAACAGACATATTCGGGCCTATTTTATAAAAAGTTGCTACCACAACAACTAGCTAACTAGTTAACTAAACTAGTTAACTAAAATTGAGTCGCAAAATTTGAATAATTATCAAACGATATTTACGCTTAAAAAAAATGAATTCTGAAAATTTTTCAACTTATTGAAATAGATATTTTTTCTTCAAGCGTCATAAAAGTACGTTGTTGTGTATTTGTATTCAACAAGCAGAAGTTCAATATTGTCGCCGCCGGCGTAAAAGTGTTTCCTTGGCAACACATTTACTCCGGCAGCGGACAAAGTAAAATATCATGCAAAATAGTAAGGTTGTATTTCAATAATTTGACAGTTAAGAATAAAACAAATAAACAAAAATAACAAAATAACATATTCTGTGGCAACTAGAAATACTGGATACGGTAGAATATTTGTTGAAGTTTTGAGCATTTTTTAATGTTTTAATGTCTATTTTCTATGTTTGAAGAAAAAATTGCATGTGTTATTCGGAGTAAATGTGACTTTATATGCTTCGCATGTAATTGTCCGACTCGCTTCGCTCGTCGTTTAAACTTACATGCTCAGCACCCAAAGTATCACATTTACTCCTAATAACACAATATACTATTATTATATATGGTTTAAGATTATCTGAGAACTTGTTACATTTTCTTCCTTTAAATTTACTTATCTTACATTATATTTTTTACTACATTACTCCTTCAATACCTTATCATTTTGGCCTGAAGTGAATTTATCTATTGTAATTCATACAGCAAGTACTTATATTATTTTGCAGGAGCCCGCGGGATGGTCGTTCCCGCACGGGGTTCGACTACAAGTGCGATGCCGGGAGCTAGGATTGTATAAACTCCTGGGCGACGCCAGCCCGCGCTGCCAAAACGGCGTCTGGACGAACCGGCTGCCGTCCTGCGTGCCCACCACGCTACTCACTAACTTCACAGGTATGACTTATACAACTTCTTAATTTACGTTTAAACAGATGGACAGCATGGGAAACATTCAAATAAATATATGATGAAACTAATTGGTAATTGGAAATAAAAAGATTTTTGAATGTAGTTCATTAGATTAAATTTATTAAAACTCAACTATGCTTAAACATGCACTATAAATAAATATAAGTGTAGATAGAGGAATTCATCATTAATAAGAAATGTAATAAAAATATCATTCTTATAAATTATTAGATTTTGAAATAATATTACGTTTTTCGTTCAGAGAAATCTATATAAAATTTATCTATTTTCCATTTATCACGAAGGAAATAAAACAGTGAAAGAATACTTTTTACTTTCCGAAAGAAAGTAGGGCGATTGGGCGATTGGCAACTTTAGTGGTCACTTTAAAATGACAGATGGATCAAAACAAAAAACTGCGAACATATGTTCTAGAAATGGCCACCAAAACAATAAAAGCACTTCAAACAGTAAAGTTATGACATATTTTTTGCGATTCAATTTAGAAAAATTGGTTTCTGCAAATCTTGTGGCTAGAGCATAAAACGTTTTGCCATAAATGTTAAAAACTTCCTAAAATTTTATTTTCCATATTAAAAATGTTAATGTTTTTTTCAACTTTGTGACCTGAATTATATTTTAGGTATGAACATGTTATATCGTTGAGCAGGGAGTAGGTACTTCGGGTTATTCATTCCAATAAAAAGTACCCCTTTTTATTTAAGAATATATAACTTTCATTTTGACTTTTAAATAATCAAAAGATCGAAAATTGATTAATAAATTTAAATATCATTCATCATGTTTACAAAACAAATATAAAATTCATCACCTACAAATTACAATATTTCACCTGAAAAAGTAGATCTTGAAAATTAATATGATTTTTTATGTTTTATTTATTAATTTTTTATTGTGAATAAAATAGTTTATCCAACACCTCTCAATAAATGCTATATTACTATGGCGATTTTAAACAAGCAAAGTAACAGATTATCCACTAGTGGGTATAATTTTGAGGAAAGCCACTAGTGAGTATTTTTTTATTTATAACAATAGTAATAACACACAACACCTTGGTAACTACTTCGATTGATATTTTAATTTAAAAATTTAAAGCATATGTCACTATCAAATAATAATTCTTTAATAAATTTTTCATTTATTAAGAAGTGTTGGATAAAACGTTATACTTCACACGTGGGCAAAGTGGAATTACCCACTCGATAAAATTATCACACTCAGCCTTCGGCTTCGTGTGCTAAAATTTCTCTCGAAGGTAATTCTTTACTTTGCCCACTTGTAAAGTAAATAACTATTACACACCGAGGTGGAAAGTGTTTATCTACACAATCTTAATTGTTATTCATTAAGCCAAATGATTTTTTTAAATGTAGTGACGTCATTGCAAAGGTGTTGGTGGATCTCAAACAGTAGGAATTATAAATAATTGTAGTCACATAAATGTTCTATTTTATTGTTAAGAAAATTATGTTAATGGTATTGAAATAACTTTTCGTGCTAAGTAGTTAAAATATACATGGATTCTATTTATTTCCGGAAGAAACATAAAAAAACTGCAAGATTATTTTAGTCAAATGTTTCATTACCATTGATAAATTTTGTTAACCACTGTCATTCAACAAGTCTTTAATTTCGTACACCTAAATTTATTAGTTAAAAATAAATAATTAATGTATTATGTAGGTATGTATTTAAAATATACTTACGAATTCAAAGTAAAATAAAAAACCTTTTCGTATTTCACGTACACAAAATCAATTTTGTGACACTGTTTTTCTCAAAAACAATGCTACAAAACTGAATTTTGTGCAACTGTTTTTGGGGAAATTATTATTTGTAAAATTAACTGTCTGTCAAACTTAGGGCTGTCATTGCTCAAGTAAAATTATTGAACCCGAGTCCCTGCATCGGAGTTGCGGCCTGGGACCCGATAGGCCCCGCGGGCAAAGCCCCTTGGTGACCAGTGGTATATTAAACATACCGTACAATTTTATTTTATTTTTATTGAATTTGAACGTGAAATTGGAAAAGTAGTATGAAAAACTCGTGTTACAATGCCTAATTGTAATACTAGTTGTTAAATCAGTTCAATATACTATTAAATTAATTGCCAACTATTTTGTCAATCAATAATAAGAGAAATACAAATAATTTAGAATAGGATAGAAATGCGGCATAATACTTTAACGTCATTATAAAGGACTTCAAAACTCAAATATCAATAATTAATAATATTTTTGAAACTTCTAGCATATCTAGTACGATGTTTTTGGATCTAGTCATAATATAAATAACTTATTTGCTATTTTGTAACTCGAGTAAAGAACCTACTACTTTCAAAATTTTTAATTATATATTTTACACATTTTGATAACCTTTCATATTTTGAAACTAGTAATACGAATAAGTACACACATACATTTAATATTGATATTTTTATTTGCTAATTACATTCCTGTTGAATAAGCAGCAAATCAAATACAAATAAAGATATCTTGCTTCCACGTAATCTAGTTACCACTGAACTCTTTTATTCATTCCGCAGAATGCAGTTATTCTTTTGTCATGTCTCGTTCCCATTTCTAACGTAACCGCACGTGCAATATAAATCTCCCATATCCGACTTATCTATAATAAGTTTCTGAAAACAATGAAATAAAACAACTGGCCAGTAATAATCGTCCGCCCGGTCCTGCTGCTCCCCCTGCAGCGGCCCTGGATGGGGAAACTTTAGCGAAATATTGGACGCTAAATCAGATGTGACAAATTTGGTCTGTATCCTGCACCGGTCCAGATTGTGAAGTTATGATTTTTTTCCTTTATTTATTTATTGTTTGGCGTGCGGGATAACTTGACTACAACCAAATTTGATTTAGAGTAGAGTGGAAATCGGCGACGTGCAAACTGTGCATCTGGGAGTTTGTTTATGAAATCAGTAATTTATTGGAATTTGTAGTGGCAGCACTGTTGTGCGGTAAAGTTTTTGTTGCAAGTACAATGCAGTATTTGAGGTTATGTAGCTATTTGTCAACAAAGGCAAACGTATATTTCAATTTAATATATTGCAGTGGTATATTCTATCATATATTTTTAGTTATTTCTTAAAAAGGTTATCTATTGTATTTTCGTGTCAAAATAAATCGCAACTGCCACTACTTAAATAATAATATGTTATACATCAAGGAAGACAACTGTGTGATTTTTTAAAGTGAAGTAAATACGACAAAAAATTACACTTCTCTCCTGCGGTCTACATACTATTTTTTTTCATGACCCCAATATTTATGATGGCTTTTATGAATATCAAAATTATTTGAATTGAAACATAATTATTGATAGTTACTTTTGATTAGTATATATTTTATTTATTTTTCACATTATTTGAGCACGTTTTTTCACGATGGAAGAAAAAGTGCAAATTGACTGTTTCTGTCATGATTTTCGTATCACAGAAGCCGAGTTTCTTTCCCGATCATGAAAAAAATTCTATTAATAACATTAATACAGGAATTCAATTAATATCTAAACGCATTACATTACCTCTTGCAATAGAATTTTTAACCGACCAATAAAAGGAAGAGGTTCTCTAGTCGACGCATAATTTTATGTATGCCCACGCATAACTTTTTACAGAAAAATCCGATTTTAATGATTCTATTTTTATTGCAAAGAAGTATACCTAGAAGTTGATCCCATTTCAATATGAAAAAATCTGATGTGACAGCATATAACCTCCCGGCTAATACTACTCTTAAACGATACAAAATAGTACTTGATGATACAGAAACATACCTTCTTATTTGTTTATTTTCTATTTATATTTGAGAATTTTAATTTTCTTTCGTATATTTATTTAATTTTTTGACATATATTTCACAAAGAAAACAGATTCACAATCAGAATTACATGTGTCACATTTTGTAAAAAATAGAAAATTTTTTAATTTTTCCATTGTGTACAAGGAGCGTAAGATTTATGAAATCTAATATCTTTATATTTTATTATCTCCAAATCTAATGAAAATTAATAAAATTAGTGTAATCAAAACAAATGTAAATTAAATATTCTTCAACTTTTAAAACAACATAAATTGTTGAAAAAGGAAATTTAACCATGTTTTTCATGAAAAACTGTTAAGAGCTTCAAGTATACTGCTACTTCCGGTTGACCAATTTTATTCAAAATCTAATCAGCTCTTCATTTAAATATAATAAGCAAAAATTCACAAAATTGTATTTTTTGGTATTATAGTATTTGAGTTTTGTGAGACGAAAAAATTGCTACTGACTCCACACACACATACATAACATACATACATACATACTTACATACATACATACGTACATACATACATACGTACATACATACATACAGACAGACATCATGGTTAAGAAAATAGTAAAATCGTATTGTAGGGACCCTAAAACGTGCTTATTCATTGAAAACTCACTACCCAATTTTTTGACCAAAAACAATACCTCCCTTACCTAGAGGTAGGCGGGAGGTAAAAAAAATCCACCCCCAATGGTAGGAAAATACAGAAGGACTAATTGTTCAGCCACTGCATTTTTTTTATTGAACGCTGACTAAATTTATTTGCTTACATCACTTTAGGAGCTTAGTTATTAAGATTAAAAATATTTATTTGATTTTTCGCTCTTTTAGGTAGTAAAACAATGAATACAATTTATTTTGATATAACTGACATTTTGTCGCTTAGATATTTTAAGACATGGCGGGCAGTAAAAACATCGTACAATAACCGCCCTGCAGAAAACCTTCCGATGCGATATTATTACAACATCCCGCTCGCCTTGTTACACTTTGTGCACTTTTTTCTGTAGAAAGAAAAATATAGTTTGTTTTCCGTCGTTAATTTTTTCCTGATGCGCACGCCATCTATCCAATGCACACCCCTCTCATTAGGGTTAATGAATGGCTCTGTCGGTATAGCAGGGTGAGCGAGGCTGCGATTTTTCTACGAAATATGGCGGATATTTTGCTTGTTTGCTGCGTTTTAATGTTCGGATACAACCATAAAATAGTTAAAATGAAATAATTAGTTTGTAAATATAGTTGCACGTGCCATGTATTTGCGTTTTTGTTTTCTTATTTGCCAGGTAATGCTTTATTTTATGCTGGCGGGAAATAATTTACTTTTAATTATCATAAATTACGCTGGTCATAATTGGGTCATTTCATATTTTCGGTTTTTTTTTTATGAAATAATACATAAAACCATATATGTTAGATTACATTTTTCG
This sequence comes from Poecilus cupreus, assembly GCA_963942605.1. NCBI lineage: Eukaryota > Metazoa > Arthropoda > Insecta > Coleoptera > Carabidae > Poecilus > Poecilus cupreus. The sequence continues at coordinate 3,030,333 of OZ012716.1, read as the reverse complement.
CTTTATAAATGTACAGTTCTCACGATATAATTTTGCAAAATCATTCATTGCAAATATTCAAATATCAAATCTTCCTCTATGTACGTCAGAGCTACGTCAATTATTTATGGCCAATAGCAGTACTGTCACTCTAGTGAGCAAATTTTAAACTTTCATTTCGTCAACTTTCTTCTCATTTTTTGACAACAATAGCTTATTAAATAGAGTACACTGTATAGTAAAAAATTTATAGTCAAAATTTCAAATTTGATAGCAAGTAACAAATTATTTTGGTGTATTTCGTAACTAAATATATTTGTGAATACAGTAATTTTTGTGCTTTTGACTAAATATTTTAGTAATTATATTGATACAAAACAATAAATCATAGTTATTATAACAAATTAAGTTGTTACAAAGGATTTAAACTTTCTTTAACAATTTCAAATTGATAAGTTAGCTTGTTAACTTGATATTATTGACGAGCCAGCAAAAAAATAAAAACAACAATTTTTCTTCTTAAAAATTCAGAATTGACAAAATTTTAATAAAATAAATTGTTATAGTTGTTCAATTCGTTACTTTAATACAATATACATGGTGTTTAGAAAAAAAAATGATCTCAATATACATTCCCTATTCAAAAAATTTTGAAACCGCTTTTTCGCCATTTTAAAACAAAAGAAGCTTAAAATTTTTCAAACAGTTTTGCAGAACTTTTCAGCCGCTATAATTTCTTTCTTCACCATTTCTTCAAATATGAGATAATAGAGCTAATCGAGTGAGAAGAATTCAGAAAACATCCTGTATTTGTCAATATTAACTAAAAATACTTAACAACCGCAAATTTAACAAATCGTAAATCCAATTTTTTACTCTGTAACTGACACTTTTGAATTATTCATACCACCACTAGAAAATGAAAAGCAACGTGTTTATAGCCTTAAAATCCCGAAATAGAAAAATAACTATTGAACTATGATGTGAAGTAGACCGCATAATTCATACATTTTGTCCAACTCGAACGGAAATTGTAAAGAGTATCAAATTGAAGCGTTCCGCAGCTGCTGCGGGGCGGGCAGGTCGCAGGTCGCGGGCACTTTGACAAGATTATGTCTGAAAGTGACAAATGATACCAAAAGAAAGAAAAGAAATGCGAAATGAATGATATTTATGAATTCTTTTCAATCTCTCGGAAAAATGTAAAAATATCTTCTTCGTAAATAATATTAAGTACTTTTTTCTGTGTTTTTTACATTACTGAATTAATGTTCTGTATTAAACATCTGTGTGTCTTATCGCAAGAAATTTTCCATTTCAGCCGGAATATTGAAAACTATTCCTTTAAAAAAATTCATGGCAAACCCATACGCGCCGCCGTCAGGAATGGTTTTTTACTCCGTTCACTCAAGTTCATGTCGCATGGCAATTTGTACAGGAAATAATATTTAAATATAATTTAATGGGGTTCTTTACTAGAATGACAAAATGGTAAATAAGTCATTTATATTGTAACTAAACTAGACCCAAAAATATCATACTAGTGCCCGGTTTCACCAATGATAGTTAAATTTTAAACTTGGTTTAAATAAATAAAAGCATATCGAATCTTTGACATCAATGTCAATTACTTCATATGACTTGTAACTTCGATTTGCATTTATTAATTTAAACCAAGTTTAGAATTTAACTATCGTTGGTGAAATCGAGCATTAATATAATAATAGTTTTAAATATACTATTAATTATTAGGATATTTGAGTTTTAAAGATCAAAATATTTTGCCGCATATCTATCCTATTCTGAATTCTTTGTACTTCTCTTATTATTGAGCTGTCAGATTGTGGAAGTGTTTAAATAATTGACAACTAATTTGAAGGTTTTTTGTTTTACTTTAAATTCGTAAGAATATTTTAAATACATACAAAATATATTATTTATTTCTAACTAATAAATATTACTTTAAGTTGACTCAACAAAAATTAAAGACTTGCTGAATGACATAGGTTAGCAAAATTCATCAGTGGTAATCAAGCATTTGACTTAAATAATCTTATAGTTTATTCATGTTTCTTCCTGAAATAAATGGAATTCCTGTATATTATAATTATTTACCTAAAAAGTAATTTTAATTCAATTTAAATAATTTTTTCTTCAAACGTCATAAAAGTACGTTGTTATGCATTTGTATTCAACAAGCAGAAGTTTAATATTGTCGCCGCCGGCGTAAAAGTGTCTCCTTGGCAACACATTTACTCCGGCGGTGGACAAAGTAAAATATCATGCAAAATAGTAAGGTTGAAATTCAATAATTTGACAGTTAAGAATAAATAAATAAACAAAAATAACAAAATAACATATTCTGTGGCAAATAGAAATACTGGATACGGCAGAATATTTGTTGAAGTTTTGAGCATTTTTTAATTTTTTATTGTCTATTTTCTAGGTTTGAAAAAAAAATAGCATGTGTTATTCAGAATAAATGTGACTTTGTATGCTTCGCATGTAATTGTTCGACTCGCTGCGCTCGTCGTTCAAACTTACATGCTCAGCACACAAAGTAACACATTTACTCCTAATAACACAATATACTATTCTAAACAATAAAATAGAAAATTTATGTGATTTTAATATGTGAATGATACAAACTTTCATCCTTGTAGGAAATGAGAACCATTCCATGCTTATTGTACAATATACCATTCTCTTATCGCAAATAAACGGTCCCAGTAATATAGTTGTCAATAATCATCTAATAGTATTGTTATTTGGTTTCAGAGGATGCTCCACCTACGGTGCTTATTCGCATCCCGGCGGGGTCCGCCAGCGTGGAGCCCAGCGGCGTGCTGGCAGTGTACCCCGGCTCCACGGTGCACCTGGAATGTTTGTTTTCGCGCCGTCTAGGAAGCCCCGACTGGACGTGGACGTCGCCGCTTGGCCAATACCTCACTGGTAAGTTACAAATACCACCAATTTGAATAAAAAATAAAAGAAACTGAACAAATATTAGTATTAAGTTTAAGATATTAATATTTAAAAATCTGGTGTGATCACCACTCTTCTTTCTTATGCATAAGAAACTAACTGAACACGTATGACTTGTTCCTTGCGTATGACTCATAGAACTAATAAAATGTATGGAAGATAGTGTGTAACCAAAAACCAACCCAGCGTGATGAGATAGAGAAATGAAAGTCATGTGACGAGTGGCAAGATGACAAGAACTTGGTTTGACATATGAGTAGAATACTATTTTGATAGACTTTTGTGCTAGCTTTTGTCTCTAATTTATAATTTTGTCAAATATTTATGTCATATTTAAATATATCAAATATGGTAAAATCCTGTTATATATAATTGTACAAAACGGGCTTCATTTGACAGGTAAAAATGTCACTTTTAGGTTAAAACGCTGTATATATATATATATATATATATATATATATATATATATATATATATATATATATATATATATATATATATATATATATATATATATATTTATTACCGTTTTCCGAAAAATATGGAATTCAGCATGAAATGGATATTAACTATAAAACGAGAAAATTTTCAACCTAATGAAACTACATGAATTTGTGGGAAACATTTTCTTGATTTTTACGTATTGTTCCTTGCGTATGACTTTATTTTGACAATTAGTTGACATAAATGTTAAGCCTGTTTAATTTTTTGTTCACATTGTAACTATTATTTTATTTTAAAATAGGTATTAATTAATATATAGTCTTTAAAACATTCTAACTAAAAATACAAATATTGCTTTTATAATATTTCAAACGATACACATTTTTGACAATTCACAATTATTTGACAATAGATGTTAAAAATGTTTAATTTTGGTTCGCAGTGTAACTAAGATTATTGAAATATATTATTAAATATGTAATTTAGTTTTTCTCAAAATTAGAAGCGTACAAGAAAAGTGCAAATAACATTTATATTCCAAATATTTTTTTTAACATCTTTCATTTAAAACTTTCTTCTCAGCTGATTCTATTTTTGAAAAAAAAATTGAATTTATTGTTTTGTGTGTCTAGTAACTTTTTCTTCTGATTTTTCAATTTCATTCAAAATCAACCCAGCTCTTTATATTTTCATGAAACTTATAAATTCCAAGTTTCGTTTACATATCTTGTCTGCTCGTTCATGTGATATTGCGCACGGACATCCATCCATCCATTCATTCCTCTATCCATCCATCCACCATCGCACACAGAGACATCTTAACGGATTCAGTGAACGCCAAAATATGTATTTCCGCAAATATCTCGACAGCGATTTTTTCATTATTCTAATACTTCTTCTACTTTTATAATAAAGTAAAAATAAAAAAGTATAAAATCAGAATTTAATTGATCGAGAACACTTTGTTACGGATTTTCCGCAAAGCAGTTTGCATAATTTAATTACAGAGTAGAACCATTTATCTAAAAATACAAAGGTGAGGATTATGAATAGAAATGTTACTCGTTTAGTTGGTAGCAATGGAAATGAAATATCTGGGTTAGTAATTTAAATTACAAAAGTAGCTACTGCGCAAATTATTTATGAATGTGCGCGAAAACTATGCACAAGTTAATTGAAATGAATACAAGAATATTTAATTGAGTTTATATTCATTATGCTTAATTAAAACTATCCATGCAAAATTAATAAAAGTGGAACTGCAAACTTTGATGAACTTGACGTGAAGAGGTTACGTTCCTCGTTCCCATGTCGGCGAAAGTACAGGGTTCATATCCCGGCTAATATTTACATTTATCTTTTACGTCGGATAAAATATGCAAACGTTTTCAGCGTTCATAATTCTGAATTTAATAATCAAACTTGACACTTGTTTAACATTTGGAATAGATGTTTTAGTTATTCATTTATGCTTATTATAGTATCTATAATTATTGAAATATAATATTAAATATATAATTTAGTTTTTCTCGAAATTGTTATCAGATTCTAGAATAATTATTGTAACAGTTATTTTTGTATTCACAACCTTAGAACATTTGACGCACGCTATTGACAACCAGGAACTTTCAGTTTGAGTACACGGGCGGTAAAACATATAAAATACACTAGCTTTTCCCGTGGCATAAATATAGTTATTTACATTACAAGGTAGGTAAAACAGTTTTTACTGCTGAATGGAGTAAAGGATCGGCGAACCGATCAGGCGAGCATGTCATCTCCTTGATGCAGTAAAACAGTTACTTGCGTGTATTGTACAACATTTTACTTATTACTCACTTGTAAATCAAATTAAAATTATAACCAAGTCCTGTCAGTTACACACAACTGTTCTGTCAAAAATTATTTTAAATGATTTCACATAAGCCTTGTAAGCATTACTGTGGCAACGTGCATTGTTTACTTTGGTTACTAACTTGTAAAATTTTTACAATCATTAAAAGAAGAATTTCAATAAAATTATGAATTTATTTATAATTTTTACAATAGTTATCTTCCTACAACTGTCAAAAAAACTTGACATTTTTTCATTGTTTTCAATACGCAAAATATGCTATTTCTTGGTTATATATAAACAACACTTGTGTTTCCCAGGCAACGTGAAAAAAAGTATTTTGCGCACATGGGCTACAAACACTTTTCCGCATTGTAAGAAGATTGAATAAAATACGTATATTTGAAATGTATCCAATAATTTTTTTATAAATTAAACATGCCCAAACGCACAGCTCTTGCATCTTTGCAACTGACTTTACGCGCCCTACGTGCTAAATGAATCAGTTACTTGTAAATTTTTGAGTTTTTTTTATTTATTGAACACAAACTTGCAACTAATTAAGAACAGAAACGACATAATAGAATTTAAAGGATGATTGACAAATTCGATAAATAAAAGATTGAATTAAATTAATAATTTATGACATTAACCTAACCTAACCTAATCTAACCTAAGAAAAATTATACAATTGGTAATAAAGAAACTTATTTAAGGTAACGTTAAGTATAATTATTTATTAACATTTAAGGTAATGCTGCAGTTTTTATACGAGTAATGGTTAATATTTATTAATGCCCGATAATTTATTGGTTGAAGCCCAGAATTTGATTTTCTATGTTGATGTTGACAGGTACGTGTTGAGTGTTTTTGTTGCTTAGTAACATCAAAATGTTTCAATAAATTAGTATGAAAAATATAATAATTTTACATATTTATGTAATTCATTTCTTTTATTTGAATATTAAGAAAGTTGTAGGAAAAATATTGTGTGTATTACGGGTGCAAAATGGCATTGCTGCTCTCGCATAATTGAAGCTCTCAGCTGCGCTTCGAGCTTCAAGCTTTATGCTCGTGCTACAATGCAGCATTTTGCACCCTTAATACACAAATAACTATTGTATATCTAGAGCAGAAAGTAGTCTATTCCCGCTTGCGCATGGACAACCATGCATAAGCGGCAAGACACTTTCTGCTCGAGAAACACACACTATTTTTTCTACGACCGATTCAATAATGATAAAAAAACTTGATGAAAATATTATATTTGCCATTTTCTGTTTGAACTTTTATTCCGATCCATTTTACAGTTAGCCATGTTAAACCGTTTCTAAGGTGTCCATCACATTTGTGGTTGAGATAATATATTTCTATATAAAAGTAAAAAGTAATGTATACATATCTTGTTTTAAACATGTTCATTTGCAAATAGAAATCTATTAAAGAAATTTTTATAATTTTAATGAATGCATTTTCAAAATGTGCCTGCATATATAAAAGTAAATACTCAAAAGTCCTTTGATTTATGCACATTCAGCAGCTTGTTTACATTTTTCATTCAGTGTATTTGCGTCATATTTCTAACAAAAAGCGCACAGCCATATTTTGAAGAAATCTAAAAGGCTAAAAACTGTCATTAAGAATTCCCGCTTCGCAACAAGTACCTACTTGTGAAGAATTATCACTCGAAAAATATAAAGGCAAGGAGCACTTCTTTAACCTGATGGAAATAAAATTACAGCAGTTACGTTATTTAAAGTTCAAAGATACGGGTGCGCTGCGGGGAGGCGTGGCAACACTGGAAGCCGCGGCGCCGCGAGCATTGAGCATTCCCAGTGTTGCCATGTCTTCCGACGATGTAATATTTCTAAAGTGCTCCACTTTAATATAATTTAATGATAAACGAAGAGAAGAGAGCAGCAGACAAGAGCGACGCGAAAAGTTAAGTTACGAGGATAAAGTTGGATGGTAAGTTGTTCTTGATGAGACGCTGCATGGCAGTGTCGTTAGAACATACGTATATTCTTATTTGTACTATTTTTATTTCACGCTAGATAAAAATATGTATAAAAATAACAAGAACATTCAAAGAAAACATTTTTAAAAATATGATGTTCCAGCTCATAAATTTCGCCCAATACAACTCTTAAACGATACAAAATAGTATTTGATGATACAGAAACATACCTTCTTATTTGTTTATTTTCTATTTATATTTGAAAAAATTAATTTTCTTTCGTATATTTGTTTAATTTTTTGACATATATTTCACAAGAAATCAGCTTCACAATCACAATGACACATCACATTTCGTAAAAAATTTAAAATTTAAAATTTTTAAATGTTTTCATGGTGTACATGAAATGCAAGATTTATGAAATTTGATTCCTTTATATTTTATTATCTCTCAATCTAATGAAAATTAATAAAATTAGTGTAATCAAAACAGAGGTAAAATTAAATATTCTACAATTACTCTTCATCTTCAATTATGACACATGCCAAAAAATTACTTTCTCCAACCGTTATTTTTTTTTCAAAAAAAGAGCAGATTTAAACGAAAATGTGAAAATATAATTTTTCTTTGACATGTTGTAATTCGTTAATGGCGACAGTAAGAGAAAAATGTTTCAAACAATAATTGTAGATACAAATAATTGAAATATTATTCTAATAGCAAAAATTTTCATTTAACCATAATTTATGCAGATATTTCAAATTAACTTGATAGGGCTTCAAGTAAACTTCCACTTGCGGTTATTGGATTATCACCAAAAACTAATCAGCTCTTCCAAAGGGGATACAATTAATATATACAAAATATCAAAATTTTCTATTTAGTAGTTTTTGAGAAAACATAACTCTAGATATCCACACAGACTGACAGACAGACAGACAGACACACATACAGACATAATCGCAAATCTATTAAAATCGTATTTTAGGGATTCTAAAATGTTATCATTCACTGAACTACCAAATTTTTAGTGTATATAAAATGAAATTTGGTTTCTGAAATGTCAAATGTTTAATTTTCCACGGATGTATTATTATTTTTCAAATATATATTAATTTTAATTTAGTTAATAGTTCACGGAATATTATTATTTAAGAAATCAAGGGCTCCTTATTACATGCATTTTTAAATTCTGAACAATCTTTTTGTATTTTCCCTTTTGCTGTAAAGAAAAACTTACAGCAAAACAAAAAAATTTGTTGTGGGCACAACAATATCTCCCGCCATAGATTTCTTATCAAACAATGCTGGAACATGGACCACCACAATCAAGAAATGCTCATCCCTTCAAAAAATGACATTTTTCAACCGTTGTTTTGTTTTTTATAAAAAAGAAACAGGTTAGCATATTTAAACGAAAATATAAAAATATAATTTTTCTTTAACGTGTTGTAATTTGTAAATGGTGAGAATAAGAGAAAAATATTTCAAACAATAATTGTAGAAAATAATATTTGAAACATTAATAACAACATTTTCATTAAACAATAATTTTCTGAAATATTTTAAATTAACATGATATTGCTTCAAGTAAACTACCACTTCCGGTCTTTGGATTATCACCAAAAACTAATCAGCTCTTCCAAATGGAATATAATTGATATTTACAAAATATCAAAATTTTCAGTTTAGTAGTTTTTGGGAAACCGTAACTCCTAAGATCCACACAGACTGACAGACAGACACACACAGACATCATCGCGAAACTATTAAAACCATATTCTATAGACCCTAAAACGTGCTAATCCACTGAAAACTCACTACCAGATTTTTAGCATGATTCCTATACCTCCCTTACAGGATGTTACGTATGGTAAATATTACATTGATATCCCTATACGCCACATTTCATTTCTACATTCTGTATATGATGATGTTGTGTGTTGACCACGAGTGAGTTTGAGAGCGTAACTTTTACCTTATTTCACCTACTGGTATCACCATCATCACCACCTACCTCTAACATAAAATAAAAATAAAAGTACACGTCTGGAACATCTTATAAAACAGTGAACAAATGTTGCGTTGGCCGTCTCAGGTTATGTTTATTGTAGTGAATTTGAATATAAAACAATTTCATATTTCTTGGCTCCATGTCGACAGCTCGCCTGTACCCGGGGCGGGAGAGGGGTGGCGGCGGGGTGTTCGCAAATCCGATGTCGGGGCATTTATCACCAGGCGTTATTTCACCTGGCGAAAACAACGGGCGAGAAGGAGGTGATTCGCAAATGTTCTCGAGCCGGGTTCACAATATAATAATATAGTCGCCTTGTTCATTCAGTTAATGAATTTTGTCATATGAGCTATTAAGCAACGAACCAGTTGTATGTACAATGTGACAAATTATGAATAAACTTTTTTTCTTTAAACTTCATAAAAGTACGTTGTTATGTATTTGTATTCAACACGTAGAAGGTCAATATTGTCACCGCCAACGTAGAAGTGTCTCTTTGGCAACATTTCTACTCCGGCGGCGGACAAAGTAAAATATAAAAAATAGTTAAAAATGAAACAAATAAATACAAATAACAAAACAGCATATTCCATGGCAACTAGAAATGCTGGTTAACACAGATCCCTCGAAAAATTTCAACCAACCACTTTACAGTATTTTCTGAATTTCGACCAATGACAATCGAATACAGTGAATATTTTGCATATCGAGTATTTGCACAAGTGCAATACCCGAATATTTATAATAATTGTAAACACAATGAGGAATAGTTTAATTTCTTCGTTTTAAAAGGACAAAAGGATAATATCTTAAATTTTTCAATCAATTTCTTCAAAAGAATTACTTTCAAAATGCTAATGACTCATTTTAAACGTAATTTGACAAATTACATTTATCAAAGTCTGACGTTTATGTGACATTAAAATAAATACTCGTATATCTTCAATAATTTAAAATAATGACTGTAGTCTTTCTCGAGAAATATTCGTCTAATATATCCCCCGTGCATGGCAAATACAATCAGAATATTTTCTCTCGTGCACATTCGTGCACTCTAAAAAATATTCAGGTATTTGTCATGCACTCGGGATATAACTACTGAATATTTGTTAAAGTTTGAATAATTTTTTAATGATTCATATATATATTTTCTATATTTGAAGAAAAAAAATAGCATGTGTTATTGTGTTAATCGGAGTAAAAGTTACTTTGTGTGTTTCGGATGTAATTGACTTTATATGCTCAGCATACAAAGTATGTATCACATTTACTCCTAATAACACAATATGTAACGCATCGGTCAGTCTGCGGACCATCATGAAATCTTCAATGGACGTACATATATTAAATTATATGAGTGATAAAAAGGAACTCCATTTCCACAGTTACATATTAAATTTTATTGTAAATAGAAAATTAGAACCAACTAAATAAAATTATTAGTTAAATTTACATATTAAGTCAAACATTGAAACTTAACCAATCATAATTACAACCGTAGGTAAAATAAATATGTTCTGAAAATGGAAAATAAAATTACGACTTACAATAAAAATGGAGTTAGCGCACGGTTCGTCGAGGTATACCCCAAAATTGTGTCAGAAATGGAAAGTAGGTCTTTATTATGGTTATAGATTACCAATAGATTTAGCAGTACTGTTTTGTTAGTTTGACAGTAAATTTATTGTTTTTATAAATTTCAAAGTGAAATGCCAATGCTAAATTTAATTAAATAAATAAAATATATTTAAAGTTCTAATGATAGAACTTACAGTACGCGGTAAAATATATATATATATATTTAGTTTCTTTTAGGTTATGTCAACTAATGAATTGTGCCGTGTAATTAAATTAAATGAATTTTATAAACTACATAAATACCTAGTTACAAAATGGCTCAGAAAATATTTAAATTGGATTTAAGAATAGGAGAGAATGTTTAAACAGTATTACGTGCGAATAGTAATTTCCTAGCAACATAGTCTATAGTCCCTAGACAATTTTCCATATTTTTACGACACATGAGGAGCGTGAAACTTCATATTCCGCTCACGGAGTAAGATTGTTAAGGTGCTCGTCTGGATTATAAGGAAGTTATTTTCCCCGTGTGATCGCGACTTTAAGCGCGACTACGACTACGGTAACTGGGCTACGCGGTGTTCGTGTTTTATTTTTGTTCTTTCAGCGTCGTTCGTCGTCTGTTTTACACTTCGATTCGCCTCTACCTTGTTTATTTTTATTGTATTTCCATGTACTTTTATTTCTTTATTTGGCGTTTCTTATTGTATTTACTGCCGTTTGTGTGCCCGTACGTCAAACTGTAAATGTTGCCATCAAATCATTCAATAATGATCGCACAACTACAAGGCTTAGCTGCTACCGGTTGCAAACAGAATAGAAGAAAACTGATTTTAAAAAATATAAAGGGACTTTGTTGATTCAAAATACGAATTACTTATGTTATATTTGAAATACCCATTTCTTTATTGGTTTCTGTTTATTTACTCCTATATTCCTCACTGAGCTTTCATGCTTTTCTAAGCGTCATGAACAAAAGAAAGATAATACCAACTTTATAACTATAAGTTTCATAACAATACGTTATTGACAATGGCGGGTACATATACCGGAAGTTTTTTTTATCAGTATGTATAGGGTTGTGTCATTACCATACTTACAGTTAAAATGATGGGCAGCAAATTATTATAGCGTTTTTACTTTCTTATACAAAGTATAAGGAAGTATTGGAATCATAAAAAAATCATTGACGAGATTTTTTCGGAAATACATACTTTGACGTTCAGTAAGAGGCTTACACGTCATCTATTTTGACCAATCAAAGCAATATATCAACGAATACACGGGCCCCAGCAGTATATCCCATTATCATGATAATTTTTTAAATAAATAATTCTTTTCCCCATTTCTCTTAAATGTCAGTGTCAGTTTTTCGCAAAATGTGATTTTTACGTTTTGGAAGTGGTTCCATTAATAAAATTAATGAAAATAGTGTATCTTGTTGAATAATCTATCCAAGTACCACTAGAGGTAAATATTATTTTTCATCAAAAAATTTTTAAATACTACTCGACCTTCGGTCTCGTATTGATTTTAACGAAATTTTTTAATCGCGAAATTTTGACGTAATAATTTGCAAAAACTAGGCTTGCAACGAATATTCGGCAACTATTCGGTATTCGGCCTATTCGGCCACATTTTTACTATTCGGCCGAATACCGAATAGTTAAGCATTATTCGGCCGAATACCGAATAGTTTAGAATATAGAGAAAAGTGGAAATTTACGGTATTTCATTCGGTAATTTTTGCTTGAAATTAAATAATAAATGTAAAACACATCAGGGTGTCTATTCTGTAATTTACCTGTTAATTTTTAACGGCTTGTTAAAAATTTTAACCAATGATAACAGACGGTACTGAATAAAAACTGAAAATTTCATTTGCCGCATTTCTATTAGTTAAAATATTTATTTAATTTAAATAGGCCCCATACATAGAGGTCATAGGTAATAAATAAAGATACATAGGTATACAGTAAAAAATTTATAGTCAAAATTGACAAAATTTTAAATTTTAAGAAAATATTTAGTCCCAGACTTTTGTGTATTTCTTAACAAAATATATTTGTGAATATAGTAATTATTAACATTTATTTTTATGTACTTTTGACAAAATATTTTAGTAATTATATAGAAACTGAACCTTAAATCATAGTTGTTATAACAAATAAAGTTGTTACGAACAACAATTTCAATTTGATAAATTAGCTAAATTTACTTTTTATTATTCACGAGACTATTTATTAAATTTTATAAATGTAGCAAATAAATAAAAACAACAATTTTTCTTGTTAATTATTCAGAAATGACAAAATTTTAATTTAACAAATTGTTAATTTAACACAAGATATTTGTCAATAATAACTAAAAATACTCAGTAATAAACAGAAAAAACCAGCCGAATACTATTCGCCGAATATTCGGCTATTCGGCCAAGGAATCCGCCGAATATTCGGTATTCGGCCTAAGGCCGAATACACTATTCGTTGCAAGTCTAGCAAAAACACAAAAAAAAATTCAAAAAATATTCACCTCTAGTGATATTACCCTTGAGTATTTAAATTTAAAAAGTACATTATCTTTCATGACACACTGTTTCTCCACTACAACGGCGAAATTTTACTACGGGTCGCCTCCTTTAAATAGGTATTGCAGGTGTTTCCGGCCGAATATGGTTTGTCATACCAAATTTTTCAGAAAGAGTATAAAATTTCTTTAAAAGTACTCTTAAGTATGAATCATTGCCGCGATGAGGGTAAAACATAATTGTTTTTAAATAATTATAAATTTTATTTAACATATTTTCGGCTTGACAAACTTAGTCACACTTAGCTTATTTTGTTAGTATGACCGCACTTTTGATGTCACCAGCTCCCTGACCGCGTCCTATCTTTTTCAGTCGAACATAAAATATAAGTACTACAAGTTTTAATGCTACACAATTTATACTGTTAAAATGTCTTCCAGCAGAAGAACCACAGAATATTCGAAAGTATATATGTCTCTAAATGCAGCGTAAAACAATTTGAAGCAAAAAAGCAAATAATTCTTCTGGAACAGGATTCAAGTATCATGTAACAAATGTTAGATCCACTGCGTCTGTTCTGTCGGGGGCCGCAACAAAAAGTAAATGTAGGTTGTAGGAAAGTTTTTGAGCATGTAAAAATGTTCGCAACAGATTCAAGTGGGATTTAATACGTCGCCAAGTTGCGGAAAGTTTGGCGGACAACTTGTCACCAGTCGCGGTCGCGTACACTTCGAAAACGTTTTTTCCACACTACATCAAATTAGATTCACGCGGTTGAATCCATATTATTCTATGTTGTTCTGCAAGGAGCGAGGACCGACGACCGACGACTTCTGATTTACGATTCCGAAGTTTTCCACGAAAACTTATGGGCGCAGTATATAAAAAGAGTTTCAAGGACGTGTTCATTAATGTTTTAGATGGAAGAGCATGAAATATCCCTGGCAGAGTTGGCGATAATGGTTCTGTTTTTAGCGTTATTCAAGGATCTAAAATTATTTCATAAAAAAGATAATACGGAAAATTTAAATTTAAAAAAGTTCTAGTCTATTGTTTGGATGCTTAGACTTAAGATAAACTAATCAAACTATTTTTTAATTTTATTTGATATTTATAAAACTTATACTTATGGTTAGAGCTCTGCAAGTTAAGGAACGCTTCCAAAGTGGAGGAGACTCAATATGATTGAATGAGTGAAATCAATAATTTAATACTCATAGATCAGTAGTTCTTAAGTAATACACTGTAATCCACACAGAAACATTCTTCACGATCCATAGAACACATATACAAATTTTTATCAAAATCGGTGCAGGAGTTTTTGAATTTATCGCGTACATCTTTTTCTACTAACAATGATTCCCATTCCTTCCACATGCGTTCATCCTCTTTATTACGGAAACCTAGGTTTAAATTAACTAGGTCTGAGAAAAACTTCTTGAATGTTGACAAGTCAAATTTCTAGAAGTAAAGAAATTTAAAATCACTTTTGAAAAATACTTGTTAAGACACTACTTCCATACAATAAATGAATACATAAATTTTAATCATAAAGATAATTTTTTATTGTAATTTATACTATTGTATTTTCATTTGTATTCTATTCTACCGGGTGTAGAATTGAAATGTGGAATATAGGAATTTCAATGCTGTTTTTACCTCCCGTCTACCTCTGAGTAGGGGAAGTATTGTTTTTGGCCAAAAAATCGGCTAATGAGTTTTCAATGAATAAGCACATTTTAGGATCTCTACAATACGATTTTACTATTTTCACCATGATGTCTGTATGTGTGTGTGATCTGTACCGATTTTTTTGTGTCGAGATTTTGGAAAAAATTGGTCAACCAAAAGTAGCAGTTCATTAGAAGCCCTTAACAGTTTTCCGTGAAAACCCCCGATTACATTTAATTTTTCAATAAATTTTGAAATTTTGAAAACTGTAGATTATTTAATTTTACGTGTGTTTTGATTACACTAATTTTATTAATTTTCATTAGATTTAGTTGTTGTTTTGA